>JAOWBW010000053.1:102965-178779 GCA_026119855.1 Campanula takesimana | reverse complement strand
GAGTATCCAACCCCAAGAAAGAGGGGGATTACTCACTAGCCAGAAATAAAACATCAAGAATAAGAATAAAGGATTAAGATAGAGAAGAGAATACTTATTCAGATTGGAGAACTTAATGATGGAAGAATACTTCTTTATTGCTTAGGAACCCTCTCTCAAATTCACTCAAAATTCTGGAAATGATAATGTATACTTAGAATTTCACTATAATAACTTTACAATCAATCTCTAAAAAATATCTCTATCTTTTCTAAGGCTGTTGTAGCCTTCTTATATAGGCCCTAGGAATGATTTGAGTGTCTGTTCCCGGATACATCCACCAAGAGGAGTGTCTGTTGGGAAACACTCTTTCAGAACAGGCGTCAAGATCCGGGCGGGTCTTCATAATGGTCCGACCGGATCCAGTTGGTCCGACCGGATTTCCTCCTTGCCCCGGTCGGATCTTTGTCTTCTGGAAATTTGTTCTTGTATTGGTGAGGTCCGGCCGGGTCTTATAGATGGGTCCGGTCGGATCTTGACTTCTGCATCTGATTTCTCCTTTTTAAATGTTTTGCTCCCGTCTTCCTTCCTTTACTCCCTTTAGCTCAAAATAGCTCCAAATAGTACCTGTTTTCTGTCCACAAAACCCATACTACACCACGCACATTATATCCGTAAAAGTAAAGGGAAATAATGCAATATGAGACTCATTAATACTAAATTGGACTCTAAAAAGACATATATTTAGACCTTAAATGACTATAAAATAGCCATTTATCAACTCCCCCACACTAAAACCTTGCTTGTCCTCGAGCAAGCTTACAATTTTGAAGAAGAGAGAGTGACAAATGACATAAAATTTTGAAAAATCAAAGAAGGTTTCAATGCTCCCTCAGAATATTTGTTATATTGTATTGCCTTTACAAAATCATTTCCTTTTAAATTTTCCGTCCCAAGAAACTTGTGAGAAAGAACATAAGAGGATATTGGAAAGTAAATAAAGAATTTTGGATGTTAATATAACATGAATAAATACTATTGAACAAGAGCATATAGGAATAACTAAATGAACTTGTGGATTTCAAGTATGAAATAGAATTTAAGTTCACTCTTTGAGTGCTTTGTGAATAGGGTTTTTTATGCTTGGGAATACATTTCTTAAACTCATGATTTTATTCTTTTTCAAAGATATTCAGATTTTGTTATGCTCCTTGAATCACAAAAAATAAGGCGGATGAAGGTAGTGGAAATTTAATTTCATTAAGTTTTAGAAGTGGCAATTGAGTTCTTTGTAAATCATCACACTCTATAATGATAAATTCATTTGGATATTCGAGTGGATGATATACAAGAAGATTGATTTATGTTATTAAGTCTTAAAAGTGGAAATGGAAAGCTTCGTGATTCTTAAAGATCATAACAATGTAGTAAATCTTTGAAAAGAGTAGAAGTAAAAGTTTTTGAAATGTATATACAAGGATGTTTTATAACTTTTCACAAGTGTAATGTATTCAAACTTAATATCCACAATTTCATTAATAATGTAATGCTTCTATTCAAGAATATTTAAAAGTCTATATAAATTTTGAAAATTTTTCATTTACAATCCAATATGATCCTAAGTTCTTTGTGACAAATCTCTCAAAAAGTAAAGTTTTAAGAGGAAATAATTTTACTTAGGCAAATTGTAAGTATAGATAACATTCTCATCAATGGAGCATTGGCAAAATTTTTTTTTTTTTTTTTTTTTTTTTTTTTTAGAATACTTAACTAAATGCAAGCAACAAGCTAACTAAATGCAAAGAAAAAGAAAAACGGATATAATAATTTTATTATAATAATTTTATTAAATCCTCCCCCCACACTTGAACTAAACATTGTCCCCAATGTTTTCATGAAAGTAAAAATTGGACAAGAAAGTAAAAATGGGGACGGGGGAACAAATAACTTATCACTGAAATGGTGTTGGAGGTGGTGGTGAGACAGGTTTGAGATGAAGAAGAAGGGAAGAATGAGAATACAATTGAACAGATCTGACCTTTTGGCGAATCGGTATGTCCTTCTATGCGACTGATCCGGGCGGGTCGCTCTGGGGATCCGGTCGGATTTATTATGGTCGGTCGGATTATTTTTCAGACCCGGACGGATAATTTTCTCTGGAATCTCCAGAGTTGCTGGATCCGTCGGGTGCTTCAACTTGGCCCGGTCGGATCTAGATGATCGGTCGGATTATATTGTTGACCCGATTGGATCTTCGAAAATTCTTCTTTTTTTTTTTTTTTTTTTTTTTTTTTTTTACCTACAAAATGTTAGAAAAACAGAACATAATAACAATAATAATAATAATAAAAAAAAAAAAAACAAAATAATCCATCGGTTACCACCCGATGATGCTTGTTTAACGTCTTTAGCTCGACGCCTTTTTGTTAATTGGAATGGCCATTGTACGGTATCGAGATGGCCTATTGTCTTTGACAATACGCCACTTCTTCTCCGGTGGATTGTTTAGGGCCCTATGATCAGTACATATGCGCCATCCATTCTTTGACGGGATTAATTTATGAAAATCTTTGCAAGCTCGTAATCCGTTATTTTCTGTGGTGCTACTTTCTTTGGTTTTTCTATGATGTCATCTCCATCATTTTCATCATGTAGCACCCTCTTCCAGTCTAAATTCTTGGTACTTTCCTTGCTTCCTTTATTCTTTCAAATAATTTTCATAAGCTTTGAATTCATCTATATGATCCCTTTGGAATCCATAGATTTTATGACATTAATTTCCTTATGATTTCTTTAAAATATCAATTTTTTGACAAGAGTCTTCAATGGTTGGGGTACTCCTCCAAATTCCTCTTTTTGATCTCCAACATTTAAAGTAAGAGTACCCTTTTTCACATCAATTATGGCTCCCGCAGTTGCAAGGAAAGGCCTTCCCAAGATGACTGGGATATCTTGATCCTCCTCAATCTCGAGGATCACAAAGTCGACAGGGATGATTAGGCTCCCTATTCGACACGGCAAGTTTTCCATAATACCTATCGGGTATTGAATGGATCGGTCTGCCAACTGCAGAGATATGGTGGTGGGTTGGAGTTCCCCCACACCTAATCCCTGACTAACCGAAAAAGGCATTATACTAACGCTAGCCCCTAAATCAAGCATAGCATTATCCATATTGATCCTACCGATACTACAGGGGATAGAAAAAGTGCCGGGATCTTTGAGTTTAGGCGGAAGTTTCTTTTGTAAAATGGCACTAACATCTTCCGCCAAAGTGAAATTTTCAAATTCCTCTAAAGACTTCTTTTTTAAAAATCATTTCCTTCAAAGGCTTTGCATAAGAAGGTATTTCTTTCTGGTCATCAGAATAAGGAACTCTAATATTCATTGATTTTAATGTTTCCAAAAATTCGGCGGATGTTGTTCATCAACCCTTTCTTTATTAATCTTTTTGGGTACGGTATCGGTGGTTCAAAATATCTATTGTAACTAGTCTCATTTTCAGTCTCAACTTTTGGTGGGGTTGGACTTTCATTTTCCTCTTCTTTATTTATTGAAACTATTACATTTGCATGCTCGCTAGGCCTTTGAGGTTGACCGGGAAGACTCCTTGTGGTCTTTGCGGCAGGTTGGCCTGTTGAGCTTGCTGGCTCTCTAACATTTTGTTATGAGCAGCTAAGTTATCAAACCTAGCATTCAAAATTTTAAAATTTTCCCTAAATTCATTATTGATTTTCTCTTGGTTCTTATTATTTTCAATCATATAATCCATAAGAAGATAATTTAGATTTAGGGGGAGAAAGCATTTATTGAAATTGGTTGGGAAGTAAAAACCGTTGTGAGGAAGGTTGTGGGTTTAAAACATTGTTATTTCTATAGGACAAGTTGGGGTGATTTTTCCATTCGGGATTGTATGTGTTTGAATACATACCCCCTCGTTGTCCATTAGAAACAAAATTAACTTGCTCACTAGAAGTAGTGTCAAGTAAATCACAACTTTCGCTACTATGTGAGTTTGACCCACATAGTTCACATAAAACATTAATGTTAGCCACGGAATTTGTATTCAAGCTATCTATCTTTTTGAAAAGAGTATCAAATTTTGAAGATAGAAGAGTGACGACATCAACATTATACTTACCTGCTGATACTTGCGGTTGGTCCCTTTCATTGGACCATTGGTAGTGGTTCAGGGCAATGCTCTCGATCAAGTCATATGCCTCATCCACTCCCTTATTCATGAGTGCTCCTCCCGCAGCAGCATCTATGGTCTCTCTTGTCTTGAATGTGAGACCGTTGTAGAAGGTGTGCACTATCAACCACTTTCAAGCCCGTGGTGTGGGCACATCCTTAGGAGTTCTTTGAAACGCTCCCAAGCATCATAAAGCGACTCATCTCCATTTTGACTAAAATTAGTGATCTTGGTCCGGATTTGAGCGGTTTTTGAAGGAGGGAAGAAACGTCCAAGGAAAGCCTCTTGAACTTGGTCCCATGTTGTTAAAGAGTTGTGTGGAGACCAGGATTAACCTGAAGTATGATAATGAATGGGAATGTATCCTTATGAATCGCATCCGTATTGCTCGGGTGTGACTCCAACAATCCTTGTAGTATCACAATACTCCAAGAAAGTTTGGACATGGAGGTGCGGATCTTCAAGTGCCGAGCCACCAAATTGGTTGTTCATAACCATATGGAGAAGTTGTGGCTTTATCTCAAATGTGATTGCGTCGGCATTTGGTACTACTATGGGCGTCCTAGAACCCGGGGTGCTTGGGTTAACAAACTCCCGTAAGGTCTTAGGTGGTGGGGCATCGCCCGAATTTTGCCCGTCTTCGTTGTTTTCTCTCACCATTTCTTTCTCTAAAGTTTCTCTCAAACTTCTAAGTCTTTCTCTAAGGTATCTCTCAGGTTCCGGATTGTATTCAACGTAATTGTCACCTCTCCGGACTCTTTTCATAAACTTTGGAAAAAATACTTTAAAGAAGAATTCAAAGAAAAATACTTTGAAAAAAAAGATGATGAAATAAATAAAAATAAAAAGAATAAAAACAGAAAATTGAAAAGCAAAAACTCTTTTTTTTTTTAAAATTTAACCGTTGTCCCCGGCAACGGCGCCAAAACTTGTTACGTTTAAACCGCAAGTGCACGGTTATTAATAGTATAGTATGTGCAAATACGGGTCGATCCCACGGAGACAACTTAATTCTAAAAATATTTTTTTTGCTTTGGATAAAAGTAAAGAAAATAAAATGATTGGGGTAGGAAAATTTGTTTGTCACTTAAAATAGAAATGATAGTAAAAGCTATTTATGTAGGAAAAACTCTTATTTTAAAGGAATTCCCGGGATTGGGACTCAAGTATTCATATATTCATCATTCATTTATGCTCTCTTTTAGATTAAGGGTTCATTTTTATACAAGGATGGTATGCTTAGCCTACACTACTTCTCACGATCAAGCAAGTAGTGTTTGTATTCTCATACTAATTATGTCCTAACTCTTTGAGAAATCCGTTTATGTTTTTCCCCGCCCTGTCACAAACGGGCATTCCGGCTTATCTCTAGCTGACCATAATTAGTAAGAATCCATTAGGTTTTCTTATGAAAATCGGCACACTTTCCACTCAAGGAGCATCCCTAAGCCATTACACTACTCTCGTGAGTAATGAACTTAGTTTTGACTATATGGTCCGCTAATCGAGATTCACCGCTAGGTCCTTCTCTCGATTAACTGGAGTTCATATAACCAAGGACGTCATCGTGGTTATAGGCGTTTTAGATTGATATAGTAAAATTGTTAAAGATGAAGAGAAATGAATTTAGAGAACATAAAATTATGATGAACATATGAACACAATGAGTATCCAACCCAAGAAAGAGGGGGATTACTCACTAGCCATTAAATAAAACATCAAGAATAAGAATAAAGGATTAAGATAGAGAAGAGAATACTTATTCAGATTGGAGAACTTAATGATGGAAGAATACTTCTTTATTGCTTAGGAACCCTCTCTCAAATTCACTCAAAATTCTGGAAATGATAATGTATACTTAGAATTTCACTATAATAACTTTACAATCAATCTCTAAAAATATCTCTATCTTTTCTAAGGCTGTTGTAGCCTTCTTATATAGGCCCTAGGACTGATTTGAGTGTCTGTTCCCGGATACATCCACCAAGAGGAGTGTCTGTTGGGAAACTCTTTCAGAACAGGCGTCAAGATCCGGGCGGGTCTTCATAATGGTCCGACCGGATCCAGTTGGTCCGACCGGATTTCCTCCTTGCCCCGGTCGGATCTTTGTCTTCTGGAAATTTGTTCTTGTATTGGTGAGGTCCGGCCGGGTCTTATAGATGGGTCCGGTCGGATCTTTGACTTCTGCATCTGATTTCTCCTTTTTAAATGTTTTGCTCCCGTCTTTCCTTCCTTTACTCCCTTTAGCTCAAAATAGCTCCAAATAGTACCTGTTTTCTGTCCACAAAACCCATACTACACCACGCACATTATATCCGTAAAAGTAAAGTGAAATAATGCAATATGAGACTCATTAATACTAAATTGACTCTAAAAAGACATATATTTAGACCTTAAATGACTATAAAATAGCCATTTATCAACATTCCATTATGTCTACCCAACGAAGCAATTTGGGAAAGCTAATAGGAAAGATATAGCTACAGATGAATCATTCTCTAGCAAAATCCCTCTTGAAACCAAGAGCGCTCCTTCTACAAGTGATCATTATGCGCCAAGGAGCCATGCGCCTCACCGCCATGCGCATCCTAGCCCTATGCGCACTCCTAGAAAAAGCGCTCCAAAATTTCAAAAGAAAGATTTTGTTAAGGCCGGCTCATCTGACTCAAGGAAGAATGCTATCCCTAAGAAAAGTAAAGAGTTTGTGAAAACTCATGTGATTAGTGGCTTTCATCATTGTTCCATTTGTGATTGTTCTGGACACAAGGCCGTTGAATGCCTTTTGAGATTCACTCCCAATGCCAAAGGACGTAAAAACCCTAAGGTCAAGCAAGAGTGGGTTGTCAAAAGTTGCTAACCCGAGGACCCAAAAGGAATAAGGGGGACCTGCTTAAATGTCTATATTTCAGGTTCTTTGCTTCATGGCTGGATCTTCAAAAGCTAAAACGTATGAATGGATTCTCGATAGTGGGTGTTCAAGACACATGACTGGAGATGAATCCTTATTAGAAGATGTCCATGAAGAAAGAGGTCCCTCAGTAACGTTTGGTGATAATAACAAAGGTCAAGTTGTAGCATATGGAAAGCTCAAGAAAGACAAAGTGTGCATAGAAAGAGTCTCTCTCGTCGAAGGACTCAAGCACAACTTATTATCCATATCTCAATTCTGCGATAAAGGATTAGAATGCCATTTCTCTTCAACGCAATGTCTTATCAAGAATGGCAAAACTGGAGCTATCTTACTCATGGGTTATCGTAAGACAAATATTTACATTATTGATTTTCATAGTATGAACTCTAGTACTAATCTTTGTTTTGTAGCTAAAAGTGTAAGCGAGAACAGTTGGCTATGGCACAAGTGCATGAGTCACTTGAACTTCAAACGTCTATCAAAACTCAGCAGGGACAATCTTGTCAAAGGACTCCCCAAAGTTGCTGATCATCATGACAACAAATGCGCAGCTTGTCAACTAGGCAAACAAACAAAGCAGTCTTTCTCCAGCAAGACAAATCCCTCAACTTCAAAATGTTTGCAACTGCTGCACATTGATCTATTTGGACCACTTACCACTGCAAGCATCAAAAGAAATAAGTATACTTTAGTTGTGGTGGACGATTTCTCAAGATATACATGGGTTGAAATGATGATCTCAAAAGATGATTGTTATAACATTCTCACCACTCTATTTAGACTGCTCCAAACCCAAAAAGAAGATGACATCGTTAGTGTTCGATCCGATAATGGAACAGAATTCAAAAACAACGGTGTTGCTCGATATTGCGACGATCATGGGATAGATCACAACTTCTCAACCGCTGGAGTTCCACAACAAATGGTGTAGTGGAAAGAAAGAATAGGACGTTGATTGAAGCAGGAAAGACGATGATAGCCAAAGCGAAATTGCCTAAGTACTTTTGGGAAGAAGCTATCAACACTGCATGTTTTGCTCAAAATCGCTCCCTCATCAACAAACGTCACAACAAGACTCCATATGAACTATGGCGTGGAAGAACTCCCAACATTGCTTTCTTCAAAATCTTTGGTTGCAAATGTTATATCCTCTACAACGGAAACAAACATAGAGGTAAATTCGACGCCAAAGCCGACGAAGGTATTTTTGTTGGGTATGCTAAACATTCTAAAGATTTTCGTGTTTTCAATAGATCTACATTAGTGATAGTTGAATCTGTACATGTTAATTTTAATGAACATTCTCTCCTTGAGCCACATTTGGCTCCAAATGTTTCTGATGATTCTGTTGAGTCCATTGAGACAGGTGCGCACATACCAGCTGCGCATACACAAGACCAGAATGTATCAACACAAGGAAATTCATCTACATCAGTTACACAAAGCATTATCAATAGTACACCAAGTAGAGCTTCAGCTGCACCTAACCATGCGCCTGGAGATTCTTCTAATGCGCATCAGTCTACTGATGCATCTGGTGTTAATCCCACTTTCAATTCTGAACCAGTTCTTCCTCCAAATTTTGATGATTTTAATACTGGTGAAGATGTGCCAATTGAAGACCTTCAAGTTACTACAACTCAACCTAACTTACCTCCTGAAATTCGTGAAGTTAGAGATCACCCAATCACTAATATCATTGGTGATCTTCATGTTGGGGTTCGTACAAGGAGAGCTACAAACTTTGATGCTTACACTGCATTTATCTCTCAAATTGAACCAAAGAAGGCTGATGAAGCGCTCCAAGATCCTAATTGGGTTGTTGCTATGCAAGAAGAACTCAATCAATTTGAACGATGTAAGGTTTGGACTCTTGTCCCAAGACCAAATAATCAAGGAGTAATTGGTACAAATGGGTGTTTAGAAACAAGATGGATGAGAATGGAACCATCACGAGAAACAAAGCAAGATTGGTTGCACAAGGCTATAGGCAAGAAGAAGGAATTGATTACGATGAAACATTCACGCCCGTAGCAAGACTTGAAGCTATCAGATTATTTCTAGCTTACGCCGCTCACAAGGACTTCAAGTTATATCAAATGGATGTGAAGAGTGCGTTTCTGAATGGTGAACTCCAAGAACAAGTCTACGTTGCTCAACCACCTGGGTTTGAAGATTCACAATTTCCAAATCATGTCTAGAAACTCCAGAAAGCTTTGTATGGACTCAAGCAAGCACCAAGAGCATGGTATGATACACTATCCAAGTTTCTCATCGAAAAAGGCTTCACTCGCGGTAAAATCGATACCACTCTTTTCATTACCAAACATAATGGTCATAAATTACTTGTTCAAATTTATGTTGATGATATTATATTTGGTTCTACTAATGAATTGTTGTGCAAGCGCTTTGGGAAACTAATGAAGAGCAAGTTTGAAATGAGCATGATGGGAGAACTCACATTCTTTCTCGGGCTTCAAATCAAGCAAATGAATGAAGGCATATTTATCAACCAAGCCAAATACACAAAGGACTTAATCAAGAAATTTGGACTTGAGAATGCTAAAGCATACGACACTCCAATGGCCACCGGCAACAAACTTGTCAAAGACTTAAAAGGTAAAAAGGTTGATCAAACACTTTATCAAGGAATGATTGGCTCACTCCTTTATCTTACTGCTAGTAGGCCTGATATTATGTTTAGTGTTTGTGTCTGCGCACGTTATCAATCGACCCTAGAGAAGCGCACTTAATTGCTGTGAAACGTATAATACGATATCTCTCTGGCACTGTTAACCTTGGACTTTGGTACACCAAAGATTCGAACTTTAAACTTGTAGGTTATTCAGATGCGGACTACGCAGCATACACAATTGACAGGAAAAGCACAAGCGGCACTTGTCATTTCCTTGGATATCGACTTGTGTCTTCGGCCAGTAAAAAGCAAGCTGCAGTTTCTGTCTCTACAACTGAAGCAGAATATATCGCTGCTGGAAGCTGTTGCTGTCAAATTCTGTGGATGAAGCAGCAATTAGTGGACTATGACATCAAAGAAGAAAATTGTCCCATTTATTGCGACAACACTTCAACAATTGCGGTTTCTGAAAATCCTGTCATGCATTCGAAGACCAAACACATCGACATTAAATATCACTTCCTCAAAGACCACGTGGAAAAAGGGAATATACATCTAGAACACGTGGGAACCGACTATCAAATTGCCGACATTCTTACAAAAGGACTTGATGCTAAGAGGTTCATCTTTTTGAGAGGTGAAATGGGTATGCTTGAACTTAGCTAAATTTTGTCAATATGATCTGTTAATACTAATGATTTTGTTTGTGATAAAATTCTAAGTTACATATATATCATGCGCCTGTGCACAAGAAGCGCCCTTAGCTATGCGCATAAGGTAAATCAGTTGTTTCTTTATAGAAACTCTGCGCAATACATTGCTGCGCATAAGCATCATGCGCATGACCCGTGGACCTAAGGTAAGTTCTCTTTTCAATAGTTTCACTTAGGTCCTTGACTTGCTGAGTCAGCATAATTCGCAAGGGTACTTGTGTAATTTTTATTTTCCCTCGTCATTATTTTGAATTTTTTTTGGGAAATTACCTTTCTGCCCTCTGCGCACGTCCCACTCATTTAATGCAAAGGCATTGAGTGACGCGCATTTAATGCTCGTTGTGTGCTGATTATGACGGAATAGGAAAAGATTATTTTTGACCATAAATGACTGACACACGCGCGCGGCTAGGCTTTTTCACGCGCGTTCCTCATTGGTCCACGTCATTCACGCATGCGCCTCACCTGCCCCCGTGCGCCTCACTCGCCTGACTTTCACCAACTTGTTGTCAGCGCGCCATGACGTCATCATCCCTTTTTGATGATTATAACCTCCTCCGCCGTCTCTCTCTCCCCACTTCTCCTCTGCTCAAAATCCCTCAACCGCCTTCTCTTCTTTCTCAAATTCTGACATCTCTCTCTCTCTCTGCACTCATCAATCTCTCTACTTTTTCGAAAAATTTTCTTTATATATCATGGCTCCCAAGAAATCTTCTACTACATCTTCCAAGAAGCAAGAGGATCCACAAATGGTAAGGATTTTAAACTCAAACTTTCTGTTTTCCGCCATTGAAGCTCGAAGGTCTAAGATTTTTCCCCTTTCTGTTTACTCTATGATTCGTTGCTCGTTTTTCAAATTATTTGATGCTACGTGTTTGATTTACTCTTAGCTTTTCATTTATGTAAATTTTTTTACGATCAATGATCATTTGATGTGTTTTCTGTGAAAATTTCGAATATTTTGTCTTTTTGAATTATCTTCGTTTTTTTTTGGATCTTGGTTGTTCGTTGATGTTATTGTTGTTATGGTTTACTTGTTTGTGTGTGATTTTTCATTTCGAACATTTTGATGTGCTTTTTATGCATTTTGGATCACTTTGACATTTTTATGTTCTTCGTGTTCTTCGTGTATTCAATACATGTTCTTCGTGTTCTTGATGAATAGTCATATGACAAGCCTTGATATGATTCTTGATTGTGTTTCTGCTTTTCGCGCCAATTTTAGGCATATTGGTTTAAATTATGTGTTTTGAACATTTTTATCCTTTACATTTCCTATCTTTTTCTAAGTATGGAGTCTAGTTCATGCGCTGCGCCTATTTCTCATGCGCATGCGCTTCTCTCCATGCGCATGTCCAGACCTAATTCTCCACCTTTGTTTTGCGCAGAATCTCAATTACTTTATTACTGGATGGGAACTTGATGTGGAAGACCTAAAACTGGATGCGCTAGGACGCTATATGGTTGAAATCATGGATAAATCTGGGATTTTGCCTCTCTTCTCCAGAGGCCAGGACTTCATTCTTCCATCTTACATCGATGAGTTCTTCAGCAATGCAGTAGAAATTGATCGAATGTACGACGACATCTCAGTTCCTTGTCTCAAAAGTTCTATCCGCGGAGTTTCTATAACTATCAACTACGCGCATATCAGACAGACGATGGGTTTACCAGCGTGCAATAAGAAGAAGCTACCTCAGGATGTGCATGATAGTGTTGCGCAGAAGCTTATAAGGATTCCTACTCTGGTTGGTCAGTACAACAACCATAATAGGAAAGATTTTGGGGAATTGATGTTCCACCTCTGCACTCTCATTGGTGACACTATCAACTGCAAAAATGGTAACAAGTCAACATTCATCAGCAAGCAATGGATGTGCTGCGCTGCCATTTACTAAAAGAAGAGGTTAAGCTGGTCTGAAATTATCTTTGATGAATTAGTGCGTTGGGTGCGCGTCTACAAAAAGAAGGCAGCTGATCCAAAGAAACCAGCCAAGTACAAAACGCATTGCAGAATTCTAACTGCAATCTTCATGCGATTCCCATCAGTACGCAAAATGGTGGAAGAGGACCCCTCTCTCAAAGTTGATGTGACTTCCACGCGCACGTATTCACGCGTATTTCTTCAGAATTTCCACCGTGAAGTAAACAACTTTGATTACTGCATGTACTGGGCTGCTGACCCCATTGAAGTGTTTGAAGATATTCATCCTGAAAATCAAGGATCGCCTCCTGTATCTAGTGGTGAGATTTATGAGGCATCTTCAACTGAATCTGACTCTGAAATAGAATCCTTCTTTGAGCCGGTCCCAAGCAAAGTAGGTGACAAAGAAAAAGGAAAGGGTATTGCTACTGATGCGCCGAAGCGCAAGAATAAGAAGGCCAGCAAATCTTCTGCTGCGCCTGGGATAACCATTAAGGAGCCTACTGCGCAAACTCCGAAGCGCAAGGCTACTTCAGACCCTGAGCCTCCTAAGAAAGCCAAGAAGGCCAAGGCTCCTGCGCCTGAAGAAAAAGGAAAAGCTAAGGCTTCTGCGCCTGTTGAGAAGAAAGACAAGAAGAAGACGAAAAAGGCAAAGGAATCAAGAACACTACTGAATGAGTCTGATGAAGACATCCAAGTAGCAGACGATGCTCCTGCGCCCCCTCCTCCAGCGCCTAAGTCAAAACGAGCCTCTACTCCTCCTTTCTGCGCCTCAAGAAGAAGATGAATTTGAAGGTGCTTTCAATGATCCTCTTATCAGCCCTTCCAAATCTACTGGAACTTCCAAGGCTGCTCAATCTCAGGGGGAGAAGCAAAAAGAGACTGCAAAGCCCATGCGCAATACTACTTCTAGTGAGGATGAAGTCCCACTATCGGCGAAGAAGGCCACTCCATCGCGCAGGGTAAAGAAAGTTGCCACCAAGAAGCGAGCCTCAAACCGAACCATGGAAGACTTATCTGATGTTGATTCAGATCCTCCAAGACATTCTCCTCCACGCACTGAAAAGTCTGCGCGTGATATAGCAAGGGAAGCAAGACTTGCTGCAGTTGCGCAAAGGAACGTTGTGCAGTAAGCCCCACCAATCTTCATTGATGGTGAAGGCTTTGCTCATGATGCGCCTGATCCTACTGTTTATGAGGATGCGCCTATAGTTGAAGATGGCGAAGACTCAAGCTCAGAAGATTATGAGGTCCATCGTTCTCCTATCTATGCGCATCACTCTCCAGTTCATGCGCAAGAGACTCCTGCTGCTGTCACTCCTGTGCAACCTACTGGAGCTTCACAGACTTCTCTAATTATTCCTGCTGTGACTCCAACAACTGCTCCCTCAGATCCCTCAAGTTCAACAACTGACATACGTCAAATCTTGGCCATGATCCAGACTATCCAGGCTAATCAATTTGCTGCGCAAACCCAGCACTTTCAGGTGGTCACTGCGCAAACCAAGATTCAAGAGCAACTGGATGCGCAGTCTGCAAGGCTCGATGCGCAAGCCAGTTTCCTTCAAGCTATTGATTGTTCTATTAAGGGGGAGAGTTCTGCAACAAAGGCAACCAGTTCTAAAGCTATGCCTCCTCCCTCAGGTTCTGCTGCTGCGCATGCATCTGGTTCTGGTGCTGCGCCCTCTCAAGATTTTGATCTACTGCGCCAAGATATCCAGCATGACTTCGGCATCATCTCTTCTGCGCTCACTAAGATCCCCTCTGTGCATGGGTTGAATGAAGCTTTGTTTTCCTTAGCCCAAACCATCACATAAATCATTCTGATTGAGTCTGCCAAAGTCATAAAGTCTATTGACAATTTTGCGCCTACTGCCTCCAGCTCCTCCTCCATTGATGTGCTCAAATCTCATATGACTGACTGCTTAGTTTAGTTCAGTGATACTTTCAATGGAAGAATGAACTAGGCTATGCTAGATATGCAAGCCAGTCAGAACATGGTTCAGGTAGAGCTAACCAAGACTTTGGCTGATGCGCAGAAAGAAATTCAGGTCTCCATAGCTGCGTCCCTTCAATCGTTTGGAAATCAGATGGGGGCGTTTGAAAATTGCTTTAACAGGATTTCTGAAGACATTCAGAGAGATAATGCGCTGATGCGCGATGGTATGAAGACTCATGTGAATCTAGTTGTGGAATACAACTCCAAGTTTCAGCAACTGAAGATTGAGTTGATGAACAAGTTTACCAGCTTGCAGAATGAGATGCGAAGCGAACACTGCAGCGAATTCATATAGACTAGAATTTAATCTTTTTTGTTTTGCTGCGCAATTGTAAGTTTTTGATGCAAGGTCTTTTGCTTTTGATTTTTCTTCCATTGTAAAACTTGTACCCTGTAACTCTTACCTTTCAAGTTTTAATGAGAAGAATGCATCATTGTGTTTTCACAAAACCTTGTTCAATTCAAACTTTTCGTTTGTGGAACATTGCATATCTTATAAACTTCATGCGCATATCCTTAACAGCTCATATTTCATCGCATGATGTTTAAACATTCAGTTTAAACGCATACTAAACTTAAACTCATATTATTTGTATGCTCTGAATGATATTTCTGTCTTCCCTATATTGTAAGTTAATTTCTTTTGGATAGACTAGAAATCTATAGCATTGGCTAATGTGTACATTGACTTGAGACATGATTTATCATTTTCTATTATTATGGACATGTTATTATCAAGTACAATGAATTGCCTTTGTTATAGTAGGTAATGGCATCAATCATTTAGGGGGAGATTGTTGGGTATGCTTATCACTTAACCCTCCTACTTATGTTAGAATTGATTGATACCATCACCTGTGTTTATTTTAAAGGACTTTAGGACACTATGTAAGAAGTTTTGTAACTTCAATTTTTAGCTAAGTCCTCTTTATAGACTAGGCTTAGTATCTAGGGCTGAAGCTATAATTTCATGGTAAATAGAGCAAAGGCAAAGCATGGTGTGCACACCTTCCATGTGCAGCGCATCCCTTCATGCGCAGCGCATCACCTTCTGCGCACTATATGCGCATGAATTTCATGCGCACTCAGACTTGCCTTAATTCTCACTTTCTAACCTTACCTTATGAAGCTTGGAAAGCGTCATAACAAGCTACGCTTTTGAATGAGCCAAATTTGCTGATGTGGACAAACGACAAAACAAGAACACTCAGCACACACGAAGATGGAGACGCTCCCCTTGTTTGAAATTCAATCTGAAGACAGCTGTCACTCTTGAAGATTTTTGAAAGCTGTCAACTTGATGTCTCCAACGGCTATGAAGGACAGCTGCGCGCCAATCACAAAGCGACAGCACATAGTCCTTGCTCTGCTCCCCAACGGCTAGTTTTTGGAGCTCAGCTATAAATAGCATGCCCATCCTCATCTTCCAAGCTGCTGGTGTGTTGCTTGAGAATTGCTTAAGATTTGCTTCCAAAGAGAAACTTTGAAGATTCCCTACAAGATTTCCAGATTTCTAAGATCAACCTTCATACTTCACCAAGCCCAGATCCTATAAAGCCTTTGTAACACCAGAATCTTGTGCTCCCCATCTCATAGATTCAAAGAGCCCAGATTTCTGATACACACGCACACCTCTTGAAGTTTCGATCTCATCAATCTTACTTCTAGAGATACACCGGTTATTGTCTAGGATTTTGTTTTCATAGATTATAGATCTTTGAGTTAGTTTTGTTCTACCTCGCTGTAACTTGTAAACTCTCTCATATAATAAGATCTCCATTAGAAATCCAAGACTAACCATCTTGGTAGAGGACGTAGATCTTTTCCCGATCGAACCTCTCCAAATAGCTTATCTATTGTTTGTGCTTTTCATTCTACATTTAAGCTTTACTCATATATTGTTTTGTTTGATCCTTGTAGATTGTCTTGCATCGTTCGAATTGTGTTTGTGTGCTTTTTGCCTTAGTTCCATCTTGCGCCTATCTTTAAGCTAAAACTTAGTGCGTGCGTATTTACACTTTTGCGCATACTCCCTGCGCATAAGTGATTGCTTTAAGACTTCCGCTGTGCATTTCACACTCTTGCTGCGCGATATACTTAGCCAAATTAAGAGTCGTGCCCATTCGCCATTGCTTTGCAAAAGAGTTTGAAAAGAATTTTAAAAACGCTATTCACCCCCCCCCTCTAGCATTTTTCATACCCTTGATGCCCTTGTGGGACCAACATCTCTTCCGCTATTGCTCTTACCATTCATTGAAAAAGTTTCCTCCACCAAGTAGCCAATCGGCTAGCCACTCAGTCGCACGTCTTTCCAAATTAGTCCCTTTTTGTGCCCTGACTCACTTGTCTCCCTTCATTGCGACTATCACCGGTTGTTCACGCCAAAATCGCTTGAAGAACTTGAATTTAACACACGCGAACAAGTTGAATTGCATCCACACAGGATGAATGCATCCGCGACCTCTCTCGTTGCGCGTGTCAATGTCATTGTCGTTTTGCGTGATAACTCATTCTCAAGCAAGGCCATATCAACTATGCCACCCTTTTGTATCATTTGGTTGTCTCTGCAGTTCCGGATGCCGTTCCTCTTCATCTTTCATATCTTCCTGTCTTTTGCCCAAATTTACACTTAATGATTTCTCCTAGCTATCATTCTCTAACTAAGTTGACTGATCCACAATCCCAATAACACATTGATCCATCTAGATCTCTCCAATCTTGATCTCTCCATTTTTGTATCCTAGCATTTCCCTCAAGTGCACTTTGTGTATGACCGTCACCCATGTTTATATAAAGTTTCACAAAAGCCCTAAATCTATTTTCAGTAAAAATCCCGTCAAAAAAAGATAATCGAAATTATCTGAAAACAGAGTTATGTGATCCCATAGTGCGATCACCACATAGATGCCCCCTACTGTCTATGCGGCCCCTTATGAGATCGCAGAGGTTCATTTTAAATTATTTTTTCTGAAAAATAGATATCTTGAGACCAACATGATAATTTTTTTTCTCAATATTATTAATCAAAATTTAATCAAATTGACCCATTAAAATAAAATGAGATTTTTTTATTTATTTTTTTTAAATTCTAAAACAGACAGGAGCACAAGAAAATTTCGGTCTAAATCAGTCTTGAAGGCTAGTTTCACGAGTTCAAGCGCGTTGAGTTAATATTTTGACCTACCTATAACCCAAAATACATTTACAGCAAAAGCATGGTACAATTGGTATGAGGGTAGGGACCAAAAAATAAGTTATCCTTAATGAAATAACTTAATGGCTCACTGCGACACTGCCGGTGCACTTAAATTACAGGGGCCCGAATACGTAGTTTCACACACCCAATTAAGTGAGTTTTTTAATTGGCAAGACGTAACTTATTGCGGTCTTCATGTCCATCCTTTCATGAATTTGATTAACTTCATTAATTTATGAGCAAGAATAATACTAGGGCACAAAAAAGTCATAAAATATTACTCAAAAAATTCTAGGTGTAATGATTTTATTGGTGCTTTTAATTAGAGTGTGGCGGGTCCATTATCGATGTAACCAATAAAATATCGTCACCTCATGTTGTGAGCATGATTTTGTGACCTTATTTTGTGCCCCTAGCAATTACTCTATGAGCAATGTTAGTTAAGATATAAAATAAAGTTACAAAATTTTGCTTATAAAATGAGTTGAGAATGTTTTACTCCCTCCGTCCCAAATGATTTTTATATTTTTTTCGATGTTACTACGAAGGAACTTTGAGCAATGATTTTAAGCTGATTTAGTTATCCTAATGAAAATCTAAAACTTGTTATTGATAGTATTGTTGATAGTGTGTCAATAATAAGCTTTATATTTTCATTAGTACAGTTGAGCCAATCTAAAATTATTGCTCAAAGAATATTCGTAAAAACGGTGAGAAAAGTATGAAAACCATTATGAGACGGAGGGAGTATTATTGTATTGATAGTGAACTCAACTCACCCCACTTTAATTAAAAATATAAAAAAAAAATAATAAAAAAAAAATCGTTACACTTAAAATTTTATAAACAAATTTTTGTGACTATTTTGTGGTTTTAGTATTATTTATTTATATGTCGGGAAAATATACATTTATGCCCCTGTACTTAAGTCAAAGATGCAGATATGCCCTTATACAAGTTAATTGCCATATTAGCTCTCGTACTTATAAAAAATGTGTGGAGATTAGGACTCCGTTATCTTTCCATCCAAAATATAACGAAATGGCTGACTGAGCTGCTTAGTTGGCTAGGAAAAGTTTCTACATGGAAACAAAATGCCTAAGTGGAATTTGATGAGTATGATAGGCTCAAAACTACGTCGTTTGGCACTTAATAAGGCTAAACTACATCGTTTTAAAATAAAAAGTACACTTCTTCTTCCTCCCTCGTACAACCACCCACCCCCTTCTTCCTCCACTATCACCATTCCATCATTGTCTACTACCGTCCTCCACCACCACAACCAACAACCTCACCACAACCACCAAACTACCACCAAATTCACAATAGAAATTGAACACAATCTCCCAAAAATCAACATGTAATTAAGCAAAATCGAAGCCCTAAATTCCATGACACAACCTAATCAATTTACAGTCAACATCCGTTGACTTCCTTAAGGGAATTGAATAAGGCAGCTCAAGCTTGGAGAGTGGTATCGAAGGATTGTAAGTTAACGTCGACTTGGTTGGCGGCGGCGTAAGAATTTAGCTTCTTCACGAATTGCGGGTGTAAGGGGGGGGGGGGGATGAGAGGTAGGTGTAATGGGGGAGATGAGAGGTGTATTTGAGTTTTCTTTTAAAAATGAGGGTAAATTAATCAATTTACTGTGAAAATATTTCACATTCTACCCCTTCATTTATGAGGGGTGTTAATTGTAAATAATTATTTTAATTTTATTCTATTAACTGTCAAAACGATGTAGTTTAGAGCCCACCATACTCAGCAAATTCCACTTGGACACATAATCAGCCATTTTTTTGCCACCTAAGCCGCTTAGTCAGCCATTCCGTTAGATTTTGGATGGAAAGATGACGAAATCCAAATATCCACAGCTTTTTCCTAAGTACACGGACTAATATGACAATTAACTTATATAAGTGCATATCTGCATCCTTGACGTAAGTACATGGCATACTTCTACATTTTCCCTTTATATGTCTGTTGCATGTGAAAAGTGGAAGTTGTTAGTACAAGTGGCCTACAAACCTTTAGTTGGAAAATTTTGGATTGGGAATAAAAAGCAACCAAATTAAAGGATGTATGGAAATGTGATTTTTTCGTAAAAGTCAACAAAGTTGAATGCATTACCAAAGTTGAATGCATTACCAGTTTCAGCTTTAAACTTACGCAAAATCTTGGAAAAAACGCGTTTTACTAAACGCTTAGGAAAAACGTGTTTTTAAAAAAAACGCAGTAGCATTTTTGTAAATAATCGGAACTTTTCAACGGTTTGGATATCAACGGTTCTGGATATAATCTCTGAGATGATGAGATTGATAGCCAGAACCTTTGAAAGTGATAGCCAGATGGGTCCTAGATATCAATATAAAGCTTTCTGGATACGAGATTGATAGCAGAACCTTTGAAAGTGATAGCCAGAACCTTTGAAAGTGATAGCCAAAAGGGTTCTCTGGTTCTGGATATCAATAGAAAGCCTTCTGGATATGAGATTGATAGCTAGAACCTTTGAAAGTGATAGCCAGAAGGGTCCTGTATATCAGTATAAAGCCTTCTGGATATCAATATAAAGTCTTCTAGAGGTTTTGAAAAACACGTTTTTCCTAACCATTAGGAAAAACGCGTTTTACAGGAGACCAACCCTTAAACTTAAGGCGAATTTCATTTTGGGTCTCAAAGTTTAGGGGATGTTCCCAAGTCAGACCCCATTCAATCACTATTTACATTTTAGGCCACAAAGTTGTCATTCTGTTAGCATTTTAGGTCTTTTAACTAGTTTTGTTAGAAACATTCGTTAAATAATGACGTCCGAGTCGCATGTCACTTAACGGAGGATGTTTTTGAATCATTGCTATTTTAAAGCAAACTGAATGAAAATGAAAACTCAAACTAATAAATTTTATATTTAACGGTGTTAAATGAAATTTTCTAAAGTAATAAGATTAAAAATAAAATTTATTTAAAAATATTAAATTATAAATAATTATAAAATTCATTTTAAACAAAGCATTAAATTTTTATCAAGTAGAATTTTATACTTTGACTAATTTAATTGAATATATTTTTGAAAGAAACATAATTATTATTTAAAAATCCAGGGAATATATATTTTTTAACCATAATTAATATTTTTTAATTTGAGGGGAGGGGTTACGGGCGGCGGTTGGTGGCCAGGGTGGTAGTCGGAGACGGAGAAGATGAAGATGATAAGAACGGGGTTCAAAATTATAAATACTAATTATTGTTTTTTTGAAAAATATAAATAATAATGTGTTTTTTCAAAACTATAATTAATTATTGTTTATTGATAATTAATATTTTTAAATAAATTTTATTTTTTAATCTTATTACTTTAAAAAAAATTATTTAACACCTTTAAATTTTAAGGGTTAATGACAGATTAGGGCCTGAACTCCAGGGGGGTGCGTCTAAAAGGGGCCTGGTTTTTTTTCCGCTAGATCAGGGCTCAATATCATAATTTTTCGGCGATTAAGGGGTTTTTGACGGAAATCGTTAGAAAATTCAGTTAAGTGCCATGTGCATGGCACGTGATCGACTAAATGGATGGATTTGTAATGAAAATTTGTCAAAAAGGGTCAAACTATAAATTTTAAAATTTGAAGGGTTAAAACCAAGCAAGATCACCTTGATCAAGCAATTTATTTCTCCCTCCGTCTTGATCAAGGCTCAATACCCTCTCCTCCAAGTTCAATCTCACTCTAATTGCTCGTAACCCCAATCACAAGATCACCTTCTTCTATGATCCAATCCTCGTTTCGATCAAATCGGAGGATGTTGACGTCGGCGATGGCCAGGTCGGATTCTCCACGGGGAGAAGAATACGACGACGTTGAGATCAGTAATTTCGACTACGGGGCAGAGCGTGGAGGGTTCGAATCTGAAATCAAGTGCGAAGAGCAAGAACGGTTTGCCGTTGAAGATCCAATTGGATACTAAGGTGAGAGTGAAGATGGGAGGGACGAAGACGAAGAAGAAGGTTAGAGTGAGAGTCATGTGTGACGGAATCAAAGCGACGGTGCCTACCAGAAAGACGCCGACGGTGGCTACAACTTCTAAAGCCAAATGCAAAGTTGATCTCCGGTTCAAGATCTGGAAATGGACAATTTGAGGTCAAAATACTTTTGAGACAATTCAAGGTGTGAGTATTTGTTTATTTTTTCTCTCTTTTTTTTTTTTTTATAATTTGTTTTGCTTCAATTTTCTTTGTGAAAATTATGTTACAATTAGGATTATGAATGTTTGGTTGAGGTAATCCATCTGATTGAATATCTTACATTCTGGAAATTACAATTGTTATCAATTGTTGTCAACTTTCAGTATAATGAATCCGAGTTTCTTAATTTTGACGTGAAAATTGAATTTGTGTTCAAGCATTTTGAATCTGGGTTTCTTGATCAAGCAAATGGGTTTCTTGATTTTTGATGTGAAAATCGAATCTGGGTTCTTGATTTTGATGTGGAAATCGAATTTGGATGTTGTTGGCTGTGGTGGTTGTCTTGCGTCGGACTAGTGGTGGTGTTTGCTGACGGAGAGATGGGTGGACTGGTGGAAATCCAATCTGGGTTTTTTTCTTTTTTTTTTGTTTTTCCATAAAGATGAAATTTTATGGGAATAAATATATATTTATTTTTAAATAGTGATAATTACTTTATGTTGTTTTAAATTTGGTCAATATAAAAAGTAATTTATTACTCCCTCCGTCTCATCCGAAATAGGATTTCTGGTCCCGACACAGGGGTTAAGGAATAATAATCTTTTATTATTAAAAGTTGTTTGAAAAGTAGGTGTTGTGAGTATGAAGGAGAGAGAAAGTGGGTGGGGAATAATAAATAAAAATTTGTTATAAGTATGACAAGTGAGTCATACTAATAAAAAAGTAATAAAAGCTTTCCATTTTGGGATGTCTATTTCGAGTGGGACACCAAAAATGGCAAAACGTCCTATTTCGAGTGGGACAGAGGGAGTATGTTCATAGAATAAAATTTAAATTTATTTATAATTTTCTTTATTTTAAATTTATTATTTAGAAAATAATCTAAATCATTTTATATTTAATATAGCTATTAGAGTAATTTGTTTAATAATTTTGATTTTTTTAATAATTTTTTTTTTATATATGATAATTACTTATTTTATTATATACTTGATTATTTAGAAAAAAAATTATTTTTTAGAAAAAATATTTATTTTATTTTTAAACCTTTGGAGTTTCAAAAATTTCACTAAAACCCTTACTAACTATTATCGTTACAAATCCATCCTTTTAGTCGATCACGTGCCACGCACATGGCACTTAACTGACTTTTCTAACGATTTCCATCAAAAAGCCCTTAACTGCCGAAAAATTATGATATTGAGCCCTGATCTAGCGGAAAAAAAAAAAACCAGGCCCCTTTTAGACGCGCCCCCCTGGAGTTCAGGCCCTAATCTGTCATTAACCCAAATTTTAAATGGAGAATTTTTAAGTTTTACTATTCATTTTCATTCAATTTGCTTTAAAATAACAATGAATGAATTATTGATCAAAATCATCCTCCGTTAAGTGATATGTGACTTGGACGTCATTATTTAACGAATCTTCATAACAAAACTGGTTAAAGACCTAACATGCTGTCAGAATGTCAGAATGACAACTTTGGGGCCTAAAATGTAAATAGTGATTGAATGGGGTCTGACTTGGGAACACCCCTTAAACTTTGGGGCCCAAAATGCAATTCGCGGTAAACTTAATTGATGTCATTTTCAGGTTTTATTTCTTGTTTTTTAAAGTTTGTTTGTGTACTAATCTTGTTAGTGTTAACTGTTAACCTTCATTATACTAAATTTTCTAGTACATATCATGTATTGTTATGTTTATTTTTAGCATTAATGTATTGTTGTATTAAAAATAATGACTTGTAATGTGAAAGCGATGCTAATATATTTTTTGAAACAAAATCTATCTACAATAATAGGTTGTTGGGGATAAAATTCACGCTGCATCTTGAAGACACCATCTTGCTCCGACATCCTGCATCTTGACACTAACATATTGGTTAATTAGCAGGTTTCTTATGCAGGTACAATTGTTCCTATTTTTTAGGTAATGATACGCAGACCTTGGAGCACAAACAAAGAAACGTGACCTATCTAGAGACCCAGTCAACAACAAAGTCTTGTTTACTCAACGCCTAACTGTGCGAGATTCAAGGATTTATTGGCTAGTTTATGATTATTTCCTTAGTATAAATAGAGAACACATCCATTGTAACACACACGACACATACGCATTGCAATTTACTTTAGAACTAATGTCTTGCTTATCACATTGTTCTTCATCATCATTAATAAAAATCCATCCTTGAGGTTTTATGCCGGCGAACAAGTTGTTCAAGGGTTTTCCTCGTTAAATACTTTGTCCATTTATTCTTGAATCCTTTGCTATTTTATTCTATTATACCCAATTTCGTATCTTGAAGTTGAATTCCAAAATTTGACCAAAACAATTTGGCCCCATATGTGGGAAATTTGGATTTTTAATTGCTAAAAGAATTCAAGATGTCTACTTGAATGTCATCGGCTATGACTTCGATGGGTTTGAGATCAGCTGTGGAGACAATTCTATTCACATCGGGCGTAGTAACTTCGACTCAGAGTACTGGTGGGGCATCTCGGCCAAATTCAAATTAAAGATGGGTCATCTGCTGTTGTAACCCAAGAGATCCCTATCAACATCGCCTCTAACTTAACGGCCATGATACGTGATGTAAGGAAACAGGTCCAACTGCAGAATGATACCTCCACCATGCTGATGAATCAAGTAGCCAGGTTGCAGCGTGAGATGAGTTCTCTACAAGGTGGAACACCGGCGGCACAGCAAACCAGCTTCCCTAGCATCTTTCAGTCTGTTGCTCCAAATGCAACATCTGACCTACATTCCCCATACCATCCTGGAAGGCTTGGTTTTGAAGGTGATACTGGAGGGCTATCTGGCTTCGGGGGGTTCACACCAGCCACCAGCTTGACCACCAATAGCACGATCGTCTATCCTGAAACTGTTACTCGAAATTCAATAACATTTGTAACACCAACCATAGTGGCAGCAGGGAGTCTTAACCCCCAGTTTGATTTTAATTATCTTAATAATTATCAATTTACTGCTGCTAACAATAATGCAGGTAGCCTACTTAGCAAACAAATGCAGGAGCTAAAGGAACTAGTTATGAGTGTGCCACTGCCACACAACCAGTCTTCTCCAACATGATACAATGAGTCCCGCTTCGCTCCAGCTATAGCCAATATAGTCATTCCAAAGAAGTTCAGTCCACCCCACATGAAGCAGTATGATGGGACCACTGACCCGGCGGAGCATGTTGCATTATATCAAGAGAAGATGGATGTTGTCCATATTCCACCCCAGTACAAGGAAGCTTGCTTTTACAGGGGTTTTGGTTCAACTCTTACAGGAGCAGCTTTGAGATGGCTTATCAACCAGCCTTTAGGCTCTATCAGATCATAGGCCCAACTTATTAACATGTTTACTAATCAGTTTTCATGTAACAGGGTGTTCGAGAAATTGACTAGTGATCTCTATAGGGTGGTCCAGCAACCTGATGAACTCTTGAAAGACTACCTGAGTAGGTTCAATAGAGAACTTGTAGACATCACCAAATTGGACACAGCTACTACAATTGAGGCCTTCAGGATGGGACTCAAGAAGGACTCTCCATATTATGATGATTGGGTCATGACGCCTTGCAAGAGGCTGGATGAAATAAGAACCAGAGCATCTATATTTATCCGGTTGGAAGAGGAAAAGTTGATCCAGGATAAAGCAATCAAGAAGAATGCAACACCCGAACATTCTAGTGGCAGAGCGGGCGCATCTCATTCTGGTGGCAAGATGGAAACATCTCATTCCAAATTTAATACGGGCAAACCGTACTCTAAACCCGACTCTTCTAGAATTCATGTTGTAGATGATAATGATGAGGATGATGACTCTTTATATCCTAGAATTGATGACTACTGTTTCTCTGTTGACATTGCAGGATTGATAAATGCCATGGACAATCTTGGTGAAAAAGCTAAATGGCCCAAGAATTCTGACAAGCCATCAATCTGGAAAGACAAGTCCAAATGGTGCGCGTATCATAAAGATTTTGGGCATACCACTGAGAATTGTATTGCACTCAGAAAGGAGATTAGCCACTTGTTGTCTAAAGGTCTCCTCAAGGAATTACTCGGTAGAAGGCGTGGACGCACTGAAGACCGTACCGACAACCAGGAGAAACAAACTGAGAATCATGCGCCCCATCCACCTCCAACCAGAGTGGTCAACATGATCAGTGGCATCTCAAACATTTGTGGAACAACCTATTCCGCTGCGAAGCACCGTGCTGCAGACGCAAATGAGGACAGGTCATATTTGCCATCAAGATCTATCAACAATAACAAGGCCCAGGGAAATCTCTTTCGACGAGGATGATAGGGTCAACATCAAGGATCCACATCATGATGCCTTAGTTTTCAGCCTCCAGGTTGCAAACTGTCTGGTGAGGCACATCATGATTGACAACAGGAGTTCAGTCAACATTATAACAACAGATGGTTTGAAAGGAATGGGAATCCCACTTGAAAATGTGACTAAGAGTTCCTATGTCTTGGTTGGGTTTAGTGGTGAGACAAAGCATACCTTCGGAGAAATTACCTTTCCAGTATATGTTGAAGGGATTAATTGTAACGACCCTAAAACCCGTCCCTATTTATTTTATATTTTTGGGAATTTTAATTTGAACTTATGTGTGCATTTTATGTGTTGCATCATATTTTATGACTTGCACATATTATTTGATTAATTGTGTTATTTAATTGGTTAATAGTAATAATGGTTAAGGGAGTTAAATGATTAAGTTGAAACCTTAGGGTCCTTATTGGAAATATAAGTTCAGGGGTTTAAGTGTTGAAAATGAAACTTGAATTACTTAAATAAAAACGTGGGGTAAAAATCTTGTTATAAAACATACTTATCTCATCTCTCTCTGCGCATAGATACATATATACTCTCCCAACTTTCTCTCTGACTGTGAAGAAAAGGGTAAGTTCATTTCATCTTGATTTTATTTCTTTTTAATTACTTATCCGTTTTAAAAACTAATTATATAAAATTGATCAGGGCGTTGAGTAGGTCATTTCTACCCGATCAAATATTATTTTCTCGATATTTTTCCGGAAATAGGTAAGTTACTAATTCCCCTTTAAATGTTAAAATGGTCATATATATTATACTTGATACTTGTAATTGTTAATTTTGTGATTTGGGTGAATTTTGTGATACTTGTAATTTTG
Source organism: Campanula takesimana (assembly GCA_026119855.1). NCBI lineage: Eukaryota > Viridiplantae > Streptophyta > Magnoliopsida > Asterales > Campanulaceae > Campanula > Campanula takesimana. Next base: position 151,882 of record JAOWBW010000053.1, on the reverse strand, counting down.
AGACAAAGGGAGTATAAACATACTGTGTAGGAAAGGAAGAGTAAACTTGAAATAGTTGGTTTTGAACTTGTTTAGTACTCTTGGGTATTGCCTGGTTGTTAGTAAAGGTACACTTATACTTTTGGGACGGTAAAATATTTAAATGGAATAAAAGAAAATTATTCTATTATTTGTGTGATGGTAAAAAGAATGAAATAAACTTGAAAGTAAAGTTTTGGGCATGTATTGCACTCCTGGGTATTGTTAGTATTGTTAAAATGCTAGTAAAAATATACTCCTACTCTTGGGACGGATGAATTTGACTTGCAGGAGAAATTGGAAATTCTGAGTTTAGGCTTATGGGCGACCGCCCAGAGGGGCCCTGGGCGACCGCCCAAGATGGCAGGGTTCGGGTTCCAAGTTTTTGTATTCTGGGCGACCGCCCAGACCCCCTGTTGAACAAAAGTTAGTTAATTTCAAATGAGTTAGAAGTCAATCCTTTTCTAGGTTTTGGGTCCTTGTGTAGAGCACCTAGAGGGGTGTTTTGGGATACTAAGATGGTAGATAAGGGATTGATTGTGAATCTGAGAAAGATTGATTTGTGACTTAATGTCATTAATAAAAGATTTTGTTGTGACTTTATGTCAATATTAAGGGATTGTGTTGTGAACTCTTTATGAGTAGCGTGTTGCATCTTTGTGATGAGAACTCCTTATGAGTAACCATCTTTTGATGTGTTTTGGATTAATTGTGAATGGGTGCAAGCTTGTGTTGTGACTTAATGTCATTAATAAAAGATTGAGTTGTGACTTAATGTCATTAATAAAAGATTGGGTTGTGACTTTATGTCAATGGTAAAGGATTGTGTTGTGAACTCTTTATGAGTAACGTGTTTGCATCTTTATGATGAGCTTGTGTGGTTCCCTACATTGGAATCATGCCCCGGTTGTTGTTTAAAGCAAGTATTTATTACTATGCTCTCGTGTAAAGTCCAGCTGGTACTTCTTGTTGTGAAGTCGGGCAGTGGTAGGGATTATAATGGCACACGAGCCAAGTTCATTGTAAGGCTTCTACCATTGGTTTCCCATTTTAACCCCTTTCCTTGGGCTATGGATTGGGTTTGGGCTAGCTCTCCTTTGTGTGAGTTTAGTCACCTTTGGGTTATGACTTTGTGTCATTTTCCCCCCGTTGTTGTTGCTGTTGTTGTTGTTATTCTTTGGTTCCGAAACCGGCTTCAGCCCTTTGGTGCTGCTCAGTTGATACCTCTCAGATGGTTATATGTTTGATTCGAGAACCTTGGCTCAGTATCCACGTATGAGTGCTTATTTACGCCTTATGTGTGGTATGATAAGATGGCTTTGCCTCTCATGTTATGTGCTAAATGAATGTTTATTGACATTGTTCAATTATGAGTATCATTTCAGCATGTAACGTAGTTGCATTTTAGTAGCTTACTGAGATTTATTCTCACCCCGTTCCTTTCAATGTTGTTTTCCTTAGATAAAGGAGAGCCCAGGGGATAGGTCACTTACACAAGGGAGGACGTCATGGTGGTTTTGGTAAGAGTTTTGGGACAAGTGTTTGTAAAGGCTACATTATGTAAATGTATAACCTTTTGGGTAGAGTACCCGAGACTTTATCCGTGTATCACCTATTTTGTTAAAGTGTGGTAATTGTACATTTGTATAAGAGTTTGTAAGCCTTCGGGCTAAGTACTTTCGTTTGTGAAAGTTGTTTGTAAAGTTTGTTTGAAAGTTAAATGGAAGTCTTTGAACTTCGAGTGTGAATTTTGTTAAACTTTATGAAAGTATATTTCGAAAAATTTTCTAAAAGTGTAATAGGACATCTTCTGTGCATGTCCTAAACGTGGGGCCAAGTATGACCACGGGTTGGGGTGTGACATTAATTCCATGGAGAAATTCTGCATGATAGAGTGTCAGTCATCTTACAACATCATCCTGGGCAGGCCTTAGATCCACAACATGAAAGCAGTTCCGTCAACCTACCACCAGTGTCAAGTTGCCGACACCTTGGGGTGTTGTCAAGGTGTCAAGAGATCAGCAAACAGCTAAGGAGTGTTACAAGGTATCCATGAAGGTAGCAAGCAGTCCTAGGTAGGCATAGCAATTACAACGTAAGGTACGGGATGTTCTTGAAGCTGCAGAATTTGATATTAAGGAGGTGCAGCTTGATCCTTCAAATCCCGATGTCAAGGTTTTAATTGGGGCAGGCTTACCTCCTAACATAGAAGAGGAGATCATTGAATTTTGAAGAGTAGATCACAGTGTTTCACTTGGAAGCATTAAGATATGACGGGGATCAGTAAAGACGTGATCAACCACAAGTTTAATATTGATCCTAATACCAAGCCTGTCCACCAGAAAAGAAGGAAGTTCGCCCATGAGCGCAACCAGATTATCAGAGAAGAAGTGGAGAGGTTATTAAAGTCCAAAATGATCAGGGAGGTTGACTATCCTAAATGGTTGGCCAATGTGGTAGTTGTTGAGAAGAAGAATGTCAAATGGCGAGTCTGTATGGACTTTACTGATTTGAACAAGGCATACCCTAAGGATCCGTTTCCTTTGCCCCACATCAACTTACTAGTTAATGCAACAACCGGCCATGAGATCTTGACATTTATGGATGCTTCTTCAGGATATCAACAGATTCAAATGGAGCCTTCAGATCAAGAAGATACAGCATTCATCACTCCAGAGGGCATCTATTGCTTTATTATGATGCCTTTTGGATTGAGAAATGCGGGGGCAACCTACCAGAGATTAGTAAACATGATGTTCAAGAACTAGCTTGGAAAGACAATGGAGGTGTACATCGATGATATGGTGGTAAAATCTAAGTTCATTGGAGATCATGCTCGAGATCTTAAAGAGGCATTTGATACCTTGGAGGCATTTAACATGAAACTGAATCCCTCAAAATGCAACTTTGGTGTTAGGGCTGGCAAGTTACTCGGCTACATAGTGACCAAGAGGGGCATTGAAGCAAGTCCGGAGCAGATTAAGGCCATTATCAACCTGGAGTCCCCAAGAACCATCAAGGTTGTACAAAAGGCTAACTGGTAAGGTTGCTGCTTTGAACATATTCATCTCCAAATCGTCTGACAGGTGCTGGTTGTTCTATTACGTGCTCAGGAAGAACAAGTTGTTCCAGTGGACAGAGGATCATGAAGCAGCCTTCAACCAGCTTAAAGAATATCTAGCAACTTCACCAATACTTTTCAAACCAGAAACAGGTGAAGCTTTGTACCTTTATCTCTCAGTTTCAGAAAATTCAATCAGCGCGGTCCTGGTAAGAGAGCAAGATGGTACACAACTTCTTGTCTATTATATAAGTAAGTCTCTTCTAGATGTGGAAACCAGGTACTCCCATCTTGAGAAACTCATCCTTGCTTTAATTACTGCATCAGTTAAGTTGCGTCATTATTTTGAAGTTCATCCTATTATTATGAAGACTAACTATCCTATCAAGAATATGATGAGAAAACCTGAGATGTTTGGCAGGATGGTAAAATGGTCTGTGGAACTTAGTACATATGACATCCAGTATGAAGCAAGGACTGCAATCAAGTCACAAGCCTTAGCTGACTTCGTGGCAGATTTCAGTCCCAACCTCCAACCTGAAGTTGAACTCGAAGTCCAACAACTTGAAGGCTCAAACTCTCCTATATTCTGGATGCTTTATACTGATGGAGCATCTAATGCAAGGGGCACATGTTTGGGCATTGTCTTGAGATCTCCCCAAGGAGAGATTATTCCTCAAGCTGTGGCCTGCGAGTTCAAGGCAACGAATAATGAGGATGAATATGAGGCCCTCATTATGGGTTTGGTTACTTCTTTAAACTTGAATGTTAAATGTCTTAATGTTTATAGTTATTCCTTATTACTGGTTAACCACTTCAATGGGTCATATACAGCTAAGCATACCAGGATGACGAGTTACTTGCAGCATGTTAAGACGTTAGCAGGACAATTTGAAGAGTTTACTTTCCAAAAAATCCTAATAGAAGAGAATGCTGAAGCTGACGCCTTAGCTAACTTGGGTTCAAGTTGCATGAGCCTGCTGAACAATGTCATACCCAAATCCATGTCCTGCATCCAGTAATAGATCAACCTGAAACGAACCAAGTTGGTGACCAACCTGATGCACCAGCTAACTCCTTGGAAAATACAACATCTTGGACACTACCCATAATAAAATTTCTGCAGGATGGGACAGTGCCACAAGGTGTCAAAAATGCAAAAGATTTCAGGATAAAGGTATCAAGATTTATATTAATCGATAATGTGCTTTTCCGTAAGTCATTTACAGGTTTATACATGAGGTGCTTGGAACCCCAACAAGCTGAACAGGTCATAAGGGAACTACATAATGGTGAATGTGGCAACCATTCTGGGGGCAAGTCACTATCCTCTAAGGCATTGAAAACAGATGCGTCAAGCTGCAATCAAATATGTTCAGAAATGCGACGCATGCCAGAAACACAGAAACATCTTGCATCAACCTGCTGAACCTCTTCATCCTATCCTGTCACCTTGGCCCTTCATGCAATGGGGAATGGATAGCGTTGGTAAATTTCCTAAGGCACCTGGGGGCAAAGTATTTATGCTTGCCTTGACTAATTACTTCTCAAAGTGGATAGAAGATGAGGCCTTTGTGCAAGTTAGAGATAAAGAAGTGATTTCATTCCAGAAAAGGAACATCATTAGCAGGTTTGGAGTCCCTTCAGAGATCATTTGTGACAACGGGTCCCAATTCATCAGCAAAAAGACTCAGGATTTCTGTACAAGATGGGGAATCAAGTTGATCACAGCCACTCCAGTTCATCCTCAAGCTAATGGTCAAGCAGAGTCAAGCAATAAGCTGATAGTGAACAACTTGAAGAAATGACTTGATCATAAGAAGGGAAGATGGGCTGAAGAATTACCTCTATTATTATGGGCAGACATAACTACTCCTAAGACCGCAACCGGCCAAACACCTTTCTTTTTGGTGTTTGGAACTGAAGCCATAATTCCAGTAGAATTGTCCATCCCTACAGCAAGATATGGCTTAATAACTCCAGAGGACAACCAGATTGTACTAGCAGAGGATCTGGATACCATTGATGAACTCAGAGACTAAGCCAAGATCAGGATGGCAGCTTACCAACAAAGAATTGCCAAGTCTTATAACAAAAATGTTTGTATTAGAAGGTTTCAAGTTGGAGACATGGTTCTCAGAAAGGTTTTTCAGAATACAAGGGAACTAAATGCAGTCAAGTTGGCGGCCAAATGGGTAGGTCCTTACTTGGTTAATGCAGAAGCAGGTAAAGGAGCATATTGGCTCTCAACCTTGGATGGCACTAGGATAACCAGAAGTTGGAATGCAGTCCATCTTAAAGCATATTATATGTAAGTTGTAGATTGTCCATTCAATTCTGAAAACCAGGTATGATTTACTTAGCTTTATTTCAATTCTGTTATTTCAAATTGATTATCTTTTTTTAACACTTACTGACTTAAGCATCGGAGGGGTGTTAGCTAAGTTAACACCCACCCCTAACATGTGTTTATCTTGTAAGGCAAGCCAAATTTCCAACTCAACTCAACATGTTCAATGTCCAAACGATTTGCTCAGTTTACAACCTGACTGTTCAAAGTAAAAGGGGACAACTTGTTACCAATCAAGTGGATGAAAGATCAATGTCCATGTAAGTATTGCAAATACCAAAGTTTGTACAATTCTTTAAAGGTTCATACTCAGGTTTTAAAGGTTTTCACCTTTCTAAGGTTTAAAGGTTATACATCTTTTTTAAGTTTAAGGTTCATACACCTTCGCCTGTGCGCCCGTTTTGCACATTTGATCAAGTTGTAATTTGGCCAGTGTATTATATACATATTGATTACCATCTTGTACTTGATACAATTGTGAACTCACGTCATTTACAACTGGTTGTAACATTAACATGTTACCAAACACAAAGTTTTGAGATTCAAAATCTTTCCACTCATTTTATTTCATTGCATCTTGCAGCATCAACTTGCTACACCTTTCCTACTGCTACTACATTTGAAATCATTCTAAAAGAACAACTTCTACTTGTTGTCCTCCAAAACTATTACTAGTCTATTACATACACAAAAAAATTTAAGTGTCACCAACAAGTTATGCTTGGAAAATAAACATTGTCTGAATACCAAAAATGATCTAACACTCTGATCCTACTAAGCTTAACATCCAAAAGTTCGAACCATGCTATCATAAGTCATGGAAAGAACAACAGTGCAACAAAGTAACATGTCCAACATGTCCAAAAAACCGAATTACATCCTAGAAATCTAATTGTTTCCGAGGATATCCCCCTCATTGAAAATACTTGAAACATAAAACAAATTGTTTTGAAAACTAACATCTTGCAGGAAATACGAAGCAACTTACCTTTTAGGCATCCCCATCTTTCACATGTTGATTGTCACCAACTTGTTCAACCACAGCAACATCTTGAGACTTAGAATTGACCTGCCCAGCTTCTTCATCTTTGATTCCCTTCAGGGCAGCTTGTTCCTCTTCAAGGTTCCATTCCACATGCTTACCAGCTTGATGCTCCGCAATTATCTAGATCCTAGCCTCGAACACCATCTTGCCCGCTTCCCTGGTCAAGTGTTCCTCTAAAGCCTCCATACTTCCCTATTCATCCTGTTTGTCTCAGCCACCTTCATTACCCATTCTCTGATCTCTCCCTCCATTTTTCTGATCTCCTTATCCTTAGCAGCAATCTTGGAATCCCTTTCTTTCTGCACATCTAGCAGCTTTTCTTCAGCATCTAGCTTAGCTTGGTAAGACACCTGAGCCTTATCCTTCCAGAGCTGTACCTCGCTAACTAGCATACTTGTGGCATCCTGAATCTACAATTTGCAAGACGAGATGTTCAAGTACCAATAATCAGAGCTAAAGATCTCAAGTAAGTAAAAGTCAAATTTACCTTTTGTCCCAGCCTTTTTTCAATAGGTTCTACTGCATCCACATCGACAATCTCAGCCTTCCTTTTCCTGAAAGCTACCATGTCCCCTATAATCAACTTTGGTTTGGAACTCTCAACTTTGGGTATAGTAGACTTCACATCTTCATTCTTTGTTTTCTTGAACCTACCAATCAGACTGCTGACACCACCCAGACTAGCTTGTGAAGGGGTAGCTACAGAGAAAGCCAAGCATGGAATTAGTGTTGATAACCTATGAAAACTCAATTGAAAAAAAAAAAAATCTCACCAGATGACATCCCTGGATCAACCGGCAAAGTCTGACTAGAACTCTTTTGTTCTTCAACTTCACCCTGTTCAGCCAATGATGCAGGGCGTATGTGTAGATACCCCAGGAAAGCCCCACTTGGCTAGAGCGGTGGATTATCCTAGGATGTCTAATTGTGTTTTAGAGTCGCCACCCACGTTTTTTAGGAACGTAAGAAAACCTAATGTTTATGAGCCTAAGTTTGATTTACGAAAACAGAGATTCTTTGGGATGAGGGGTTCGGGGGTTAGGTTACGAAATGGGAAGTACTTAAACACCCATTTCGCCCGAGCAAAGTCAGTCTTGTTTGTTCATAATTCACTTTTTAAGATAAATGTGTTCTTCCTATTAAAATGATGATAAAAAAAGGGGTTTTAGAGTTTGAAATGTAGGGAGATGACTCCTAGGCCAATTCAATGTAATGAAAGGACCGTTGGTGTCATGTCCCAAATGGTTTTGGGTGATTGCACATTTGATTGAAGAAGAAGAAGAAGGAGAGGAGAAATGTTTAGACCTTTACCTATAGTATCCTTCAAAAAGAACCTCTTGTAAAGCCTTGAAGAAGAGGTTGAATACTTTGTTGAAGAAGTCCCAAGAAGAAGTCTAGGAAAGGAGTGAGTAAAAAGGTTTGAAAGTAATGATTTTCCAAGGTCCTCCTCCAATGATGGATTGGAGGGGTTTTTATAGTTGAAAAGTGACTGTTTTTGGAGCCAAACGGAGTCTCCAAGAAATCTTTCCCGGGCAAAATCATGTATAATGAGTAAGGGAGATATTCTTGGGCAGAATCTGTAACTGACGCACCCCAGAAGCACGCGCATCCCACCTAGGCGGCGGAAGGCGCGTGCGTCTAGCCTCAAGGGGCAGAGAAGCGTGACTCTGAAAGGCAAAATCTGACAGAATGGATTAGAAAGTTAGAACTGTTATTTAGTTTAGTCCCTAGATTTAACGGAGCCCGTCTAGAACTTAACCAAAGTAGCAGAAACTAATAAGAAACACTTAAAAGAGGGAGAAACACAAAATCAAGTGTGAAATCGGCGTGAGCGGTCCAAGGCGGGGTGTCTACAGAGCCCCTCGGCGGCGTGGATTGCGAAGCAAACGCGCCGACGAAAGACAGACATCCGCCTAGGACATCACCAAGAAAAGGAAAAGACTCGATAAAAGCAGGAATTTGAAATTGCGGAGGGCAGAGGTGCGCTCCCTGTGTGAGCGGCTTTGAGAGATAAGGGTGCGCTCCCTGTGTGAGCGGCTTTGCCAATAGTGGGATCCGTTTGCTGGAAGCGGGATCTGTTTGCTGGGAGTGGGATCTGTTTGCTGATAGCGAGATCCGTTTGCTGGAAGCGGGATCCGTTTGCTGAGAGCGAGATTTGTTTGCTGGAAGCGGGATCCATTTACTTAGAGCGAGATCCGTTTGCTGGAAGCGGGACCTGTTTGCTGATAGCGAGATCCGTTTGCTGGAATGTGGGACCTAGAGGACCGTTTGCTGAAGTGCGGGACTTAGAGGACCGTCTACTGAAGTGTGGGACCTAGAGGACCGTCTGCTGAAGTGCGGGACCCAGAGGACCGTCTGCTGAAGTGCGGGACCCAGAGGACCGTCTACTGAAGTGCGGGACCCAAAGGACCGTCTGCTGAAGTGCGGGACCCAGAGGACCGTCTACTGAAGTGCGGGACCCAAAGGACCGTCTGCTGAAGTACGGGACCCAAAGGACCGTCTGCTGAAGTGCGGGACCTAGAGGACCGTCTGCTGAAGTGCTGGACCCGGAGGACCGTCTGCTGAAGTGCGGGACCTAGAGGACCGTTTGCTAAACTGCGGGACCTAGAGGACCGTCTGCTGAAGTGCGGGACCCGGAGGACCGTCTGCTGAAGTGCGGGACCTAGAGGACCGTTTGCTGAATTGCGGGACCTAGAGGACCGTTTGCTCTGGTGCGGGACCTAGAGGACCGTCTGCTGAAGTGCGGGACCCGAGGGACCGTTTACTGAAGTGCGGGACCTAGAGGACCGTTTGCTGAAGTGCAGGACCTAGAGGACCGTTTGCTGAAATGTGGGACCTAGAGGACCGTTTGCTGAAGTGCGGGACCCGAAGGACCGTTTGCTGAAGTGCGGGACCCGGAAGACCGTCTGCTTTGAATGGATGTAGATCTTGTTTGATGAAGAAGTAGTGATTCTGTGGCTCATCCCGGACCAAATTGTTGTCGTGAGTTGTACTTTGACTGTTTGACTTTGACTTTTGACGGGGTGCGGGCACAGTTGACTGCGGAGTGCTTTGTGCTGGGGATGAATTGTAAAAACTGATCTTTTGAGAAAATAAAAAAACGCCCTACTTTGAATGGGAGTTTCTTTCTTATTTCAGTTTTTAGACATGCCTTAAGGGCGGACCAAATTAATGTGTGCCCAGCTGGGTGTTTGTTGTCGTCGTTTGAGCTTCCCTTGTTGCTGGGATCTGATTTCTTGCAGGTTGAAGGCGTTTGAACGTGCCTGGGCTTCTTTCTTGAACTGACAAGGGCATGTTCTGTTTCTGTCTGCTGTCGCGCGCGCGTCGGGCTTTGGTCACTGGGGGCGCGCACATCTGGAATCGCTTGTCGAAGGCGCGCGCTTCTGGCTTGCTGAATTACAGCCCCTTTCTTTTCTGAGCAGGGCACTCCAACAGCTATAAATTCAAATCATTTTCGATCAGGATGATCACACAGCAATACTCTGCATCCTTTTCTTTACCCTATACCTCAAAATTCTTGTAGCGATGGCCCCGATGACCTTTACTTTTGAAGTCAAGGTTTCCGTCCCCGAAGGTGATAAGTCCGTCCCCATTGCTCCAATTGTGAAGACGCGTCCTAGCGTTTTTGATCGTTTGGGAAGACCAAATGAGGATGTTGTTGCCGCGGATTCTGTGAAGCCGGTGGTCCACGTGAGGGATTATAGGCCTCGTTATTCTTGTGCTAACATAGCCCCTAGGGCTTCATCATTGACAGTGAGATAGAGCAAGAGAGGCTTCTCTTCGTGTAGTGGAACCAAAACTGGAGGGCATGTCAAGTAATGCTTCACTTGGTCGAAGGCTTCTTGGCACGCATCGGTCCATTCTAGAGCCACATTCTTTTTCAGTAGCTTGAAGATTGGCTCACACATGGAGGTGAGTTGGTGCACAAACCGACTGATGTATTGAAGTCTACCCATGAAACCTTTGATTTCTTTCTACGTCCTTGGGGGAGGCATGTCATGATTGCCTTGATCTTGGAAGGATCGGCTTCAATTCCTCTTTCAGTGACCATGTAACTAAGAACCTTTCCTCTGATGACCCCGAAAGTGCACTTTGCGGGATTGAGTCTCATCTTGTGTTGTCGAAGCCTTTCAAAGAATTTGCGAAGATCGATCAAATGTTGACCATCGGTCCCCTTTGAATGGATGATCATGTCGTCTACGTAGACCTCGATCTCTTTATGAATCATATCGTGGAATAGATCCGTAACAGCCCTCTGGTAGGTATCCCCAGCGTTCCTTAGTCCGAACGGCATGACTGTGTAGCAGAAGGTCCCCCACGGAGTTGTGAAAGCTGTCTTGTGTTGATCCTCTTCAGACATGAGAATCTGATTGTAACCGGCAAAACCGTCCACAAATGAGCGGACTTCATAGTTGGCAGTTGAATCGACGAGCATGTCGATGTTTGGTAGTGGAAAATCATCTTTCGGGGAAGCTTTGTTCAAATCCTGGAAGTCCACACAAACTCGAACCTTGTCGTTTGCCTTTCTGACTGTCACAATGTTGGCTATCTAAGTTGGATACTCAATGACTTTGATGAAACCCACACTGAGGAGCTTTTCAATCTCTTCTTTGACTTGTAGAGACCATTCTGGCTTTATCTTTCTGAGCTTCTGCTTTACTGGCTTGGCGTCCTCTCTGATCGGAATTCTGTGCTCTGCGATCTTTCTGTCCAAACCCGGCATGTCTTTGTATGACCATGCGAATACATCCACAAATTCTCTGAGCAGTGCAGTCAATTTGTCCTTGTCTTCCCCCTTGAAGAAGCTGCCAATCTTTGTTTCTTTCGGCTCTTCGTCGGTACCCAGATTAACATTATGCAATTCTTCATCAGCCCCTGGACCATTTTCACCACGACAACGAACCTGTTGAGCTAGTTCATTTAGGTATGTTATGTTTTCATGGTCTATTTCATCATAATTTGAATCGTTATTAACTTGTTCATTCAGTTCGTTATTAGTTAATTCATCATTTATGATGTTTGCAATCTCGGGGTACTCAGAAATATCGAATTTTTCATTAGCAAAGAAAGGAAACACATGCTCGGCTATTGCCTCCATATCCTCTTGTGTGAGAGTATTAGAAACACTCTCGGACTCGAAAGTAAGTGTGAGCCGCTCTTCCTTTGTTGTTGTACGGGGTATGCAACCCATTTCTTGGACCAAGAAATCCTCGGACACTAAGGGCCCCTTCTTTGAATACCAGTTGTTGATTGGCTCGGAGCTTGGCGGGATCTCACTGATGGTTTCCTTTCTGACAACGGTATCGTAGATGGCGTTGACTTGACAATCGTCCATGATGGCAAATTCTTCGAACATGGAGGCTAGATCGGATAGTTCTTCCCCCACAGTAACCTCTACCTCGGACTCTATAGCACTTTCTTGCCCCACCACTCTCGGGGTGACATTGGAGTAGGTTCTCTTTCTTGTGCCGGTATTTCACAATCGGTGAAGATCTCGAGACCGGGCTTTCTGACGCCCTTGTCGTTAACCCATGGTTCGGGAAAGATCATGTACGGAACATCCTCCCCTTGACGAACAAAATAACCGTTTAGTGTGTTGCGGTAGGGTTTCAAGTCAGGGATTTCATATCGTCGACCTTCTTTGCGAGCTCGGGTCCTTTGATTCTTGACTGCTTGCTCGTACTTCAAGTAATCCTTGGTAGGCTCGTATCCCAGACCAAATATGTTCTTGACAAAAGGAACTTCCACGGGGTGTAATATCCCTTGTTGATGCTTCCCCAGGCCAAGACCGGGAAAGTGATTCATGTTCCTCATCATGCGGAGGACTTTAGGATTTCCGGGGGCCCATTGTCTGTTTCCCCCTTCTTTGTCAATGGTGTTGACGCCGGAGAGAGTGGCATCTTCTATCCCGTGTTGGACTTGGTGAACGGGTTGTCCCCTACTTCTGTGGATGGTGACATTCTCAGCCATGATGGTGACTATCTCGTCCCCATTTCTGATCTTGACACACTGATGGAGAGTGGAGGGTACCGCATTGGAACTGTGGATCCAAGGTCGGACCAGAAGTAAGTTGAATGAAGCAGGGACGTCAAGTACTTGGAATGGGATGGACATGATCATGCTTCCAAATTCGATATCAACTTCTATCATTCCCATGACTGTATGGGCAGTGCTGTCGTACCCTCTAATGACTTGTGCGGAGGGTTGTAAATCGGAGCTTTTGAGCCCCAGTATGCCCATGACTCGGCTTGGCATTAAGTTGAGTGCGGAACCACAATCTACTAGAACTCTTGAGATGGGTCTCCCCCTTGCCCTTACTTTGAGGTAGATGGCTTCATTGTGTTCGGACCCAAATGGCGGGAGGTCTATATCGGCGAAAGTGATGACATTGCCGAAGTGGATGTGACCTATCATTGCCGTGAGGTCCTCGGGAGTCATGTCGGGAGAGACTGATGTGTCATCCAAGTTCTTAATGACGAGGTCTCGGTGTTTCTTTGATGATGCAATAAGGTCCCAGATGGATATGTTGGCTTGCGTCTTCTTGAGTTGTGTTAACAAAGGATCTTCGGGTATGTCGCGTGCTTGCGATCTTTGAGAAGAGGTGCTGGTTGCTGCAGTATTGGGAGGGATTGTGCTCGTTGTTACTCGGCCGCTGCGAGTGAGCACGTTCACGGTCCCTTGTATCTTCTTCTTCCTATTCTCTAAGACTTCCCTCATAAGTCACATCATAACAAGAATTATCAAGTTTATTTATATCATCGGAGCCCTCATTCACAATTGGGATCGAATAAGTGGTTCCTTCAAACTCTCCTACCTCTATTACATTGACACCACCCTCATTAGGGATTATGAATTCCTTCTTGTCTATGAGGTCTTGGATGGTGTTGCGGATGGAGAAGCAATCCTCGGTGAGGTGGCCGGTGCATTGATGGTAGTCGCACCATTTGTGGTGAGCATGATTGGCACGGAGCGGTTGTGGTTGCTTGTACCCTTGAAGAGGGGTGATTTGTCCCTTGGCCTTTAGAGCTTCATAGGCCTCGGTGATGGTCATGCCGTTGAGAGGAGTGTAGACGCGCTCGTTTTGGAACCGCTTGCCTTGTGGTGGGGGAACCTTCTTGTAATTCCCCTTGTCAGTAGTAACGGCATTGACAGAAGCCTCTTTGTTTGAACTAGAGGCGGCCTTGTATCGGTAGGTAGGAGTGGCCTTTTTAATCTCCTTGAGCAAGTCATCCATGCGTACCCCCGCCTCATACATTTGGGAGAAGTCGGAGTAGCAAGCCCCACTTAGGTGGGTGCGGAGATCAATCTTGAGACATTTGAGAAAGATGTCCATTTGCTCTTTTGTGTTCATCCTCTCAACAATTTCAGAGAGCTTGTCATTCCATCTCCTTGTGAAGTCAATGAAGGACTCGTTGTCTCTTTGAGTGGTGTTCTCGAGCTCTTTCCTTGTGGGCCGGTGAGTGGTGTTGCCTTGATATTGATTCTTGAAGGCAAGCATAGCGGCATCCCAATCAAGACGGACAGTGAGCGGGAGAGTTGCATACCAATCCTTTGCCGCCCCCTCGAGAGTGAGAGGAAAGCATGGAGCCATAACTTTTGGGGAGACCTTCTTCGGAACCATAGCCCAAATGTAAGTCTCGATGTGGGCCATCGGGCATGAGTTGCCCTTAAACTTGCTAATGTCGGGCATCTTGAATTTGTCGGGAAGAGCGGCCATCGTGCTCATGAGGATGGATGACTGATAAAGGCATGTGTTGGAGCCTTTTCCCATGTTGAGGCCGTCAAATTTCTGATCAATGTAGGCCATGATGGAATCGACCATTTTGGGGTCGTTGTTGTCGGTGCTTGGTCCCCCCACTGACATACGGGCTTTCAAACAAACCCTTGGTCCACTCGGATTCCTCGCTGTCATTAACCCCCTTGTTCTTGGAGAGTTTGAGGAGCTTGGCTTTAAGTTGGTCAACCTCGGCCTCGTGGGCCTCCCTTTGACTGTCGACATGAGCTTGCCACAAGGCCTCTTTGGTTTGAGCCTCTTGGTTAAGGGTGGAGACTTGTTGTTGGAGTGTTTGAACCATGGCAGAAAGCTGTTCGAGAGTCATGGCGTTGTTGGTGTTGGAGTCGCCGGCCATTGATGATGTAGAACCTGTTGGAGTGATCGGTTCACGGACAAACCTGTTGGATGAATCTCTGTAGATGCGGAGAGTACCAATCGGACCTATAATTGGAGAAGTAGCCCTTGTCAGTCTCGGTTCACACTTTCGGTCCATGAGGAGGTTGAGAACACACAGTTGGGCACACGACTCGAACCACATAAGAAAAAGACTCTTTTCTTTTTATAAGTCGGAGGGAATGGATCCCTTTTGGGGTTTCTAAGAAGATAATGGAATCGTCACACTAGTATATAGACCATCTCGCGGTCCCATATACTCATCGGATTCCATCACGTTTGTGAATCCTACATGTATCGGGATTAAACTAAATTAATGTAGTAAAGCATACATGCGGGGACGGATTTTTATTTTCGTCCAAAATAACCACTTTTGGGGACAGATTTTTATTGCGTCCGTTTCAACAAGTTGGCATGTATGATTTGAAGACATTAGTTTAGGGAAATCTCGGCACATGGAAACCGACTTGAGTCACGGAGTGTTAGACCCTAACTAGAATTGTGTGGTTTGTGCTCGGCTTGAATATGAGGGTTAAAGGTCACCCCCGGCATGTAGTCATGAACTACGCCACGGGCTGAGGTTTACCGCTTCGAAAGAGCCAAGGTCGAGTGGAGCTTGAAACTTTCTAGGACGGGCCTCGACGGGTTTGGGGTTGGACTTGTGCGACTCGATAGTGAGCAGTTTATAGGAGTAATGTGCACGTAGTGTGAAGTCTATCACGTGACAAATTTTTTTTTTTTTTTTTTGAAAATAAAAGATAAAAAAACACACAAACACGTAAATTACAACTCCCGAATCACCCGTGTGACAGGTAAATAAAAAACATAAAATTAAACAGTCCAAGGGTTCAATTCCGTCCTGATGCAGGCAAATGTGCCCACACCCCACTGTTCTGTTCAGTCACTGAAACCTGTTATTGCCCTGGAAATTGGCCCAGAAGCGCGCGCCTCAGGCTAGTGTTGTGGAAAGCGCGCGACTGGCGCATAGAAACTGGGAGGCGTCCGCTTCTGGGCTCACCTGTCAGATTATCAGAAACTTATGGACTCAGGGGATTGCCCTGGTCCTGATTGTGTGATGGAACCCCTGCAATGTTTGTAGCACAAAATAGTAGGAAGAATAGGAAGAACACATGGAAGGTGGGCGATTCTGGAATTTGACTCGGGATGCGCGCGCTTTGGACCATGAAGGTCCGAGGCGCGCGCTTCCCATGTCAATTTCCAGAATGCCCAGAAAAGTGAATTATGAACAGGAACACAAGTTTAACCCTCAAGCAGTCCCCAGCGGAGTCGCCACTGTAGATACCCCGGGAAAGCCCCACTTGGCTAGAGCGGTGGATTACCCTAGGATGTCTAATTGTGTTTTAGAGTCGCCACCCACGTTTTTGAGGAACGTAAGAAAACCTAATGTTTATGAGCCTAAGTTTGATTTACGAAAACATAGATTCTTTGGGACGAGGGGTTCGGGGGTTAGGTTACGAAATGGGAAGTACTTAAACACCCATTTCGCCCGAGCAAAGTCGGTCTTGTTTGTTCATAATTCACTTTTTAAGATAAATGTGTTCTTCCTATTAAAATGATGATAAAAAAGGGGTTTTAGAGTTTGAAATGTAGGGAGATGACTCCTAGGCCAATTCAATGTAATGAAAGGACCGTTGGTGTCATGTCCCAAATGGTTTTGGGTGATTGCACATTTGATTGAAGAAGAAGAAGAAGAAGAAGGAGAGGAGAAATGTTTAGACCTTTACCTATAGTATCCTTCAAAAAGAACCTCTTGTAAAGCCTTGAAGAAGATGTTGAATACTTTGTTGAAGAAGTCCCAAGAAGAAGTCTAGGAAAGGAGTGAGTAAAAAGGTTTGAAAGTAATGATTTTCCAAGGTCCTCCTCCAATGATGGATTGGAGGGGTTTTTATAGTTGAAAAGTGACTATTTTTGGAGCCAAACGGAGTCTCCAAGAAATCTTTCCCGGGCAAAATCATGTATAATGAGCAAGGGAGAGATTCTTGGGCAGAATCTGTAACTGACGCACCTCAGAAGCGCGCGCATCCCACCTAGGCGGCGGAAGGCGCGCGCGTCTGGCCTCAAGGGGCGGAAGCGCGCGACTCTGAAAGGCAAAATCTGACAGAATGGACTAGAAAGTTAGAACTGTTATTCAGTTTAGTCCCTGGACTTAACGGAGCCCGTCTAGAACTTAACCAAAGTAGCAGAAACTAACAGGAAACACTTAAAAGAGGGAGAAACACAAAATCAAGTGTGCAATCGGGGTGAGCGGTCCAAGGCGGGGTGTCTACAGTATGAACCTACGCTTTTTTGGAGATAGCGCAAAAACAACTTCAACAATACTCAGGGTATCTTTGCGCTTTGGGAAAAATTCATCCAACTTCAGAGCTGCAAAAGAATCAAGTTGTCAGATCCAACTTCAATCTTAAATCCTGCAATAGCAAAATCAGAAAGTCAACATAATCCTACCTTCATCCAACCAGAATGAATTAATCTTCTGAACCCTCTCCAAGCTAGACCTCCTCACATAGAAAAATCTATTCTTCCATTTCCTATCCCTATAAACTGATTCTGTAACCAAGCTATTAGCCTTAGTCTTAACCCTAAAACCAAACCTTTTGCTTCCATGTGACCTCAAGTCATAGCAAAACCCTAGTTCCTCCAAATCAACCTTTAAACCCATATCTGCACTCAATCTCTCCAAAGTCACCAGGCTCATCCACCCAACTGGAATCAACTGGGTAAAGGCCAAACTAGTAGTCTCAAAAAAGGGAGTAACATAAGGGGGAAATGGGAATGTAAGGCCAATTAAGAAAGGATACTCCAAGAATCCAATCCACTCATTGGAAACACAGTCAGAGGTCATGAGGGCGTTGGGGTCTAGAAATTCAGCACCTTTTGGAAAAAAAATCTTTAGGCCTTCAACATCTGCAGATGTAATTTCACACCTTTCATCATCAGGGTGTTCTATGAACCCTAAACAAGTGAAACCCTCAGGAAGACAACTAGCCATCTTATAAGAAAAATCGAAAATTTTAGAGAAGTTAGAAGGGAACTCACCGCAACAAATTTATGAAGAAACTGGAAGCCTTGAGAGTTGTTTTTGCGAAGGGGAGGAATCAAGAAGGCGGTCCTTTAATAGACCTGATGGTTATAGACTCCCAGAGGGGTTTAAAAACCTACTAGTCTATGAAAACTACCTCATCCCATCACTCCATCTAGCGTGTAGTGGGTGCCAGCGGTTAAAATCGATTTTTGACCTTAAAACTTCTTTTCTTTTTAAATCACAAATCAGGGGCCATTGTTTGGGGATAAAATTCATGCTACATCTTGAAGACACCAGCTTGCTCCGACATCTTGCATCTTGACACTAACATCTTGGTTAATTATCACGTTTCTTATGCAGGTACAATTGTTCCTATTTTTTAGGTAATGATACGAAGATCGTGGAGCACAAACAAAGAACGTGACCTATCTAGTGACTCAGTCAACAACAAAGTCTTGTTTACTCAATGCCAATTCAAGCAACGGCAAAAAGATAGAACTCAACTATCTGTGCGAGATTCAAGGATTTATTGGCTAGTTTATGATTATTTCCTTAGTATAAATAGAGAACACATCCATTGTAACACACACGACTGTAAGATCCCACGCTCGAAGCCGCGCACCGAAATGATCACTTGCGAGGGCGATTCGGGTGATGCCTCGTGCTAATGCGATTTCAGAAATGCGATTGGTTTCACACAAATGGTTTCCTCTCGATGGAATTAAACAGTCAAGAGTCGCCACCTCATTTTATTTTAGGAAAAACGAAGATAAAACTTTTTGTTTAGAGAAAGTGGGTTCGGGGGCTAATTTACGAGAAAGAGAAGGGGTTAGGCACTCTCCTCGCCCGTGATGGTCTCTAGTATGCATGCCACTTAAGTTCATTTTATGCCTTTTATACCTTTTTTATGCCCTAACAAAAATGATTATTAATATATGAGGAGGTCTTCGTATTCTAGGATTGTTTGCTTTAATTCACAAATGAGAGTCGGTTTGGGTGGACTCTCACTTGGTTTTGAAAATGGTTTAGCATTCGCATCCAGTAAAGGAAACACAAAAGGGGGGGGGGGGTTAATATATACAATGGGAAACAAATCCCATATCAAATGAATGTCCAAAATTCCGTCCCAAGACAATTTAGCGACTGCTGTCCGCTACTTCTTCATGTACCTGCTTCTATACTTACACAATCTGGAGAGTAAAGTTTAAGAAAAGTCCCTAACACATCAAGTATCAACCATGAGTTTTCCTCTGATTTTAGGAGAATTTTATGGTTTCAAAATAAGGCATGCAAAATAATACATTCAACAGCCAAATCTGACAGATATTCATACACTCATAAAAGATCCACTTTTTGCATCATGACAACTGGCGAATCATGGGAAACACTAAACATGAAAGTTATTCCTAAGATATAAAAGTTTAGATCTGGAAAGTTTCATGGCCATAAAGAAAGTATAAGTCACACAAAACTTTTCTTACAATTCCATGTCAGAGATGAATCAGCACAGATCTGCAGATCAAGAGTCTAAACAATAAATAGAAAGAACAGTCTCTGCTCATGGGAAAAATATGATCTTTGCATTAAAATTTTAATCTGTTTGTTTAGAACAAAATATATTTTGTGGTATAAGACCAAAAACCACATTTTCTATGCATAAATAGAGCAACAAGACAGAAATGTATAGAGTGACAGATCTGCTGGAATATCATGAATACCCTGAAAACACTCATCAAAACTCATCTAAATGAAGTGATATGGGCATGAAACTTTGTGTGTGCCTATATATTCATGTTAAGAACACAAAACAACATCCATTGAAGCATTTAGTCAAGATTTAATGAGTTTTCACATGGAGATAAAGGAAGACATGGACAGATTTGGGATTTTGAGGAAAAGCATGCTTATTCTTTGAAAACATCCCAAATCACCAACACATATATACTTGATATTCACACATGGATGATATATATACAAAAATCCAGTAGATTAATCATGCTAAGAACTCAAGAGAACATGGTATATAATCATTTGAACAAGAGAGAATCAAGAGTCATCAACATTACATCTTTTGGACATCAAATGGAGGTCTAGCCTAACAAAGTGGCTAGACCTCTTAACAAATCACATAATCAACTACATTTTACATTTAGAGAGGTTACAAGATGAAGAGATTACCTAGGTTGTGCTCCCATTGCTTCCAAGGGAAGACTTTTTTGGTGTTTTTCTTAAGGTGTTTACCTTGTGATTGAATGAGTGTTTGAGTGTTTTTTTTTTTTTTTTTTTTTTTTTTTTTTTTTTGTGTTTAGTGAGTGTTTTGTGGTGGTATTATGGTGGTTGTCCTGTGACTGAGATTTGAGGGTGTTTTGGTTGCTAGAGAGAGCAAGAGAGTATCGAGGGCTGAATGTGTGTTGTGTGTTGCTAATGGATCTCCCTCTTAGTAAATAGATGAGGGGGGGGGGTGGTAATATTGATGAGGGAGGTGGAAATCTTTCACTTAGGCCCTCTTGGTAGGTTAAGGGGTCATTTTAGGGGTCATCTACCCGTCTATTTGCAGCTGGGGTGGATTAATATGAGCTTGAATGACCAAGTTGTTGAAGAGCAAACTACAAGTCTGATCTACCTAAAGTATCCGTATGGCTGGGCTTTTGTTGTCCCTTTTCCCAAAGTATCCGTACGGGTCAATGATTGGCTGCTGGGGAATCTGTGAAAGCCTTATCTTGCCACGTGTCGTGCTGCGATTGGTCAATCCTTTATTAATTTGGCCAACCAACTCCAACCAGTTGTCTGATTTTGGTTGGCCTTAAATAACTCCATGCTTGACTTCTTTAAACATGAATGACTGCACATAATGCTCCCAATATTGGTTCCGCAACAGTCTAAGATTTTTCTCGATGCGCGCATAATGGTGCTTCGGTTGTCTGCGGTCCCAACATGAAAGTTGCTTGAAATAATTCTGTGGTCATGTCCGTCTATCTGAAATATGTTAATGAGAAAGGGATGACAATAATATATTTTAAAGTGCACAGAATGGATGATAACGAGCAGTTCTAAGGGTGCGGGTCCCATTTCGGGTCCCGCACCTCAAAAATTGAAGTACATATCTGTTTACTCATTTTTTTGCTCTGATCATGAATTTGAAGTCCGTTAATCCATTCGATGCACCGATAAGGCTCACGATACTCCCGTATATCCAAATCGAGGGTTCTAGATCAATTTTATGGTTTAGACCGATCAAAAAGGGTTTGATAAGGGGTGCGAGATCGGGGTGTCTACAGAGCCCCTTGTAGAATCTCCTTGTAATGTAAAGGGGATTCTACGATCACTAAGAGACAAACGATCTCGTCTAGGGTGTAACGGATGGGTCCAAGGTAGGACTTCCTACGTATCTCTTTCGAGAATCAAGCCTCCGTAGTTCTAACTCAAACAAACAATCAAACTAGCACAAACAATGGTCAGTCCCGGATTCCTGGTTTACCTACGTATCTATTTCGGGAATCAGACTAATCGTGGTTCAGGTTTATTAAAATAAAAACAAGAAATTGCTGGGGATAGCATTGAGATGTGTTTTCTCTTTGCTTGGCGGTTGCATTGAGACGCATTGTCTCTTTGCTGGGGAAGATATTAACATGAGAGTAACTAGGATCTCTCGAGTTTCCTACGTATCGCTTTCGGGGGAATCAATTCAAAACGTAGTTTGGGGAGGTACAACTTAACATCAGGAGAAGACCACGATCAACAATACTCAAGGATTGACGCAAGGTACAATCAGAGTGGGGGGAACATCTCAAAATCCAGGAGATGACCTAATTCGACATCAAGATGAGTCGCACTTCTGACTATGGGGATTGGTGCTGGCCAATATTTTATGAGAACGGGCGACTGAGTTCAACGATGTGAACTGCCTACGTATCCCTCCATGGGAACCAAGTCGAGTCGTAGTTCTGAAAAGAACCGACTCAACATCAAGAGAAGGATTAAGATCAACATTACTCGAGGATTGACGCAAGGCACAATCCGAGTGGAGGTACATCTCAAAATCTAGAGAAGAAACAAGTTCAATAATACTCAAAGACTGTCACATGGTACAATCAGAGAAAGGGGGGTATATCTTTATATCAGAAGACTATCAGGGGAAATAATAATGACTAGTCGAAGGTCGGATGCTTAGTGCCAATCAAAGGGACCAATTCAGTCGAAGGTCGGGCGCTTCGCGTTAATCAAAGGGACCAATTCAGTCAAAGGTCGGGCGCTTCGCGCTATTCAAGGGGAGGTATAACTCAACATCAAGAGAAGACCAATAACAGATGATAATTTAAAACCTTTCAAATAAGATTACGCTGCATTCTGAGATATGTCCAAATTCCCTGTCTTTTTAGTTGCTGTGTGATGAGATTTTTATGCATTACTTCATAAAGAAACATCGCTTCGCGTGATCCATCGGCACTGTTTTGAGTGCTGCAACCTCATTTTGGATCTCCGTTCCACCTAAAAGAGTTTTTGACTATTTCATAGCCAAAGCCTTTCATTTCTTGAGGCACCGTTTTGCGTGTATCAGTATTGCTTTCAGCATCACAACTTTGTTACGGATTTTAAAATCCTTTGGTTCATGACTGGAGTATAACAAATATTTTTGAAGGGGAAAGCCTTAACGCTTGTTGCACCCTGCACATTATGTCAGTAAAACTCGAGATATATGATTCTCACATTTTTACTTTATTCTACTCCGCAATCGAGACACTAATCTTTTTATTTAACCATGATTAATGAACAACATTGAATCAAGCCCGGGCTAGCGGGGAGACCTAAACTATAATCAATCAAAGGTACAACCCAGGCAGGCAGGAAGACCTAATCTATCACAAACAACTGACGCTTCGTACAGCTGGAGGAAAGGTACAACTCGGCATCCGAGAAGACCAAGAGGATAACAAAGATATTTAGAAAGAACTGACGTCTCGTGCAGCTCAAGGGGAGGTATAACTCGGCATCTTGAGAAGACCAGAGATAACAAAGATATTTACAAAGAACTGACGTCTTGCGCATCTCAAGGGAAGGTACAACTCGGCATCTTGAGGAAACCAAGGGGTAACAAAGATATTTCAAAGAACTAACATCTTGCACAGCTCAAGGGGAGGTACAACCCGGCATCCCGAGAAGACCAAGGTAGATCAATATAAATTCAAATGGGGAACGTACGACATTGTAATTTAGGGGAGGTAATCTCGGGCGCCCGAGAAGACCAGGATGGAACAATCATAAATAGAGAACGTACGACATTACGCTGTTCGGGATAGAGATCATAAATAGAGAACGTACGACATTGCGTAGTTCGGGATTGAAATCATGAATGGAGAACCTACGAAATTGCGTAGTTCGGGGGGTGGTACAACTCAGCATCTTAAGAAGACCAAAAATCAACAATGAAATTTATATGCACAAAATAAAATCAAGGATACGCTGCATTTAGAGTCTTCCAGATTCTTCTGCCTTTGTTTTGCTTTGTGATGAGATTTTTGTACATCATTGCGCAGTGAGGCATTGCTCTGTGTAATCCCTTGGCACCGTGTTGAGTGCTGCAACCTCATTTTGGATCCCTGTTCCTCCTAAAAAGGGTTTTTGATCATTTCATAGTCAAGCTTCTCCGCTTTTAGAGCTGCTGTATGATGAGTTTTTGTATTTCACTGTGCAGCAAACCATTGCTTCGCATGATCCATTGGCACTGTGTTGCAGCGTCATTTTGGATTCCTATTCTCCCTAAAAGGGTATTTGATTATTTCACAATCAATCTTCTCCGCTTTTGGAGCTGTTGTGACCCTTGGCAATTGATGTCGTGACCGAACCTTTCTGCTTTGACTGAAGTCTCACGAATATTAGGAGAGATGACAAGATCAACTTGTATGCTGTGACCTGCAGGTTAGTTTTGCATGCAGTGGTGGATATGATTTGCACACGTAAAAATTGAATTATCTTTGTTTGAGCACAAGTTTATTTTCATTTTGAATTCGAGACATTAATCATTTGACTTGACGTATGCAGTGAATGACATCAAATCATGAGATGAGATGGCAATGATTGAGGCATGATAATGATCATGGATGTGATGGTGATTATGACATGGCAATGCTCGAGTCATTGTCTTTATCATTGTTGCGGGATTTTGATTGCTTGCAATGAGCAACCTCTTTGTGAAGCCAAGATGTGATTCATTGTGTGGTGCCAACTTCATACCTGCATAAGATTTTTTTGCAAGTATGTGGTCATTCCTGAAGATTCAAGCTGCCTACTGTAAGTACCCCAATCTGAAATCGACCTACTTTAGAGGAATTCTTGGTACCATTTAGGGATAAACCAATGGGCCAGGATCTCACTAGGATAAACCTGATATTCCAGGACTGAAATGGAATTAAACTTGGAAAAATCCAGAAGCTCGCCAAGTCGAGTCGTACGGATGGTTTGGGCACATGAGGTCCCTAGCCGTACGGCTATGTTGGGCACCCTCAGCCTCTATAAATTGAACCCCATGCTGATCATTTCAGGGGGGGAACGTTTTGAGAGTCGTTACTCTGCCAGTTTGAGAGCAGAAAGTGAGTTATACACATATTTGAGTGATTAGAGAGGAAGATAGGCATAACCATCATAGGTGAAGCCTCTTTCTCCCCATCTTCTTCTTCATCTCAAACTCTCTTTTATCTTTGTTAATATTACTTGTTCATCTTGTGTTATTTCTTCTTGTTCTTGCAAAGTCTTGTCCATTTCAAGCACTTTACATTTCTTGCAAGTCTTGTCCATTTGAAGCACTATATCTATATATTATACAAGTCTTGGCCTTCCAAGCTATATATATTATGATTATATATGTATGTGATCCAAATCATGAGGTGATTCAAGGTGCCCTTCACACCTAGTGTGTGATTTATGGGATAAAACCTAGGATGATCATGATTTGTTACATTTCATGTTGAGGTTTTTCTTGTTTGGCCATAAGAGTCATGATTGGGGGATAAAGTTTCAATCTTTATCATCCCAACCATGACCTAGCCATAAATCACCAAGTATGGGACATAAAGATTTGATCTTTGTGTTATATTTGTGTCCCTAAAGGTTTAAACTTGCATAATAAGTCCATTTTGGTGGTAAAGTTTCAATCTTTATCCACCAAAATGGTCATTTTTGCCTAAATGCCATGTTCATCAACTTTTCATAAATTTCTCCAGTGATTGCCTTTGATCACACCCAAATCTTTGTTTTTGGGGTTCCTTTGGTGATCAAAGTGCATAGGAATGAACCTTCCAAAGTCTTTTTATTAATCATAAACTGGAAATCAACATTCCAGTCCAGTTTCAGCAAAGATACTCTGTTTTGACTGAAACTGGACTGTTTTTCTGATAAACTTTAAAAATGCCCTGGAGAGCCCTCCCCATCCGTACGGCTACTTTGGCCGGGGAGGACATTTTCTAGTTTCTTCCTTTTTGACCAGAAAGTTTGCAAAATAAACATTTTCTATTAAAAAACTAACTGGTTTTGTCAAAACAGTCAGTTTTTCCCATTTTGAAAACAGGCACACACACACACACACAAGCACTTTCGTTAAATAACATTAGGGAGACTCGGCTTTGTCCGAGGTGGCTTGGGTGACGTGAAACTCTTTCCAAGATGTAACCTGACCTCTGAACTAATAGAATCTCTAACCTTTTCTTTTTTTGGGTTAAATAATTAACAAAAGTGGCGACTCCGTTATGTTTTGTGAGATAACCGTGTTTGGCGTTTCGCATTTTCCGCGCGCGGGGGCGGGATTCTTACAGTGGCGACTCTGCTGGGGAGTTAAATGTTCTCAAACTTCTTTTTAGAGGCTTTGGGGATATTTATGTGTGGGTCAAACTCCCGTCCCCCGTTTTTCGTTAACTTTTGTGCTTGTTTTGTGTGTGCTGAGTTTCTGTTTGAACTTTCTGGAGTGGAAACTGTTCTGGATGTGCAATAAACTGGGGCTTGATGATCAGAAGATGAAAAAACTGCAAAAAATAATTGCCAGCATTCTATAGCCGTACGGCTATGTTGGGCAGGGAACAGAATACTCCAAAAATTAACAATTTTGTGCAGGGCAAAAACATTCTGTGTCCCTTTGGCTTCTTCTTTTCCAGGTTCCATTTACTGTTTGGTTCGTGCACACTACCTTCCCCTTTTCTAGCCAAAACTTGTTTTTTTTTAAGCTTGGTTATGTACAAACTTTTGGACATAAATTTGGATTTTCAAAACCTCCTTGTGCATAACCCACTTTGTAAAAGGTTTTTGAATTCTTTGTTGTACACAACTTGTTTTGCAAATGATTTTCAAAAGAATTGTTCTTCTTGAAAGATGTTGATTTCAAAGTATTCTTTGGTTGTGCACAATTTGTTGTACATGCGAGTTTTGGCTTTGTTCATAAGATTCTTGCTTGATTGCTTTTGTAAATAGCTCGTTCATGCTTTCTCATTGTTGTTGATTAGACATTGCTCATAATGTTAAAACGGATAGGAAAATTTCTATTTTGACTCAAAAGGGAACATAGAAGGCTTCACACTACGCGCACTTGACCTTACACGTTCCAAATACCCTTTAAACCCGGGATGGATGCCACGATGCAGCTTGATTGGTGCTCTTGTGCCCTTCTAGCCGGCACGGGTCCATTCCACCTCCCCTTCCGAGCCGAGTCAACCACACTTGTCCGTGACACACAAACACCGAGACTTTGTTTGGTTTTTGGTCTAGCTCACATTACCACGTCCCTAATACGTGTATGAGATTAATTATGGCCAAGTTAGTGCCCGAGTCACGACTCCTTGTGAAAGCAAGTGTCACCATGGTCAACTTTGACCCGGTCCTTGATTTATGCGTTAATATTGGCTATAATTAACCTAAGTCAAGTGTTAAGGATAGGGTGACACCGTGTTGTCAAGACCTAATGAATGGGTCGTGCTAATCATCCTTAAGCCCATAGATAAGATTCGAGAGCCCTCGTCAGAGATGAGGTTATATCGGAAGTCCCTTAAGTCCCTAAGACGAATCTCAATCTTAACCGGGGCTTAATCATGATTGGAATGGCTCACACGTTGGGAATCTTGTGATGCACTAGACCCTAGGTTCGTCTCTTTTGATTGGTAGAAGCCGCTTGCCCTATAGGACCCTCACCCGGAACAGTCCATCCTTGGGAGTGTGCAAGGCAGGTGAAAAACGAGGGGCCTATAGGCGTAGTGATGGCCTCCACTGATCCAGGATGTAGAATAGTTGCGAAAAAGAAGAGAAATCTTTTCCAATCAGTTAGGAATAAAAATGCTTTTTAAGTAAACTTTGATGAATAAATAATTGCACATTGCATGACTTTGCTCCGTTTTTGCTTCTTGGCCTTGACGCATTCCATTCTTGCGTTAATGAGCATCATTCCGTTAAGTCTTTGGACGGATCCCCATTATCCTCCAAGACTTCCATAAAGGTGTTTCGTTAAGCCTTTAGATGGATCCCCGCTATCCTTCCAAGGTTCCCGTTGTGATCCCATCGTGATCCCCGTTGTGATCCCATTGTGATCCCCATTGTGATCCCGTTGTGATCCCCGTTGTTATCCCCATTGTGATCCCCGTTGTGATCCCCATTGTGATCCCATTGTGATCCCCGTTGTGATCCCCATTATGATCCTGTTGTGATCCCATTGTGATCCCGTTGTGACCCCCGTTGTGACCCCATTGTGATCCCCGTTGTGATCCCGTTGT
This sequence comes from Campanula takesimana, assembly GCA_026119855.1. Taxonomy (NCBI): domain Eukaryota; kingdom Viridiplantae; phylum Streptophyta; class Magnoliopsida; order Asterales; family Campanulaceae; genus Campanula; species Campanula takesimana. The sequence goes on along the minus strand of JAOWBW010000053.1, from coordinate 124,455 downwards.
GATTCCCAGCTGTGATCCCGTTGTGATTCCTAGCTGTGATCCCGTTGTAATCCCAGCTGTGATCCCCGTTGTGATCCCGTTGTGATCCCCGTTGTGATCCCCGTTGTGATCCCCTTGTGATCCCGTTGTGATCCCCGTTGTGATCCCATTGTGATCCCCGTTGTGATCCCATTATGATCCCGTTGTGATCCCCGTTGTGATCCCAGTTGTGATCCCCGTTGTGATCCCGTTGTGATCCCCATTGCGATCCCGTTGTGATCCCGTTGTGATCCCGTTTGTGATTCCCACTAAAACCTCCGTTAAACCCTTAGGTGTTGTCCCCTAGGTCTCCGTTGAGATTCCCGTTGGAACCCTAGGTGTTGTCCCCTAGGTCCCCATTTAAATTCCCGCCAAACCCCTAGGTGTTGTCCCCTAGATCCCCATTAAGATCCCCATTAAACCCCTAGGCGTAGTCCCCTAGGAAGTTAGTCAAGTCTTTGGACGGATCCCTGTTATCCTCCAAAGCATCTGTTAAAGAAAAGAAACAAAAGTGCCAAGGGTAACTCTCTCCCCTTTCCTTGGGCCGTCACATGATGACCAATTATGCGCCCCTCATGCCATTTCGTTCCCGTCAGTATCGTCCCGTGACCATGACCCCTTCGAGTTTAGCTGTCATGGCACCACATGGTAATATACCTTGGTCAAGCATTGGCCTCCTCAGTTTGCACCTCCATGTGATGACCATCTCAGTTGCTCCGATCGCCTTGATGGCTCGAACTAGTGTGAGTACCATCTGGTCCCAAGCCAGTAAGGTTTTGTCCCATGTTATCCTAACTATATTCCGACAAGACAAGGAGGCTCCTTGTCCCCGTAACCTTTATGTTAGGTCCCTTAGGGCCGCTCTCCGTCACCCTAGGACGTCCATTTGGAAAGTGAGTAATCACTCACCTCTTCCCAGAAGCCCATTTGAATTAGGCCAACTTAAGTCATGTTCGTCTCTTCGTTAAACCCATTTGAATGTGTGAGTCTGTTACTCAAATGAAATGTGTGTGTCAATCCTTATGAAAAAAAAGAAGAAAAAAAGGGGGGAATGTGTGAGTCTTTTACTCAAATAGAAAAATGCGTGTGTCAATCCTCATTCAAAAAAATTTGGAAATCAAGTTTTCTTAAAATAAGAGGTCAACTCTTTTCCAAAAGGCTAATCCGCTAATGAGGCGTTCCTCTCAAATCATGGTTATAATTTCACCTCGAGGTTTAAAATGCTAAAATCCTTTGCGGTCTTGTCCAACGAAAACATCAACCAAGGAGCCCACATCTTAAATGGCGTTTGAGAGCAGGATTGGGACACCGTCCACGAGAAGAGGTCCATGCCTCGGAGGCCAAAAGGCGGCTACATCAAATGGAGATCCGTACCCTCGCCGAACGCCATCCGCGAGTTTACACCCCTTAAAAGGGAGCCACCAAAAGTAGACGGCCAAAGGCGAGTCCGGCGATTGCAATGCCAAGCCAAGTGGAGACCTCGCGACGTCTTTCCCGACGACAAGGAACCCGAGTTCCCCGTGGAAGACATAGAATGTGCCGCCGACAACCCCTCCAACAATTGAGGAAGAAAACGGACCATTGCACTTTATAGGAGCCCATCCCTAAAAAAAAATGATGAATCTTTCAGCCTCGTAGGATCTAGACTTTCACCAAAAGTCCGTCTTGGACTGTGTCTTTTTATTTTACAAAGGTCCGTACTCGGACATGTTTGTACAAAGTTATCTATATAAAAGAGTCATTTTCATTCTCTTCTCCCTAGACTTGAGACATTATTTGCAATATACATTTACTCTTAAAATTGCCTTGCTTGTTATTATCAATTGATTGCTACGTCCCCAAAATGATGAATTGACTTCTAAGCATACTAGTCAATGACGAATCATTAAGGACGAATGGACCTAAACACAAATGAAAAACGCTAAATGCAAACAATTAATCTTGATGTGAATAAATGTTGTGATCAATTGGCATGAAGAAACCATTAATGGAAAATCTTCCCTCATACACTTCCCCGATACACAACCCGATACACATTTCAAGACCAATTCTTGATGCACATCGAAGGCATCCCGAGACAGTGAAAAGGTGAGGACGTTGTTGCTCGACCACCGAGATTTGACAGTGCTCACACATGTGCGACCAAGCATAGGGCTTCCCGGAATCTTCAAAGTCAGCCCAAAGTAACAGGCATGCCACCAAGGGTCTACAAAGGAGCCAATGCCCGAGAAAGTGAGCTGGGGCTAATATTTACCTCCTCCCAAAAAAAAAAAAAAAAAAAAAAAAAAAGAAGGAGAAGAGGAAAAGGAAATGAATGTATGGAAAGAAGGAAATGAAATGGAGGAAAGAAAGGCCCGTTCACCCTAAGAGGTCCATCTCAAGGAGTCCACCGCAAAGCAAAGTGAGCAACAACGTCCTCCGAGACAACATCGAAAGAAAGCCAATTTCAGAAAAAGACGGCCTAAGGCCGAACTACGGCGACCTGAGCTCCTCAAACTTAGGGGAACGTAGGCAACCTTCGGGTCCGGTCATAGCATGAAATGAATCCATCAAACCTCGGTCCTCCCAAAATGACCCGGTTCTCTTCCCTTGGTCCCATCAATGACCAATTTCCCAGATAATGACCAATCTATCCTAAACACATTTTGATCTTGCCATTGATCGAATCTTAATCCCAATTGATCACAACATTTATACATGTTAAGGCTAATTGCTTGCTATAATCCTGACTTAATGACAAACATGGTCCATTCAAGCAATCATTTGATGATATTAACTAAGGCAAATTTCAAATGACTCAACAAGTTTTCTTTTCTCCATCTTAGGAAAGAGCTAAACACTTGTATTCTGTCAAGCAAGGGCTTCCTCCCATTTCATGATATATTGCTCAAAGAGCTCACCAGCATAAAGGGATTCTCTCCCAAATAAAATGCCCTTGCATGTTTCCCCCAAAAGGACATATTAAGTCCCCGTCCCGTCGAGTCGGTTGGATCACTCATAAAAGAAAGAGAAAAATAGAAAGAAAGGCACCAAAAAAGTAGCCCGCTAGGTCGAAAACCCGCAAGGGCGGCCTAGGCAAAAAAAAAGGGTGTGCCATGAAAGACGCAAAAAAGTAGCCCGCTAGGTTGAAAACCCATAAGGGAGGCCTAGGAAAAATAAAGGGTGCGTCATGAAAAAGGGATGGGTTCCTAACCGTCAAACGATGACATTAGGGCTACGCCGGCCAAAAACATGAGGCTATGCCGCCACCGACACCAACAAGGATATGGGGCTACCCCAACATTGATGATTACAAGGACATGGGGCTACCCCAACATCGACGACAAAAGGGTTCTCTACTCCCGATCGCTCCTAAGAAATGGATAAAGCTCCAAAGGACTTTATGCATAACAAACCTCATGGTTAAGTTAAAATCAAAAATTTGACTGACATGCTTCATTAAAAGATTCACTTTGAGGAATGAGCACTTTAGAAATTTGCCCTTTTGGCATCATGCTTTTGATAAAAGATGTGTTTTTCCCCTTTTAAGTCGCATCGGGCACTTGAGGGTGTGTTTTGTGAAAAAATTGTGTTTTTTCCCTTTCAAATCGCGTTGGGCATTTGAGGGTGTATTTTGAATGTTGTGTCGTCCCCCCTTTAAGTCGCGTCGGGCACTTGAGGGTGTGTTTTGTGAAAAAAATTGTGTTTTTTCCCTTTTAAATCGCGTTGGGCATTTGAGGGTGTATCTTGAATTTTGTGTTGTCCCCTTTCAAATTGCATGGGCATTTGAGGGTGTGTAAAAAGAACTATTTTCCAAAACCTTGGACTTTTGCGTCCAACAATGTACCTTAAGGGTCGCCCCTAGGCTTTTCCCGGTATCAAGAAAATGTGTCAACCGTGCCATAAAGTAGTGTTGACCAAATCCAAGCCTCAACACGAAGTGGTCACTTTTAGGCTAGTCCCTGTCCCAGTTTCTCCGTCAACCTCCTGTGAGTTAAAGTTGACCGAAGCATTTAGGATGACCTAGTAAGAGTCAAACCATTTGGTTGCGCGGGCAGTCCGGCGTGACGTAAGCCCATTTGATTTGTAAGACCAGTATAGTCATGTTAGGTTAAGAAATCCTTTGTCCCCGAGAGTGGTCAGGTTAGAGAAAACCTATCATCGTGACGGCCGTCCTTAGTCGGACGTAAGACCAGTTTTTCCGTCAAACTCCCCAAAGATGGAGTTGACCCAAGTCAAACCTTGACTCAGAATATTTATAATAGGTTGAGACCCTTGTCTTTGACCGTCCGGCGTGACGTAAGACCATTAGGTTCCGTAAAATTCGTCCTTGGCTGTCCAGCGTGACGTAAGACCATTAGGTTTCGTTAGATTTGCCCTTTGACCGTCCAGTGTGATGTAAGACCATTAGGCTTCGTTAGATTTTCCCTTTGGCCGTCCAGCGTGACGTAAGACCATTAGGCTTCGTTAAACTTGCCCTTTGGCCGTCCAGCGTGACGTAAGACCATTAGGCTTCGTTAAACTTACCCTTTGGCCGTCCAGCATGACGTAAGACCATTAGGCTTCGTTAAACTTGCCCTTTGGCCGTCCGGCGTGACGTAAGACCATTAGGCTTCGTTAAACTTCCCCTTTGGCCGTCCGGCGTGACGTAAGACCATTAGGTTCCGTAAAATTCATCCTTTGGCCGTCCGGCGTGGCGTAAGACCATTAGGTTTCGTGAAACTCGCCCTTGGCTATCCGGTGTGACATAAGACCATTAGGTTATGAGTTGTCCTTTGGCCGTCCAGCGTGACGTAAGACCATTAGGCTTCGTTAAACTTCCCCTTTGGCTGTCCGGCGTGACATAAGACCATTAGGTTCGGTGAGATTATGTCCTTTGGCCGTCCAGAATGACGTAAGACCATTAAATAAGGCTTGTCCTTTGGCCGTCCGGTGTGACGTAAGACCATTAGATTCCGTGAAATTCGTCGACGGCAGTCCGGCGTGACGTAAGACCATTTGACTCGATTGACTTGGCATTCCTTGGTAGGATGTAAGACCAGTATAGGCATGTTAGGTCAAGAAAACCTTTGTCCCTGAGAGTGGCTAGGTTAGGAAAACCTATCATTGTCACGGCAGTCCGGAGAGACGTAAGACCAGCCTTATAGTCGACCCTCTGCCATGAGACAAGTTGACCAGTTTGAGTAGTCGACCCTCCGCCATGAGACAAGTTGACCAGTTTGAGTAGTCGACCCTCCGCCATAAGACAAGTTAACCAATTTGAGTAGTCGACCCTCCGCCATGAGAAAAGTTGACCAGTTTGAATAGTTGACCCTCCGCCATAAGACAAGTTGACCAATTTGAGTAGTCGACCCTCCGCCGTGAGACAAGTTGACCAGTTTGAATAGTCGACCCTCCGCCATGAGATAAGTTGACCAATTTGAGTAGTCGACCCTCCGCCATGAGACAAGTTGACCAATTTGAATAGTCGACCCTCCGTCATGAGATAAGTTGATCAATTTGTGTAGTCGACCCTCCGTCATGACATAAGTTGATAGTTACCCTCGAGACGACCCTCTCTGATATAGCCAAGTCGAATGAGTCTAGCCTCTGAGCCATGCCCATCATTTGAGCCTCTGAGCCATGCCAGCCCCCTTTGGTCAACCCCCTCCGAATAGGGCCAAGTTGACCAAGCTCGGCCTTTGAGCCATGCCTGTTTAGGAAAGGATAAATGGATATCCACCTAAGGCCCATAGGTTTGAGTAGCCTTAAAATCTCTCACCCGAACTACGTTAGGCTTGATTCCCTCGAATAGGGAAACGTAGGAATCCTATACCTCTAGGTCCAGCCATAGAACAAATCGGCTATGCCGCCCTCCCATCAAAATGGGATGCTTATAGGTTTGAGTAGCCTTAGAATCTCTCACCCAAATCGGCTATCCTGTCCTCCCATCAAAATGGGATGCTTATAGGTTTGAGTAGCCTTAGAATCTCTCACCCAAATCGGCTACGCCGTCCTCCCATCAAAATGGGATGCTTATAGGTTTGAGTAGCCTTAAAATCTCTCACCCGAACTACGTTAGGATTGATTCCCTCGAATAGGGATACGTAGGAATCCTATACCTCTAGGTCCAGCCATAGAAAAAATCGGCTATGCCGTCCTCCTATCAAAATGGGATGCTTATAGGTTTGAGTAGCCTTAGAATCTCTCACCCAAATCGGCTATGCCGTCCTCCCATCAAAATGGGATGCTTATAGGTTTGAGTAGCCTTGAAATTCTCTCACCCAAATCGGCCAAGCCGTCCTCCCATCAGATTGGGATGCTTGTTTTATCGACAACCCCGCTTTCTTCAAAAGCGACGTTGCCGAGGGGCTCTGTAAGTACCCCAATCTGAAATCGACCTACTTTAGAGGAATTCTTGGTACCATTTAGGGATAAACCAATGGGCCAGGACCTCACTAGGATAAACCTGATATTCCAGGACTGAACTAGAATTAAACTTGAAAAAATCCAGAAGCTCGTCAAGTCGAGTCGTACGGATGGTTTGGGCACATGAGGTCCCTAGCCGTACGGCTATGTTGGGCACGCTCAGTCTCTATAAATTGAACCCCATGCTGATCATTTCAGGGGGGGAACGTTTTGAGAGTCATTACTCTGCCAGTTTGAGAGCAGAAAGTGAGTTATACACATATTTGAGTGATTAGAGAGGAAAATAGTCATAACCATCATAGGTGAAGCCTCCTTCTCCCCATCTTCTTCTTCATCTCAAACTTTCTTGTATCTTTGTTAATATTACTTGTTCATCTTGTATTATTTCTTCTTGATCTTGCAAAGTCTTGTCCATTTCAAGCACTTTACATTTCTTGCAAGTCTTGTCCATTTCAAGCACTATATCTATATATTATACAAGTCTTGGCCTTCCAAGCTATATATATTATGATTATATATGTATGTGATCCAAATCATGAGGTGATTCAAGGTGCCCTTCACACCTAGTATGTGATTTATGGGATAAAACCTAGGATGATCATGATTTGTTACATTTCATGTTGAGGTTGTTCTTGTTTGTCCATAAGAGTCATGATTGGGGGATAAAGTTTCAATCTTTATCATCCCAACCATGACCTAGCCATAAATCACCAAGTATGGGACATAAAGATTTTATCTTTGTGTTATATTTGTGTCCCTAAAGGTTTAAACTTGCATAATAAGTCCATTTTGGTGGTAAAGTTTCAATCTTTATCCACCAAAATGGTCATTTTGGCCTAAATGCCATGTTCATCAACTTTTCATAAATTTCTCCAATGATTGCCTTTGATCACACCCAAATCTTTGTTTTTGGGGTTCCTTTGGTGATCAAAGTGCATAGGAATGAACCTTCCAAAGTCGTATTATTAATCATAAACTGGAAATCAATATTCCAGTCCAGTTTCAGCAAAGATACTCTGTTTTGACTGAAACTGGATTGTTTTTATGATAAACTGTAAAAATGCCCTGGAGAGCCCTCCCCATCCGTACAGCTACTTTTTCCAGGGAGGACATTTTCCAGTTTGTTCATTTTTACCAGAAAGTTTGCAAAATAAACCTTTTCCGTTAAAAAACTAACTGGCTTTGTCAAAACAGTCAGTTTCTCCCATTTTGAAAACACACACACACACACCCACAAGCACTTTCGTTAAATAACATTAGGGAGACTCAGCTTTGTCTGAGGTGGCTTGGGTGACGTAACCTGACCTCTGAACTAATAGAATCTCTAACCTTTTCTTTTGTTGGATTAAATATTTAACAAAAGTGGCGACTCCGTTATGTTTTGTGAGATAACCGTGTTTGGCGTTTTGCCCCCAAAACACGTCGTGTTTTCTGCGCGCGGGGGCGGGATCCTTACACCTACATATCTCTTGCGAGAATCAGACCTAACGTAGTTCGAATTTGGCAACTTGAACTGATTTTGCAGAAATTGATGTCAGGAAATCACATTCCCTGAGCATTGATGTTTACAAGGAACCTTCTTGTGAGGACCATGATGCCCGAATGGATGATGTGTACCTGCAAGAGATTTTCAAGAGCAAGCAATATATATATATATCTTGACATTGATGTGCTCGAATGTGTCTTTCATGTGCGACAAAATTGTGATACATAAACATTGATTGAGACATTTAAGATCGAGAGATTGAGATAAAGATTAAGAGAAGAATACACTGTCTTTTCATGTTGCAACCATTTTTGTTTTGAAGGATGAAAGACAAATTTCACTTTTTGCATAATGATTTTTTATTGATTTTTTTTTTTTTGTTTTATTTGACACAAGTGCATTGCTTGCATTTCAAACTTTGATTTTTTTATGAATTAATGACTGAAAGTTTATGAATGAACAGAGGGAGAATCATGAATGAAATGAATTTTGCACTTTATTATGAATTTTGCATATTTGCAAAAGTGAGGGATATGGAGATATTTATGATGAAGCGGAGCCGAAAGCCTAGCGCGAGCACTCAAAAGGTCAATTCCGTACACCCATTTGATCAAGACTACTTCAACGGTATATCTCCGGATGCTATGGTTGGGTCAACCCCAGTTATCGGCATAAGAAGCCCTATTTGTTCTTTCTGATATCAACCCCCAACATTGTTTCTGCAGAAGCCCCAGTATCTCTCAAGGATCAACCTCAGATGTCGGCTACAGAAGCCCCAGTCATTTTATAGGACAAACCCCTGAATCTGGAATATGAAGCGCTTGTTGCACTTGAAGAGTGAATCTCATGTTGATCCAAATTTATCATTTCGAGACAACTTCATGCTTTGGCGTTTCAACCTCTGGGGGCTTAACTGTCATTGAGGGTTAATCAAACATTCGATGCTTTGCTGTTGATCTTGAATCACGGATTCTGACATTCAATACATCTTCTTTAGGGAATCAACTATCTTTGAGAGTTGTTCGGTGAGACACAATCTTGATATTTCTAAAGCGTGAGCTTTGAGCATTGCGGGTCATACCGTCAATCCGAGATGGCACTTTGTTCTGATGATCCACGCATTAAGGGACCGACTGTCTATGAAAGTCATCCCACATTCGATGCTTTGCTGTTGATCATGATTCACGTGTTCTGAAATTCAATACTCCTTCTTTGAGGAATCAACTGTCATTGAGAGTTGCTCGGTGGGACACAATCCTGATGTTGCTGAAAAACGAGCTTTGAGCTTTGCGGGCCATATTGACAATCCGAGATGGAACTTTGTTTCTATTGATTCCCACATAAGGGACTTATCTGTCTATGAGATTTTCCCACATTCTTCATGTCCTCGATCTCGAGGGTTCTTGAAACTCATGATGCTTCTCAAAAGTTAACCTCTGCATTTCGTGCGTTCCTTCAAAGGATCAACTGTCAATGAGAGTTGTTCGGCGGGACACAATCCTGATATGGCTGAGGAACAAGCTTTGAGCTTTGTGGGCCATACTGTCAATCCGAGATGGCGCTGTGATTTGATGATCCACACATAAGGGACCTAACTGTCTATGAGAGTTGTCCCATATCCTTGACGTTCTCAATCTTGAGAGTTACTTAAACTCGCGATGTTTCTCAAAAGTTAACCTCCGCATTTCCTGCGTTCCTTCAAAGGGTCAACTGTCAATAAGAGTTGTTCGGCAGGACACAATCCTGATATTGCCGAAGATCTAGCTTTGAGCTTTACGGGCCATACTGTCAATCTAAAATGGCGCTGCGTTCTTATGATCCACACATAAGGGACCTAACTGTCTAAGAGAGTTGTTCCATATCCTTGATGTTCTCAATCTTGAGAGTTACTGAAACTGATGATGAATTTCAAAAGTTAATCTTTGCATTTCTGAGTCCTTTTGAAGGATCAACTATCAATGAGAGTTATCCTGTACCCTGGCATTTCGCCATCTAAATTTCTGTATCACTCGGAGCCAACCATGATCAATAAATTGTATTTTCGTGAAGCCGCATTGTTGCTTTTGAAACTGACCCAAGACTCTGATATGCAGCCCCAGTTTTGTGTTCATTCATTCGACATTTCTTGCCGGCGTTTGAGATTCTGAGATCTAAAGAATAACATTCATTTGCCTCTTTTGCTGTAACGACTTGCAGGAGTTGGAAGGGGAAGGCACGAGGCCAGTTTTTTGTGGAAGCAAAGGGAAATCCCAGTGGGATCTCTAACATCGTGTTTGCGCATAAATGAGATGACGGAAGGACGAGGGTAGTGGGAAGCCCCTAGACTCGGAAAAAATATGCATACTCACACATTGAAATCAAAGACTCAAGACTTAAACTTACGTTATCCTTCAAATGACTTTAAATCAATAATTATGGAAAGATCATTTGGACACAAATTAGACCGTGACAAATTGACATGAGAACATTGTTGGGCGTGCGTTACGATTCGCACCGTAGTTTGACCTCATTTGGTGAGAGGCCTTCGTCGTTGTCTCATTTTCCCGATTTTGATCACATCTTTAAAGGCTGCACGACTTTTGGTTTCTGGGCTCCCTCAGTGTAAGGGGTTGGTAGAGCACGTTGGTCTCCAACAAAAGTCACCAGTTGTTGTCGTTGATTGTACTTTTCCCAAAGTTGAAAGATCGAGATCTTCTTTAGTACAGGAGATCCTCGTATGCACTGTGATCCTTGAGACTGATGATGTCACATGAGATTGTCTCACCCTCGGCCCATGTCTCGTCTTTGTGATACGAGCGTTGAAGTCTTCAGTATGAATTGCCAACTGCCGTTGTTGAGGGCACACACATAAACTTAAAGTGTCGCGATATCTTTTCCAAAACGATTGAATTAAAAAAACAAGATGAATGTAGTATGTACAAGAATAAATGAATAATGTTTCTTCTTTTTTTTTTACCTCCCCTTTTTTGCTATCTTTTTTTTTTTTTTTTTGCACTCAAGAAGAAACATAACAGCTTGCGGAATACAATAAAAAACATAAACATACAATATGCGAGAATTTACAATGCATTATACATTAAAAGAAAATTGCCGACACTTGCAGAAGCGTGATATCTTCAGCCCCTTTCCATTTGATTGGCCTCTCTGATTACGCCTTTGATTGCACCCTGAAATCTTCGTTTATTGGGTGACTTTGTCAATGGCTTTAGTGACTTCATTGGTTGCCTTCGGCCCTAGTTCTCATCTCAATTAATCACAGTCTAAAATTTGTTCAGATTTCATTGATTGCTTTTAATTAAGTGATGTTAATTTTAAGCTTTATGATACAATAACGCAAATTCATTCACTGAAACGACTATGTTACATGACAAGCAATAAAATAAAAGCACGAAGACAACAACACACTCTATATTTAGAAGACAAAGAAGATGTGTGAGCACATTACTAAGCGATACACAAAAGGGACATGATTAGGAGTGGGCGGTGTGCCCAGTCACAAGCAAAAAGAGATCTAGATACTGGAAGCTAGAAATCTCAAAAAGTGAACAAAAGTGTTGCTACACTGCAAGCTAGCAAACCAAAATTCTATCCATTTATTGCCTACACCGTCGGGGTGAAAAGCAGTGGCCTCAAGAGTCAATGAGCCACAAGGAAAAAACATTCCCATATCAAAATCAGGTTTGAGGACCAACCGCCTCGTTCTCGATGAGGTTCTGAATTGCATTCTTAAGAGACCAGCACGAATCTGTATTATGTCCCGGATAGCGGTGGTATTTGCAGTACTTCAGGAAATCCCAACCTTTAGGCAATGGCAGGGGTGATCGATATTTGTCCATGGGTTTCAAAAGTCCGTGAGCAACCAAAATACACAAAGATTTTAAACATGGGCGTGTAGACACCCCGCCTTGGACCGCTCACCCCGATTGCACACTTGATTTTGTGTTTCTCCCTCTTTTAAGTGTTTTTTGTTAGTTCCTGTTACTTTGGTTAAGTTCCAGACGGACTCCGTCAAGTCCCGGGACTAAACTGAATAACAGTTCTAACTTTCTAGTCCATTCTGTCAAAATTTGCCTTTCAGAGTCACGCGCCTCCGCCCCTTGAGGCCAGACGCGCGCGCCTTCCGCCGCCTAGGTGGGATGCGCGCGCTTCTGGGGTGTGTTAGTTACAGATTCTGCCCAAGAATCTCTCCCTTGCTCATTATACATGATTTTGCCCGGGAAAGATTTCTTGGAGACTCCGTTTGGCTCCAAAAACAGTCCTCTTTCAACAATAAAAAACCCCTCCAATCCATCATTGGAGGGGACCTTGGACCTTTTCCTCAACCTTTTACTCACTTCTTTTCTAGACTTTTCCTTTAGACCTTTGTCAACTAAGTACTCAACCTCTTCTTCAAGGCTTTTCAAGAGGTTCTCTTTGAAGGCTACTATAGGTAAATGTCTTAAATCTCCTTCTTCTTTTCTTCTTCTTCTTCTTCTTCTTCTTCTTCTTCTTCTCCAATCAAATGTGCAATCACCCCAAAACCATTTGGGACATGACACCAATGGTCCTTTCATTACAATCAATTGGCCTAGGAGTCATCTTCCTACATTCTAAACTTTAAAACCCCTCTTTTATAATCATTCAAATAGGAAGAACACATTTATCTTAAAAAGTGAATTATGAACAAACATGACCGACTTTGCTCGGGCGAAATGGGTGTTTAAGTACTTCCCATTTCGTAACCTAACCCCCGAACCCCTCATCCCAAAGAATCTCTATTTTCGTAAATCAAACTTAGTCTCATAAACATTAGGTTTTCTTACGTTCCTCAAAAACGTGGGTGGCGACTCTAAAATCAATTAGACATCCTAGGTAATTCACGCTCTCTAGCCTAAAGCCGTGGTTCCCCGGGGTATCTACAGTGGCGACTCTGCTGGGGACTGCTTGAGGGTTAAACTTGTGTTTCTGTTCATAATTCACTTTTCTGGGCATTCTGGAAATTGACATGGGAAGCGCGCGCCTCGGACCTTCATGGTCCAAAGCGCGCGAGTCCCGCGTCAAATTCCAGAATCGCCCGCCTTCCATGTGTTCTTCCTATTCTTCCTATTATTTCATGCTAACAAACATTGCAGGGGTTTCATCACACAATCAGGACCAGGGCAATCCCCTGAGTCCATAAGTTTCTGATAATCTGACAGGTTAACCCAGAAGCGGGCGCCTCCCAGATACAATGCGCCAGACGCGCGCTTCCCACAACACCATCCCGAGGCGCGCGCTTCTGGGCCAATTTCCAGGGCAAGAACAGGTTTCAGTGACTGAACAGAACAGTGGGGTGTGGGCACAGTTGCCTGCATCAGAACAGAATTGAACCCTTGGACTGTTTAATTTTGTGTTTTATTACCGGTCACACAGGTGATTCGGGAGTTGTAATTTACGTGCTTATGTGTTTTTTTTATCTTTTCTTTTCAAAAAAAAAATAAAAAAAAAAAAAATTGTCACGTGGTAGACCTCACACTACATGCACATTACTCCTATAAACTGCTCACTATCGAGTCGCACAAGTCCAACCCCAAACCCATCGAGGCCCGTCCTAGAATGTTTCAAGCTCCACTTGACCTTGGCTCTTTCGAAGCGGTAAACCTCAGCCCATGGCGTAGTTCATGACTACATGCCGGGGGTGACCTTTAAGCCTCTCTTTAACCGAGCACAAACCACACAATTCTAGTTAGGGTCTAACACTCCGTGATCAAGTCGGTTTCCATGTACCGATATTTCCCTAAACTAATGTTTTCAAATCATACATGCCAACTTGTTGAAACGGACGCAATAAAAACCCGTCCCCAAAAGTGGTTATTTTGGACGAAAATAAAAATCCGTCCCCGCATGTATGCTTTACTACATTAATTTAGTTTAATCCCGACACATGTAGGATTCACAAACGCGATGGAATCCGATGAGTATATGGGACCGCGAAATGGTCTATATACTAGTGTGACGATTCCATTATCTTCTTAGAAACCTAAAAAGGGACCCATTCCCTCCGACTTATAAAATAAAATAAAAAAGTCTTTTTCTTATGTGGTTCGAGTCGTGTGCCTGTAGATACCCTGATCTCGCACCCCTAAAAACCCACCTTGAATCGGTCTAAACCCAAAAATTGACATAAAACCCTCGATTTGTCTGTGCGGGACTGCCGTGAGCCTTATCGGTGCATCGAATGGATAAACGGACTTCAAATTCATGATCAGAGCAAAAAACGAGCAAACAGGCAAAAATTTCGTTTTTCGAGGTGCGGGACCGGAAACGGGGCCCGCAACCCCCCGAACTTCTCGCTGTTATCCATTCTGTGCATTAAAAATATATTATTACATTTCCTTGCTAATTGACATATTTCAGATATACCGGCGTGACCACAAAATTATTCCAAGCAACTTTCATGTTGGGCCCGCGGACAACCGGGACACCGGAGCGCGCACGACGGAGCGGAAAGCCGGAGCCGGAAAGATGGTTATCCAAATTGGAAAATATCTCAAAATATCTTATCAACTGGTCAAGAAGAGCAAAAAATATATTATTGTCGTTCCTTGCTCATAAAAATATTTCAGATATACCGGCCTAACCAGAAAAATATTCCAAGCAACTTTCATGTTGGGCTCGTGGACAACCGGGACACCGGAGCTCGCACAATGGAGCAGTTACGGAGCGAAAAGCCGGAGCCGGAAAGATGGTTATCCAAATTGGAAAATATCTCAAAATATCTTATCAATTGGTCAAGAAGAGGAAAAAATATATTATTGTGGTTCCTTGCTCATAAAAATATTTCAGATATACCGGCCTGACCAGAAAAATATTCCGAGCAACTTTCATGTTGGACTCGCGGACAACCGGGACACCGGAGACGCGCACAACGGAGCAGTTGCGGAGCGGGAAGCCGGAACAGAGATAAGGAAGATGACTTTAAGCCTTAGTCAAGAAGGATAGATGATGAATCCACCAATTTACAACCTTCCCCCTCCAAGTTACAACCAATTTACCACCTCCCTCCTCCTATATACACCACTCTCATCCATTTCAAAAAGGAGAGACACAAAAACAAAAAGAAAAAAAAAACCCTACCATCCTCCACTCTCATTCTCTCTCAACAAGAACACCACCACCACACCATCACCACACCACCACTCATACACCACCCCTACACCACCATAAAACCACCACACAAACACTAAACACAAACTCAAACTCTTTCAACACAAGGCCAAAACCTTGAGAAAACAACCAAAAAAAGTCTTCCCTTGGAAGCAAAGGGAGCACAACCTAGGCATCATTTCCCCCTTGTTAGGCTAAACCTCCATTTTATATTCAATAATACAATATTGTTACTCTTGTTGTTCTTCTTATTAAATGATGATATATAATGATGTTTTGAGCTCTTGATCATGCTAAGCTTTTGATCTTGTGTATATATATCATGTATGTATGAGTGTCATATCTTGTTTGTGGTGGATTCAAGAAGTTTTCCAAAGAACAAACTTGTTTTATCTTATAAACCTTGAATCTGTCATGCTTTGTTTTATCTTAGCATAGAACATCATGAAACCATATCTAAATGCTTGGATGGTTGTTGTTTCATGTTGTTAACATGTATATATATATGCATGTACAAAGTTTCATGTTCATAGCTTTTCATTTGAGTTAGTTTTGATAGGTGTTTTCATGACATGAGTGAGATGCCAATAATCTGTCCATATGGTACCTTACTGCCTTGTTGCTATTTTAACTCCTAGAAAACGTGGGTTTTGGTCTTAGACCACAAAATAGAACTTGTTCTACACAGAACAAGGAAGAATAAAATGTAAATCTAATATTTTTATCCTCAGTGGAAGAGGCTCTTTCTATTTTTTGTTTAAGCTCTCTGTTCTCAGAATCAGCATGTTCTTGTTTGGACATGAAAATGTCAGAAGTTATTTGGGTGACCTAAACTTGTTTTCTGGACTTGAAACTCTCTAAATAATAACTGTAACATGTTAGGAACAACTTTCATGTTTTGTGTTTTCCCTGATTCCTTTGTTTTCATGATGAAAAAAGTGGATACTTTAGGGATGTATGAAATTCTGTCAGACTGGGCTGTGAAAAGAATTGCCTTTCATGCTTTGTTTGGACACCATAACATGCCCCTAAAATCAAGGGAAAAATTAGGGTAGATTTTTAATGTGTTATTAAGTTTTA
The DNA here is from genome assembly GCA_026119855.1 of Campanula takesimana. Lineage (NCBI taxonomy): Eukaryota > Viridiplantae > Streptophyta > Magnoliopsida > Asterales > Campanulaceae > Campanula > Campanula takesimana. Next base: position 108,359 of record JAOWBW010000053.1, on the reverse strand, counting down.
TTGACCTTTACTTTCCAGATTGGATGAGTACAAGAACAGGTACACAAAGAAGAGTGAGCAGAAGTCCCTGAAAATGCTTGGGGACGGAGTTTTGGACATTTATTCATTTGGGAATTGTTTCCCTTTTTTGTACAAAATGTAAATATTAATCCCTCACCCCTTTATGTGTTTAATTTGATGTACATAAATGATTAAAACCATTTTCAAAACCAAGTGTGAGTCCACTCAAACCGACTCTCATTTGTGAATTAAAACAAACATTCCTAGAATAGGAAGACTCCCCATTTATTAAATCACCATTTTGTTAGGGCATAAAACCAAGTTAAAAGGCATAAAATTGAATATAAGTGGCACGCATATAGAGACCATCATGGGCGAGAAGAGTGCCTAACCCCTTCTCTTCTTGTAACTTAGCCCCCGAACCCATTTTCTCAAAAAAGGTTTTTTCTTCATTTTTCCTAAAATCAAAATGAGGTGGCGACTCTTGCAATCAAATCACAGCATCAAGAGGAAACCATTGTGTGAGAACCGAGCGCATTTCCAAAAGCGCATCAGGACGAGACGGGCGCGAACCGCTTTCACGGGCGGTCATTTCGCGGTGATCCGATCATCTCGGGCGCGGGCTCTCACAGTGGCGACTCTGCTGGGGATATGTTTTAAAGTGGGCTAGACTCTAAATCTTTGTGTGTGCCATGCTTTATGTGCCTTACTTGGGGTGTATATATCTGTGCCATAACCTATGTTTTGCAGGGGCGTTTTTTCGCTTATCTTATTTGTATATATATATATGCATTGCGTGGTGAGTGATTACCCAAAAAAGGGGTAAAACAAGTAAAAAAAAAGGAAAAAAAAATGATTTTCTTGTTTTCTTTACGTGCTTTCAAAATGATTTTTGAACTCATAGATACCTCACACACATGCACGTTTTTTGAAAAGCGTCTTAGAATCTCAAACCCGAGACGGTAAACCTGGGTCATAAGGGAGCTCACTTGACTTCCCCATAGGGTCAACGGTATACTGTTTCCCCCTTAGCAGCGACCGTAGTCGCTGTGATGGGTGTAAGCCAATCTTCAAAAGCCGAAATGCGATGTCCATATTCTTTCGAAAATAACACGTCACAGACTTCATGTCGGTTTTTGTCAAAACAATTTTACTTCAATCCTATGAATTCCCAAAAGGTTATAATCGACCTCAATTGTGGATATCATGTTGAAATTCTTGGATTGACTTGAAATTGTCAAGACCCTCGCATAGACCGTAACCGAATGGTGGATCCCAGAAAGAGTATAGGCCCTTCGCTAGGGGCTCGGACGGCCAATAGTACAGTACAGGTGAAAAACGTTGGTCCTATACTTTGGAGATGGTATCCACTATTCCAAGATTCATGCAAAAACATGTCAAAATAAAGCAAGTGCTTATCCGGCATTCTAGGATTGATTTTGATTTTTGAACTCCTTTTGAATCAAACTCGGAAAATCTCGATCCTTTTCACTCTCTAATCAGCCCTAAACACCATCCCTTTCAGATACTCTAAGCCTGGCATCTACTTGGAAAGGGGGAGCTAGAAATAGTAAGGGGAGGTTGATCCGAGTTGCCGAGACAGTGCCTGTAACCGAAGAAGCTATTGCAATGGCCCAGGATGGAAATGAGGAAGCCTATGTGCCGCCACCAGGTCTTCAAGCATGGTTGGAGCAGAATGTGTTGGGTCAGATGAGGATTCAGCAAGATGAGCTACTGGCTACACTTGTGCAGATGCAGAATCAGAATAGTAATGGGGCTCCTAATGGCAACCCCAACAGAAATCCCAATGGCGATCCGAACGTTAATCAGACCGGAAATGGGGTTCCCAATCCTAATCCCAATGGCAATACAGGTCCCAATGGAAGTGGCATCCCTACCATCAACTTGAATCCTATTGGTAGCAACACCATCGGCCAGAGTCATCACCAGAACATCCCTCCTCAGGGTAATGTGGCTCATCCAGACTTCAGTGGCACTCACCAGCCCTTCATCCCGAATCCAGCAAATTTTGCTGTGCATCCGTCTCAGTATCCGCCTGATCATAATACCTTTGCTCAGTATATGCAGACTCTGTATCCGAATCAGCAGCCCAACGCTTATGGTGCGTTTGCTAGCGGTGCCTCTTAGATTAATCAAGGAACTTCCTAGGGGCAAGATCCTAACCTAGTCCGCCAAATGGAAGCGTTCTACAAGGGTGTCCCATATGTACCCCTTACTAAAGCTGAGATTGAAATGAGCGAAATGAAAAAAATGTTGAGAAAGGTCATGAATAAAGGGGAGTTTTCTGCAGATTCCTTGAAATTATCTCCATTTGCTGTTCTGCCTCCTAAATTCAAAATGCCCGATGTGGAGAAATTTGACGGTACAGGTTGCCTAATGGCCCACCTAAAATCTTACGCTCATGCAATGCAGTCTCTTGGGGCTAATGTTGGTGCGATGGCCTCCAACTTCCATCTGACTTTGGTAGGAGCCGCTAAGCAGTGGTTTATGACTGTGGATGCCAATCTGGTTGATAAATGGGGGAAGCTCGTGGATGAATTCCAGAACCGATACAAAGATAACTCCAACTGGGAGAAGAGCCGTCGTGACCTCGATTCGTGTGCTCAGCGTGAGAAGGAATCCTTTTCTGAATTTGCAAGTAGGTGGAGGAAGAAAGTTTCTCAAACTCTGGAGAGGCCTGACAGTGCCGAGCAAACTCGTATTTTCCTTACGAATCTTCAGCCGGTGTATGCAGATAAGATGAAATATCTCCCGTTTCCAGATTTTGCTTCTATTCTTGATGTGGGTTCTCGTATTGACGAAGATGTCCGAACTGGGGTGATCAAGCTAGATTCTTCTCCTAGCTCCTACAGATTCCGATCCGCTTCTAAAGCCCCGGCACCAGTTGTGAACAGTGTTGCCATGACCCCTGCTCCTTTTTGGAACAGCAATGTGGGACCAAGCTGGAGCAGCTACAATAGGGCACCTCCGTGTTATAATCAAGACGGGTCTGTGAACTCTGTCACCTATCAGCGAAGGAATGGTGAAAATCGGAGAGATCGCCATTTTGATAAATTCAGCGCTCCATTGTCTACTATCTTTCAAGGATTGGTCGCCCAAGGAGTGCTAAAGCCGATAGAAGGATACCGCCCGCCTAATCGCCTCCTAAGAATTGGGATGCAAGTAAATATTGTGCATACCACGTATCACCTGGTCATGCGACAAATGAATATTGGAGTTTGAGACACACTCTGCAAGACATGATAGACGATGGACTCATTCAGAAGCCGCCCCAACCAAATGTGGTGACTAATCCCTTTCCAGGGATCCATGTGATCGAGTTTGAAGGAAAAACTCAAGGACTAGTTTCATCGTTCCGAAGAAAGCTTTGAATTACACTGTAACTCCTGTTATCTCCGAATATTTTGAATGCCATATGATCTCTTGGGATTCGATTTTGTCTAGTGCTAAAGCTGTAAGGAGCAAAAGGCCCCTGTTAAAAGGCCACTGGGTTGGCGGAAATGTGAATCACCTCACTCGCTCGGGAAGAGCCTATCAGCCTCCAAATCCCGAGGCAAGTGAATTGGGAAGGATAAAGAAGAAGTCCCCGCTCAGAAAGAGAAGGTTGCCGGGAACCCGGTCTTGACCCAGTTAAAGAAAACCAGGCTAATATATCCATTTGGGGTTTGCTCTCGTCTTCACAGGAGCACCGAGACGTGTTGGTTAAAGCTCTTGCTCAAGCTATCATCCCGATCGAGACTTCTCCCAATGACCTTGTCCACATGATCGGCAACATTTCATTTTGGGAATATCATCACTTTTACCGATCTCGATGCACCAAAATTGGTCTTAATCATGTCAAGGCTCTGCACATCACAGTTGGGGTCGGAGGTGAGCACTTAGCTCGTGTTTTGATCGATAATGGCTCCTCAGTAAATGTATGCCCCGTGCATGTTCTCGCAGATTTGGGAATCAAGATAACTGATTTGGCCCCATCTTCTCAAGTGGTTCGTGCTTACGATAGCACCAGTCGCTGTGTTTTGGGTGTTGTCCTTCTCACTCTCACCATTGGCCCTCTTGTCATGCCGATTGAATTTCAAGTGATTGATATCAGTCCTCATTCAGTCTACTCTTGGGACGCCCTTGGATCCATGGAGTAAGAGGGGTAGCTTCCTCCTACCATCAGTGTATCAAGTTCATCCACGACAATCATGTAGTGGTAGTTCATGCCCAAGATGATACGCAAGTTTATGACCTCCCGATTTTGGGAATTGAGAACAAAGATACTGGCATCTTCTTGAGTGGTTTTGAAGTGATCCCACAAGCTCGGATCCATGCTATTGAATATGTCAAGGAGACCGATCTAATTGGTAGAAAGCGGACCAGGTATGGAGACGCAATGGCCTTGAATATGGTCAAGAAGATGAAGATCCTGCCTATAATGGGGCTTGGAAAAGAGCAACAAGGGTGTATTGAACCTATCAAGGATGATGTTCCATTTTTCTTCCTTCCTTTTGGGCTTGGCTACAAACCGACTCCTGCCGAAATCGCCGAAGCTGTACGTCAGAAAAGGGAGAGACAGACTGCTATCAAAAGTGGAAGGACCTATAAGCTCCCCCCACTCCGTCCTTATGAAAAGTCCTGGAAGGGATATTTTGTTTGTAAAGTTGAAGATGTCGCGTATGTTATGCCTTTTGAGCCAGTTATTGGCATTAATGAAAAGCCTCATGCTGGATGGGAAGTATTTGAGAATATCAAGATGGTCGATGAAAGCTTTGATGTGGGCAGTTCCTATAAGCAACTGGACCCGATTATTCCGTGGAATATTGATGAAGAAGATGATGTCTTCGGGTTGTTTGAAGGAATTGGTCTTGAAGACGGATATGTGGTTATGATCGAAAATGGTAATGGTGAAGCTTATGACCCGGTGAAGCACCTCAAGCCGGCAGTGGCACCACGTAATAACTGGTCCAGAACCACTGGCCCGCTCGCTACTACTGACACTCTGGTGGAGCAGTTTGGTTATGTTCGCCCTGATGGCCCCGCTTTTGAACCCTTTGTGCTATCTAATGTTGTTTCCGGGACTCCGAAGAGGACCTCACTGTCGAGGACCTCGACGCGGTCGCCGAGCTTGTACTCCCCTCTTTTGTGAATGAAGTTTCCTCTATTTCCACTTACTCCTCTCGGTTGCCAATATTTTAAAAAATGATTAACAAATGAAAAATTAACAACAACTAAATTTAATCATGAATCTTCAAAAAACATAAGTCAAGATGAAAAGACTATTTAATCGAGTTAAACAGGTTAGTAAAACAGTGTGGGGAACGAAAATTAGAAGCCTGTGGGGAAAATCTGTCTACCATCAATCTGGGGCTGAATGAAGAAGTCAAAGAA
>JAOWBW010000053.1:0-102865 GCA_026119855.1 Campanula takesimana | reverse complement strand
AACAAGGCTGTCTATGAACCTTCCCCTGAACTGCTTGGTGGCTACCTCTCCGCTAGCAAACTACCCGCACCCTCGTTGCCTCTGAGTATTGGGATGGCCGCTGCTACTGCTTCCACTACTCCTCCGTCGTTCTGTCAGAAACTATCCCCGACATCTCCAATCACCCTGTGGTTATGGCCATGCAAGAGCAAATGCGAAAGTTGATCGAGACCGTGGATAAGCAAAGTGCACCGACTACCAAGACAATCAACCCTAGCCAAGTGGGGCTCTTCCCAAGGATTTCAAGATGCCTAAGGTGGCAATGTTTCATGGTGACTCGTGTCCTAAGACTCATTTGGATAGTTATGTGTTGGCCATGAGGGCTCGTGACTGCACCAACGAACAAATGGCTCGCGTATTTCATAGCACTTTGGATGGTATAGCTCTGCGTTGGTTCTTGGGGCTAGAACCAAGCGAGAGGCAAACGTGGGATCAAATCAGTGCCATTTTCTGTGAGAAGTATCAAGCTAACTTGGATTGGCATGTGAATCGAACTGACCTTGAGAACACTATGCAAAAGCCCGGCGAGGCTATTTATGATTTTTACAAGAGGTGGAATCATCGGTTGTGCGAGGTCCAATACCCACCAAAAGCGAAGGAACAGAACAGATTTTCTACAAGTGCTTGCTACGGAGATGAAAGCAGCTATAGGTAATGGTTACTTCCCTGATTTGCGGGAATGGTTGACGCCGGAGTAAGGTACGAAGCAGGGTTCACTGGGATTGTGCCGCCAAAGGAAAGTCCAAAGACCAACAACAACAACTCCTTCCGCTACAAAGCTCCTACTGCGCCTGCACCTCCTAGGGGTGGAAAGGAGACCGTCGGCCAAGTGAATATGGTCCAGAAAGAGGTCCGCTAGATGTCCAAGCTGTAACAAGGAATGGGCTCCGCCGCAAAGAGAAAGGGAGCATTTTGATGATTTTGGTATGCCTATGGGGAAAGTCTTTGACGTGTTAGTCAAGAGAGGTCTTATCAAGCCTCTTGAGAATTACCAGCACCGCCTACCCACGAACTGATTTGGACGCCTCCAAGTTCTGCAAGTATCACAAGCACATCGGGCACACAACGGATGGTTGTATTCAATTGAAGCGCGTAGTACAAGGTTGATCAATGATAAGAAGATTGAGAAGCCGAAGGGTCCTAATGTAGTGAATAACCCTCTTCCTAACAATGGGGGTGGGGTGAATATGGTGCAAACATGCGAGATTAGTATCCTCGAGCTCATGGATGCCTTGACAAGATAGGGCTCACGATGGTGGATATCTTCATGGCATTGGTGACGTTAGAAATGCTCGAACCGTTAGAAGGACACCTTCCCCGTCTTGGTTGCGATTATCAAAGTTTTGCCACTACCACAAGTGCACCGGTCACACTACCGAAGAATGTTTTGAACTCAAGAAAGCCGTGCAAGAGCTCATCCACAAGGGAGTAGTCGAAGACCCTAGAGATTATGTAGCTAGCAATGTACTCATGGTAGAACTTAGTGAGATCACTGATCCGGCCAAGCCTGTTGTGGCGGACTGTGATGAGATGGGTTGTATTCCAATGACTAGTAATAAAGAATCTTCTTGCTACTTGTTATCTTTAGAAAGAACTAGTGAGTGAAGTCGAATCTCTAGAGGAAGAGAGCCCCAAGCCCTCTCAACCTCTTTCTTGGGCCGAAATCTTCGAGGAGGCCGAAAAGACCGAAGTTTCGCCCCCCTGTCATGACTCGCCATTGTCTTTGGAGGAGTTACGTGCAGAAGTTTGTCTCCTTACAAGATCCGGTCAAGTGTACCAATCCGACCCGAGGGGTGCAAAGAAAGTCTTTGGGAAGGAACCCGAGCAAGCCGGCCTAGACAAAGAAGACCCTATCCTCACTCAACTCAAACAAACCCAAGCCCATATTTCACTATGGTCCCTACTCACCTCCTCCTAGGCCATCGCCTCATGCTCGAGCAAAACCTCGCCGCCACCATGGTACCATCCACCATCACCCCGGAGGACGTCACCCACATGATTGGTAATATCCACTATGGAAACATCATCACTTTCTCGGAGCTAGACAAGCAGTGTTCGGAGTTGATCACAATGAGCCTTTATACATCACTGTCGAGGTGAATGGCAAGAAGATTCCCCGTATATTCATTGATAATGGTTCTGCTATTATATCCTGCCTTCAAGGATGATGGATGTGGTCGGCGTTCATGGTGTTGATTTACGCCCATCCAAGCAAACCATCAAGCTTATGACTCTACATGCCGCGCCGTGATAGGCGAAGCCACCTTACCCATTACCATCGGAACAAAGATCCTGCCAACCGACTTCCACGTCATAGACATCCCCGCCACCTTCTCACTCCTCCTTGGCCGCCCGTGGTTACATCAGTCGGGCGCTATCCCATCTTCCCTGTACCAGTGTGTGAAATTTCAATCCGTAAAGAAGTGACCATCATCTACAGTGATCTCGTAACTGCCCAGGGACGGACACCAAGGGCGTTCCTGTCTTACAGATTCAGCATGGGGAAGAGAGCCGACTCTTCAATGGCTTCGAAATAGTCGCTCAAGCACAGATCTGCACCATCGACCTCACCAAAACACGGACAAAGTGGCACCTGTTGTCAATACTGCGTAACATGGGTTTTATACGGGGCTGGGCTAGGTAAGAACTTGCAAGGCCCCACAGAATTGGTTGAAGAGATTAATCATCGAGGGTTGTTCGGTCTGGGATACACCCTTACTCTTGAAGACAAGATGGAGCAACAAAGGATAGAATTGCTTAAAAAGATGAAGCTTCCCTACAAAAAGCCTGAAATGCGGCCATACCGCCTGTCCCTGAATAGCTACTTTGTCAGGGAAGGCGAGGAGTTTTCGTGTTTGAGTTCGCCGAACCATGGATTGACCACACCGGAAATTGCAGAAAGGGTTCGAGATTTTCAGAGATGTGGAATTCGATCGGTCCAACATAAAGCTGACTTACATGGAACATGACAAAGCCACGGGCAGAGTTAGAACCATCAGGCATGAGTACTCCACCAAGGTTGCAGAAGACTTGGCAGATCAACTTGAAGCCGCAACCCTTGACAAGCCAGCAATAGAAGCCGCAGAAACTCCAAGTTTGACTGAGACGTGGGACGGCCAATATCTGCTTCAGCATCTGGGTAATCTGGGGCTGCACGAAGACATGGTTGCCGTCATCGGGGACGATTCTGAAGATAAGGTGGACCCAAGGACATTGGTGGTGCCCATGGGGGACAAGCTCAAGAATTGGTGCATCATTGGGGGACCTATAGCTACTCCGGAATTTATGATGGAACACTGGGGCTTACTCCTTCTCCTGTCGCCACTCCTGCAGCATCTCCTGTCACTCGCCCAAAATCCCCGTCCCCAGAGTCTAGTGTTTTACATTTTGAATTTGAGTCTTCCTCTAGGTCTGACGACCTTACGTCTGAAGACTATGATCTTGTTGCAAACGCTATTTTCCCTTTTGCCATGAATGAAAACCTCGACCTTTCCGAGTATCCCTCCATAGTCACTCTTTTAACTGATAAATTGGCTAATAATCAAACTAATGATATACACTTAGTTAATAATGATTCATTAGAAGAGGCAGACACAGACATATTAAATGATGAATACATTAAAGAAATCTCAGAACAGGTTATTAATCAAAAAGAATCTCGAGCCCAAGCTGCCGATGATGTCGCGCCCCGTACCCGTGGTCCTACATGGCCCCACGCTCGGGACGCGCACGGAAGACGTCATAAATCACATTTAACAAAAACTTTTCGAAAACTATCATAAAGATAAACGAAATCCACTTTGGAGTGCAAAACCTCCACTTAACTTTCAAATAACTTTCACAACTAAAATACTTGGCACGAAGGCCTACATTAACTTATACAAAAGAGTGAACACCAACATTATCCAAAATAGGTGTTACAAGATCAAGTCACGGATACACTACCCATTAAGGTTATACATTTACATAATGTAGCCTTTACAAACATACCCCAAAAGAAATTACCACCTCGACGCCTTCCTTGTGATAAGTGACCTATCCCGGATGCACGCCCTTATCTAAAACAGTAAACAATTAAGGGGTGAGATAAAATCTCAGTAAGCTACTAATATGCAACTACATTTCATGCCAACATGATAATCACACAGGAGCAATTAATAGGCATTCACATATGCATATATCACAAAAGATATAGTCCACTCATCACATAACACATAATGCGGAAATAAACACTCATAAGTGGATACTGAGCCAAGGTTCTATAAACGGAACACCATCCTTTGAGAAGAGTCCGTTGAGCAGCATGAACGAGCTGAAGCCGGTTCCGGAACCAAGTAACAACAACAACCAGAAGTGGGAGAAACAACACATAGTCATCCCCCCACGCGAATAGCTAGAATACTCACCGAAGGAGCTAGCTCATCCCAACCACGATCACGGGAAGGGGCATCCCACTCAAGGCCACTGAACATGGGGAAACTGGGTTACCAGTGAAGTACATTATACTGGACTCGGCTCGTGCCATTATAATATACATCACTGCCCAAAACAAATACAACAATGCCAGCTGGACTCTATACAAGCACATAGTAATAAATACTTGCTTGAAACAACAACGGGGCATTGATTCCAAAGTAGGGAACCAAGCCAAATTCATCACAAAGGATTCAAACTAATTCTCATGAAGAGATCAATCAATACAACATCACACTTGAAGTTACTCAAAAAGAGCACAGTGGTTACACACCTTAACACATTACAAACATGATCACAAACGGACCCAAACCAACACTCCCAACCAATACTTAGACATTTCATTTAATAAACCCGCTCATCTCGGAGTACTCAAAAGGAGCTTTAAAACGGTAGCTTACACAACTAAAACGGAGTCCGGGTGAGGAAGTTATGACTTACCGAAGATTGAACGAGAAACGAGAAATTATCAGAACAGGGGAGGGGAAGCGCGCGCCTCATACCAAGGGGGTGCGCACGCCTCCTGATATCAGAAGGAACCTTAATCAAATGGGAAGCGAGGATGCACACGCCTTCCCAAAAGGGATGCGCACGCCTCCTTAGACCAGAAGGACATAGCCAAAAGAAAGATTGAGGGTGCACGCGCCTCATTCCAGAGGAAGCGCGCGCCTCCTTCGACGCACAGAGAAATCTGCAGAAACTCCTGGGTTCATCCCCAAAATTCTTACCCAAATCAACCCAACTTTACACCCCACTAATTCAACCTTTCTATTTGCATACACAAGTACCCAACATGACATAGAAGTCTACAAGAACTCAAACAACATCAACTAAGGACCCAATTCAAGGTTTAAAGCTCAACATTTCCCAAAATTCACAAAAGATGATCAAAGGTACAAATCAACATTTAAGTTCACAACTAAGCATTAATTCATCATCCAATGTTCACACAAAACATAAATGACCAATTTTAAGCTAAAGGGGGGCTTAGTAACTTACCTCAAAGGAATCCAAACTCAACCAAATCAACTTCTAATGAGCTTCCCACGAACCTAGCGACGATCTAGACATTTGGTACAACACGAACAATGAGAGGAAATGGGGGGAAGATGAATGAAATGAAGAGAGAAGGAAGAAGAGAGTTTCACCTTCAATGCCCAAGGAGAGAGAGAGAAATTTCTGAGAATGAGGAGTGATTGAGGGAGGGAGGTAAGGTGAGGTGAGGGAGAAGGTGAATAATTCAAAAACTTACACTCAGCCCCCTCCACTACTACTTACACCAAAAACTAATACTTCCTACTACCAATTAAGACCCAACAATTCTATACTAGCACAAAATCAATTAAATGCTAGGCATAAAGTATTATAACACACAAAATGCACACCTAAACTTTTAATTAAATAAATACTTAAATGAACAGTTAAGCAAGTAAACAAACAAATAAATAATTATTTATACTAAAAAAATAGAGACGGGGTTTCGGGTCGTGACATTCACTCCCCCTTAAAGAAAATTCGACCCGAATTTTAACACTTACCAGGATTTTCGAACAACCACGGATATTTCCGTTCCATCTCATCCCGCAATTCCCAAGTCGACTCCTCAACTTTGTGATTCCTCCATACCACTCTAACTAGGGCAATGCTCTTGTTTCTCAACTCTTGCACCTTGGTATCAATCACTCGAATTGGTTTCTCCTCATAAGACATATTCGGTTCAATATCTTCCGGTACTTCTGACAACACATGAGACGGATCATACACATATTTACGAAGCGCTGAAACATGAAACACATTATGAAATCGGCTTAAAGAAGGCGGTAACGCAAGACGATAAGCAAGATTCCCAACTCTATCTAATATCTCGAAAGGCCCAATAAACCTTGGAGCAAGCTTTCCTTTCTTACCAAACCTTCGGATTCCCACCTTCGGAGACACTTTCAAAAACACGAAGTCACCCGACTGAAACTCGAGATCTCGCCTCCGGTGGTCGGAATAGTTCTTATCTATACTTTGAGCGGTGATTAGACGATTTCGAATAAGCTTTACCTTTTCAACCGAATCATTAACCAAATCGACACCCCAAATCTTAGCTTCCCCGACTTCATCCCAACAAATAGGAGACCGACACTTCCTACCATATAAAGCTTCGTAAGGAGCCATCTCGATACTCGATTAAAAACTGTTGTTATAAGCAAACTCCACTAAAGGTAAATGAGTATCCCAAGAATCATCGAAGTCGATCGAACAAGCCCGTAACATGACTTCAAGAATCTGAATCGTTCTCTCCGATTGACCATCGGTTTGTGGATGAAAAGCCGTGCTAAACCTCAATTCGGAACCCAAAGCCTTCTGAAACGCCTGCCAAAACCGAGATGTAAACCTAGGATCCCGATCAGAAACAATACTAACTGGAACCCCATGCAATCTCACGATCTCGTCGATATACAAAGTCGCAATCCTTTCCATTGAATAGCTAATCTCGATAGGTAGAAAATGAGAAGACTTTGTCAATCTATCTACGACCACCCAAACTGCATCATGCTTTCTCCTCGTACGCGGTAATCCGGACACATAATCCATCGCCACATGTTCCCATTTCCATTCCGGTATCTCAAGAGGTTGAAGTAGCCCCGCGGGTCTTTGATGTTCCGCTTTCACCTGTTGGCAAGTCAAACACTTCGATACGTAATCCGCTATTTCCCGCTTCATGCCACTCCACCAGAAATGCTGTTTCAAATCCCGATACATTTTGGTACTCCCGGGGTGAATAGTATACTTCAACTTGTGGCCCTCATCCAGAACTTGGCGCTTTACTCCTCCCACATTGGGAACACACAAACGACCTCTATAACTCAAAACCCCTTCAGAACTAAGAGAAAACTCTTCAAACTTTTTGTCCCCAATCTTACTCGAAATCTTCATCAACTCGGGATCATCCTTCTGAGCATCCTTAATTTGTTGGATAAAGGCAGGTAATACCCTAATGTTCGCAAAGATAGCCCCATGCTTGGACTCATAAGGATCCCAATCTCGAACATCTTCCAACATTTTCCATTCACGCACCATCAATGAAGCTACATAGGATTTCCGACTAATGGCATCAGCGACCACATTTGCTTTACCCGGATGATAAGAAATGGTGCAATCAAAATCCTTCAACAATTCCATCCATCTGCGCTGTCTATTGTTCAACTCCTTTTGCGAGAAAAGATACTTCAGACTTTGGTGATCGGTAAAAATCTCAAACTTTGCCCCATATAAATAATGCTTCCACTTGTGCAACGCAAAGACAATAGCCGCAAGTTCCATGTCATGGGTAGGATAATTCTGCTCACTCGGAGTCAACTTTCTTGAAGCATACGCAATCACTTTCCCATTTTGCATTAAAACGCACCCGAGGCCTTCTTTAGAAGCATCACTAAAAATAACCAATTCATCTTTCCCATTTGGTAACACAAGTATAGGAGCGGTGGTCAACCCCCTTTTCAACTCATCGAAACTCCATTGACATTTTTCTTCCCACACAAACGGCACGTTCTTCCTGGTCAACTGAGTCAACGGGGTCGCAATTTTTGAAAATCCTTCAATAAATCTTCTATAGTACCCGGCTAAGCCCAAGAAACTCCGAATCTCCGTAACTGATTCCGGCCTCTTCCAATCTACAATAGCTTCAATTTTTGAAGGATCTACGGATATCCCCCATTAGAAACCACGTGCCCCAGAAAAGAAACTTCCTCGAGCCAAAAGGCACACTTACTGAACTTCGCAAACAATTGCTTCTCCCGAAGAATAGATAAGACCATTCGCAAATGTTGTTCGTGCTCCTCCCGAGACTTCGAATAAACCAGAATGTCATCGATGAACACCACCACGAAAGTATCAAGATACGGTTTAAAAACCCGATTCATTATATCCATAAATACCGCAGGAGCATTCGTTAACCCGGAAGGCATGACAAGAAATTCATAGTGCCCATACCTACTACGGAAAGCAGTCTTGGGAACGTCTTCAGAACGAATTTTCAACTGGTGATAACCACTCCTCAAATCAAGCTTCGAAAAGACAACCGACCCCTGAAGCTGATCGAACAAGTCATCAATATGGGGAAGAGGATACTTGTTTTTGATAGTTACCTGATTTAGCTTTCTGTAATCGATACACAGTCTCAAAGATCCATCCTTCTTCTTGACAAACAATACCGGAGCTCCCCACGGTGACACACTAGGGCGAATAAACCCACGATCAAGTAACTCTTGTAACTGCTCCTTCAATTCTTTCAATTCAACCGGAGCCATTCTATAAGGTGCCGCCGATATAGGAGTTGTACCTGGAAGCAAGTCTATACAAAATTCGATCTCTCTCTCAGGAGGCATAGAGTACTCCGTAGAAAACACATCCGGAAACTCCCTAACAATATTTACCTCTTCCACACTAGAAACCTTTTTCGTAGTATCCAGAACACTGGCCAGAAACCCAACACAACCACGGTTCAACAACTTTCTAGCCTTCATATACGAAATAACATGAACCTTTTTACTCAAAGGAATCGCCTCAAAAGAAAATTCAGGTGCATTAGGAGCAGAAAAAGTAACCACCTTTTTAAAACAATCAACAGTAGCATGGTATCGACTCAACCAATCCATACCCAAAATGATATCAAAATCTTGCAATGGCAATATAATCAAATCAGCAAGTAAAACATGCTCACGTATATGCACATCACAGTCACGCAATACCTTATCGGTCACCAAACTCTTACCCATAGGGGTAGACACTTCTAACACAAAAGGTAGAGACTCAGGCAAAGAAGACAACCGAGATGCAAAATGCACAGACACATAAGAATGCGAAGAACCGGGGTCTATTAGTGCACGTGCCCTCCTATTAGACATAGAAATAATACCTCCAATCACGTTAGAAGCATTCGAAGCCTGTTGTTGGTTGATGGCGAAGACACGACCTTGCACCTTGGGCTTGCCCGAGGCATCCCTCTTCTGACCCGAAGACGACCCGGTACCACTACCAACTGACTGATTCTTCGGTCTAGGACAACTAAATTGAAAGTGACCCAACTGGCCGCAATTCAAGCACTTTCCCTGCTTTTTCCAACACTTCTCCTCGGAGTATCCTCCCTTTTGACAATAATTGCAAACCCGGTTATTCTGACTCCCCAAAGTGTTACCTTGATTCCTGTTGCCCTGTTGCCCTTGAGAAGTTCCCCTGAAAAGTGAATACATGTTCTGAGCTCCTCTAGAGTCACCACGATGAGGTTGTGGCTTCCCTTGACCTCCTTGTTTCGCTACACTTGTTGATTCCGTCCTCTTCTTATGCTCTACTATGTCCTGCTCCACCTGGTAGGCACGATCAATGGCATCTTGTAGGTCTTGGAATTTGTGGGAAGTAAGTTGGGTTCTGATCATGGTCTTCAACCCTTTGACAAACCTCGAGGTCTTCCTTTCTTCAGTCGAAACCATGTAATTGCAATAGCGAGCCAATTCTGTGAATTTGGCAACGTACTCGGCCACCGTCAACAAGTTTTGTTCCAAGCTAAGAAACTCGGACTCCTTCCTATCTTGGTCCACCTTAGGAATGAAATGCTCTTTGAACTTTTTCTTGAATGTCTCCCAAACATGGGGTACCCGTGCCTCCTCCCAACTAGCTTTCAACGATCTCCACCAATACTCTGCGCCTCCCACTAGCTTGTAAGTCGCAAATCTTACCCTATCCTCATCGGAGCTTTGTAAGACCTCAAAGATCTTTTCCATAGACTCGACCCACCTTTCCGCTGTAGCCACATCTGACCCTCCATCAAATTCTGTCGGATTCATCCTCAGAAATTGTTCCAGTCCAGTCCTCGGAGCCAATGGTGCCTCTCTACGATTGTTATCATTCATGGTTTTCAATGCCGCCTCAAATATCCCTTGAAACATTGCTAGGGCTTCTTCCCTTGCATTTCCCTGTTCGGCAGGTCCACCCTGTTCATTATCAGACCCGACCATGATTACCGAGTACCTGCATAAGACACTCATCGTTACTCACTCCATACTCGATTACCCTCCTAGGTCGTTTAGTCACTCTAGAATATCTACAACCTAGCTCTGATACCAATTGTCGCGCCCCGTACCCGTGGTCCTACATGGCCCCACGCTCGGGACGCGCACGGAAGACGTCATAAATCACATTTAACAAAAACTTTTCGAAAACTATCATAAAGATAAACGAAATCCACTTTGGAGTGCAAAACCTCCACTTAACTTTCAAATAACTTTCACAACTAAAATACTTGGCACGAAGGCCTACATTAACTTATACAAAAGAGTGAACACCAACATTATCCAAAATAGGTGTTACAAGATCAAGTCACGGATACACTACCCATTAAGGTTATACATTTACATAATGTAGCCTTTACAAACATACCCCAAAAGAAATTACCACCTCGACGCCTTCCTTGTGATAAGTGACCTATCCCGGATGCACGCCCTTATCTAAAACAGTAAACAATTAAGGGGTGAGATAAAATCTCAGTAAGCTACTAATATGCAACTACATTTCATGCCAACATGATAATCACACAGGAGCAATTAATAGGCATTCACATATGCATATATCACAAAAGATATAGTCCACTCATCACATAACACATAATGCGGAAATAAACACTCATAAGTGGATACTGAGCCAAGGTTCTATAAACGGAACACCATCCTTTGAGAAGAGTCCGTTGAGCAGCATGAACGAGCTGAAGCCGGTTCCGGAACCAAGTAACAACAACAACCAGAAGTGGGAGAAACAACACATAGTCATCCCCCCACGCGAATAGCTAGAATACTCACCGAAGGAGCTAGCTCATCCCAACCACGATCACGGGAAGGGGCATCCCACTCAAGGCCACTGAACATGGGGAAACTGGGTTACCAGTGAAGTACATTATACTGGACTCGGCTCGTGCCATTATAATATACATCACTGCCCAAAACAAATACAACAATGCCAGCTGGACTCTATACAAGCACATAGTAATAAATACTTGCTTGAAACAACAACGGGGCATTGATTCCAAAGTAGGGAACCAAGCCAAATTCATCACAAAGGATTCAAACTAATTCTCATGAAGAGATCAATCAATACAACATCACACTTGAAGTTACTCAAAAAGAGCACAGTGGTTACACACCTTAACACATTACAAACATGATCACAAACGGACCCAAACCAACACTCCCAACCAATACTTAGACATTTCATTTAATAAACCCGCTCATCTCGGAGTACTCAAAAGGAGCTTTAAAACGGTAGCTTACACAACTAAAACGGAGTCCGGGTGAGGAAGTTATGACTTACCGAAGATTGAACGAGAAACGAGAAATTATCAGAACAGGGGAGGGGAAGCGCGCGCCTCATACCAAGGGGGTGCGCACGCCTCCTGATATCAGAAGGAACCTTAATCAAATGGGAAGCGAGGATGCACACGCCTTCCCAAAAGGGATGCGCACGCCTCCTTAGACCAGAAGGGCATAGCCAAAAGAAAGATTGAGGGTGCACGCGCCTCATTCCAGAGGAAGCGCGCGCCTCCTTCGACGCACAGAGAAATCTGCAGAAACTCCTGGGTTCTTCCCCAAAATTCTTACCCAAATCAACCCAACTTTACACCCCACTAATTCAACCTTTCTATTTGCATACACAAGTACCCAACATGACATAGAAGTCTACAAGAACTCAAACAACATCAACTAAGGACCCAATTCAAGGTTTAAAGCTCAACATTTCCCAAAATTCACAAAAGATGATCAAAGGTACAAATCAACATTTAAGTTCACAACTAAGCATTAATTCATCATCCAATGTTCACACAAAACATAAATGACCAATTTTAAGCTAAAGGGGGGCTTAGTAACTTACCTCAAAGGAATCCAAACTCAACCAAATCAACTTCTAATGAGCTTCCCACGAACCTAGCGACGATCTAGACATTTGGTACAACACGAACAATGAGAGGAAATGGGGGGAAGATGAATGAAATGAAGAGAGAAGGAAGAAGAGAGTTTCACCTTCAATGCCCAAGGAGAGAGAGAGAAATTTCTGAGAATGAGGAGTGATTGAGGGAGGGAGGTAAGGTGAGGTGAGGGAGAAGGTGAATAATTCAAAAACTTACACTCAGCCCCCTCCACTACTACTTACACCAAAAACTAATACTTCCTACTACCAATTAAGACCCAACAATTCTATACTAGCACAAAATCAATTAAATGCTAGGCATAAAGTATTATAACACACAAAATGCACACCTAAACTTTTAATTAAATAAATACTTAAATGAACAGTTAAGCAAGTAAACAAACAAATAAATAATTATTTATACTAAAAAAATAGAGACGGGGTTTCGGGTTGTGACAGATGAGGTGTTAACATGCGTGAATTTGGGAACCGAAGCCGAGCCTAAGGAAACGCAGATTGGGAGTTTCTTCAGCGGAGCCGAAAGGGAAGCACTGATTGAGCTACTCGAAGAATATGTGGATGTGTTTGCATGGTCTTATAAGGACATGCCGGGACTCGACAACTCGATCGTAGAGCACAGAATCCCGACAGCACCAGACGCTAAGCCAGTCAAGCAGAAGCTGCGCCGTATTAAGCCGGAATGGTCTTTGCAAGTGAAGAAAGAAATTGGGAAGCTACTCCGTGTGGGTTTCATCAGGGTGATCGAATATCCAACTTGGTTATCAAATCTGGTAACTGTCAGGAAATCCAACGGTAAAGTCAGAGTATGTGTGGATTTTCGGGATCTCAACAAAGCTACGCCAAAGGATGACTTCCCCTTGCCAAATACTGACAGGTTGGCGGACGCAACCACCCATTACGAGGCCAAGTCGTTCGTTGATGGGTTTGACGGCTATAACCAGGTCGAGACAACCGAGGAGAACCAAGAAGCAACCCCCTCCACAACCTCGGGGAGGACCATCAGTCGGCGAGTTCGAACCGTGTTGAGAATGCAGTCTCCTCGGAACAAAGCCGAAAAGGAAGAACTCATCAAGTTACTGCAATACCTCAACCATTTTACAACAGTGGGGGAACCAACACTCAGAGAAATAGAAAGGGCCCGCGACCAAGAATGGAGTTCGAGATGTGAGTTCGCATTATGTTGCCTCAAGGAGTACCTCGCGAATACCCCAATCCTGCACCCGGCACATGGGAATGAACTTCAAACCCCAATACCAATGACAGAATCGTGGCCCTCGCGCCAAGAAAAGAAGATCAGTGAAAAACTGCAAAGATTTTCGGAAAAATACCCCCTCCCAGTCCACCGATACACAAGAATGGGGACCCCTTTCGCAAGGTTGTTCGACCAACTAAGACAAATGGGCAAAATGCAGCCTCTAGGAGAACATTCACTCCTCTCCGAATTACCACCCCTTCAACCATTTGAACCTACCAAAAGTTGCTCTTACCACCAAGACGAAGGCCACGACACCAACGACTGCGTCGCTCTACAAAGGAGAATCCAAGGCTTGATGGACGAGAATATGCTCACCGACGTAAGAGGATTTTGGTTCTATAAAGAAGGCGAAGACTTAGAACTCCTTGCTTGCTGCGAAATCGAGCCTTATGTGAAGAACGACTCGGAGGCACCCTCGCACCTGACTGCAGAAACGATTCAAGACATCTCAAGGGAAATAGAGGATTTGAAGCAACGCGTCGGCACAATGACCAAAGCTAAGGGCGCACCACGAGACTAGACAGAATGGCAGATTTGGATGGCAACCCGTTCAAGGAACCAGTCAACCTCAGCAAGCTCAGACGCTATTATGACTAGACTCCCCTCTCTAAAAAAAAAAAAAAAATTATTACTACGCAAAAAGAAGCCCGACAGACTGAAAACCCGCAAAGGGCGGTCTATGCAAAATAAGGGTGCGTACAAAGCTCGCTAGATCGAAAACCCGCAAGGGCGGTCTAGGCAAAAGTTAGAGCATTCCCCCTTCTATCTTCCCTTTCTTTAGAATCATTCTAGTCCGACTGGAGTGAACTACGGTGACCTGAGCCCCTTAGTCCTATTTGTAAAAGGGGAACGTAGGCAGCCTTTCAAAAGGTGCGGTCTAAAAAACAAATAAACATCCAAATCTTGTTAAGCAATAAAGATAGAAGTTGTATTTTCTGAAAGCAAAAACTTTTATTTCCATAGTCATTACATGTTAACACTTATTTGATGAGTCTAAGCTTGACATACTTTTTGAATGAATAACCTGTTCTGAAATTGAAACTAAAACAAAAGTAAACTAAATTAAACTAATGTGTCTGCAACGACCATGGAGAGACGCTCGGGATTACTCCTTAGTGCCATTTGTGCCCTCGGTCTCTTTCTTCTTGCTTTGCCCTCGGCGAACTTTCTTCTTGCTAGGATTCTCACAAAATCTTGTTTCGAACTCGCTAACACCTTTAGCCTTGCCATTAGGAGCCTCTTCGCCTTTCCTCTTCTTGGACGCCCCCACTTCCTATCCACCTCCGTTAGCCACGCTCTTACTCATCTTCCTCGCATAAGCCTCAGCCTCCTTAAGTCTCAAGGAAAAACTTGGAGCACAGGATCCCAAAATAGTGCCCCTTAGGGTCTCTAGAGTCTGCTCTGCATGCCCAAGTCTCCCCATATACCAATCCAAATACTCGCGTGGTAGGAAGGTGTTGCTAGAGCGTGCGAGGAAGCTCCTACGACTGAAACCGGCCTCGCCCCACATCTGAGAAAGAAGGACTGAGGCACTATCATCCAACTGAAGTACCCCAAAAGGAAAATCATCTCTCTCCTCGTCGCAACCCTCCGGGATGGTCTGCACCAAACCATACTGACGAAGCACTCTAGAAGGATAGTAAAAGGTAGTCCCAGAAAAGGTCGGAACTTTGATCATGTGAAGTCCCACTTGTTTCTCCCTCACAGAGTGAATGTGCCAATGGGGCACTACCCACTGAATGTCGTCAGTCACCATTTCCGCCAAATACTTTTCCCAACCTTTGAGAGTCATGCCCTCAAACCGCTCCGCCATGCCTCTAATGCGGTGCATCCATGGGGCCACCTTCAGAGAAGCCGCCGGTTTATTCACTCGAAGTCGCTCTTGCAACCACATGGTCAAAAGCCTATCACTACCACAAGGCATCCCACCATAAGCCGCAAGATGGGGAATCCCACAGAGCATCTCCCCAAGAATGGCCGGTACAATATCATAACCCAAACGAGCCAAGTTCACCATACCCAAACATCCTTCACTGGCAAATCCCACCTCAGAAGGGAAAAGGATAGAGCTAAACAAGCACAGTGCAAGATGGTCCAAGGTGCGGTCAGATGTCACGTCTGCATGCATGAAGTGTTATGGCATCCAAGAAAGGTCGACATAACCGCCCCTAGCATACCTATCAAAGTCATCCGCAGGCACGCCAAAGGTCATCAACTTGTCCCTCAAGCAAATGAAGTCTAAAGGCAAGGCAACTTTACCCTTCCCTTCGTAGCCACATAATGCCGCGATGTCCTCATAAGTGGGTGTTATCTCGTTGAATGAAAAGTTGAAGACATGGAGGGTATCATTCCAAAATTTACCACAAGCTTGCAAAAGGTTGGTATTGGAGTTCATGTGCAAAATTGACCAAAGGCACTTTATCCCGTACCGTTCATCAAGTTTCCTACGACTTGAACCAGGAAGTTTGGCGACCCACTTCTCCAAAGAGGTTATAACGAGTTTTTTCTCAAGGCTTGTGATCCTAGCCTCTTGATCCATGGCAAAAAGCAAGAAATTGGCTAAAAGGAACTCAAAAACTGCTCAAAAGGTTGCTGGTACGTTTTTATGGCTGCAAAGGGTTCATTAAATAGGGTACGGACTCCCACGCTTGCCAGGAAAAGGAAAACCGGAGGCGGCGCATGATTTGGCCACGCGGCCACATATGCCCTTGGCCCCGCGGCCGATATTGTCCTTGGCCAGGCGGCCAACTTCGTCCTAGGCCACGCGGCCAACTTTGCTCCGGATCTTGCCATGGCCAGGCGGCCAACATTGTTCTGGGCCTCGCCATGGCCATGCTGCCAACTTTGCTCCATGCAGAAATCCAATTTGTTTCTTCCCACTCCGTGACGGATCCATGCAACTACGTACCTGCCCCCTTCCATGGCTCATGCATTGTATAAAATTAGGAACATTTGTAAAATAACTAGTTTGCACAAGTATGCTCCCACAATAAAATTGCATTTTAGAACATAATATACATACATGCATTTTATACATTTGTCTCGTACATACATATCCCTCTGCTCTCTACTAGCTAACAGTGTAGGAAATAAAGGTGGACCCCGCCTAATCTGAATCTTCCTCCGTGGTGTCTCCACGCCGCGCTAAAGCCCGAGAGCTACCGGCACCCGAACTCCGTCCCCGGACCGCTCGACCACCAATATGAGAAGAGCCCGCACCATTCGGAGACCGTTCCCGACGCTGGGGTGACGCAACGTCGTCCCTCTGACAAGTACATGAATGGTACGCCTCCCTCAGTAAGCGCATCAACACGTTCTCCCGCCGAGCTGAACGGATATAGGCCTCCCGAGTCACCTGAAAGTGAAACCAAGGCAAATGATTACAATGCAGAAAGAAATAGGTGTGTGCAAATATAAAGCACCAAGCCATACCCCAGCGTCGGGCGGAGGTATGAATGTCTCCTCAACAAGATCGGCATCAGTCGGCTCCAAGCTGAGCTCCACCTCCCGGCCGCCCCTCATCACTCTCACGCTACTCGAGCGAAGGGGCATGTCAACCAAAGGCCGACTCCGACCAACATAACGGGCCGAGCTCGACCCCTCTCCGGACAACATCCTAGCCCGTACCTGTGGACTGACCAGCCGTGTCCGTACATAGCCGGTATAATCATCACTCCCCCTGTAATGCTCTGCCGGAGTGGGAGCCAAGAAAGTCGCCAACCTCGCGGGACGAAGCATATCCCGAGGAGGGTCATAAGGAGCCCACGGTAAAGCACCAGCCCTGTGCTGACGAACCACCCTCTCTCCAAGATACATGGCCTCCCCGGTAAGACCCACAAACAGAACCCTAGAAGCGGTCAGATCCACTACATAGGGACCCACCGAAGCCTCATTGGCCGGGCTCCATGGGTAAAATCTAACCCCGATGGGCTCAGACATCGCGAATACCCTCCTCAGATCAGAAGCATCCACTGTCTTCCTGTCCCGGTTTCTGCGGGAAGGAGCCCTGTTGCCCTTGCACCAGTACGACATGATGGGAACAACCTTGTTAAAACTCATCACCAACTGAAAAGGGGCGACACCGAAGACCTCGTATACCCAAGCCTGTGCATATAATGAGAGAGACATTTCAGACCAAAAGATAGAACAGAAATCTCAACAAGTGAAAAGGAGGGTAGTCAAGAGCGTACCTCAAAGGCGAACTGGAACCCGTCAAAGGCCGACGAGCTAGCCCTCGAGCAATGGTCCAAAGCCCGGTAAATCTCAGCCAAACCGGCTCCACCCCAAGAAATCCCACCGACTAAGTCCAAGTCCACAAGAGCCCCTAGCAGTGAGTACCGGCAGACAGTAGCCCCACTGGGAAACAAAATCTCTGAGAAGCTGTACCATAAGAACAGCCGGACCAAGCAATCCAAATCATATTCCCCCCTACTAAAGGCCTCAATAGCCACCTCCACCAAGCGATTCACCTTCCCAGCCTCCACTCCATAACCCTTGACACCTCCTCCCAGGTCGGTGTCAACTCCCAGCAGAGCCTGTCTATAGTCCCGCCGCTCCGCCAAGCTCTCATCGAAAGGCAAAGGGGTACCAGTAAACCTCAACCCTGTGATGGCCGCAAAATCCGTCGGCGTGATAGTAATCTCTCCCCAACTAAAGTGGAAGGTATGGGTGGTATCCCACCAGAACTCTCGGCACACCTCTATCACCGCTGGCACCTTCAGAGTAGCCCCGACCATGCGGACACTGTCAAAGAATGGGCCAAAGCCCATAGCCTCGATCCGAGCACGCAAACCGCCCGGTCCCTCCGGCAAGGACGCCCACAGTTTGCCCACAGTCACTGTAGACCCGCGAGCCTTGATCCTCTACAGGTAAACACAGCACAGGTATGTTACCATTCTAGCAATTTACAATTCTAGCAATTCAAATTCTAGCATTCCATTATTCTAGCATTTCATATTATGTGCATAAAACATACAAATGTGCGAGAAGGAGAGGAATGAAAATTCGAAATTTACCTCTCGCGTCTCCGGAAGCCCCATCGACCAATGACGCTCAGAGTCGATGTAAAAATCGTAATCTTGGTCGAACGTAGACCGCAGCAGATTATCGCGATAATTCCGAGTCGTGGCCCGTGGTCTCAAACCGCCCCGTGGAATCAAGGGCGCCGCTTCAAAGCCCGCTCCTGGGTCAGCCCCTACGTTTCCTCCGCCCTAAGCATTACCGTGCCCCTCTCCTTGTGGCTCTTGTTGTGGAATCATATACCCAACTTGGCCCGGGAAATCCCTAAATAACGCCTCGTTGATCCAATCCGCCATAGCTTCGAGGAGTATGTGAAACGAGGTCTTCAAGATTATCAAAATCTAAGCTTTCTCTCTCTAAAAAACTCAATTTTCTCTCTCTAACTCGTCAATGGAGGAAGGAAGAAGAAGAAAGAAGAAAAGAAGAAGAAGAGGGAGGGTTTCTGGTGATGTGACCAAGAGTCAGCCCGCCGGCTACCTTGGCCACGCGGCCACTTTCGCCCTTGCAACCCCAGCCGTCAGATCAGCAATCCGCGTGAAGGAGATCTGACCACTCAGTGGTCTTGGCCACGCGGCCACTATTGCACTTCAGAGTTTTTGGCCACGCGGCCAACCTTGTCCCTTTAGATAAAATTCCACTTTTGCCCCTGATCTTTTGCCCTTTAATTCATTTTAAATGCCTTTAACACTACTTTGACTGATATTCGTTACCTTTGGGTACGGAAAGCCCCTTAAAATTTCCATTCTTCACCAAATATTTGCTTAGGATTCGTATGATTATAGAGACTTCGGCGCCTCTATGACATACCATCCTAGATCAATCGTAAGTGGCAGAAGCCTCGGCGTTTCTGTTAGCGAGAGATCCAGCATCTATTTTAGGATTCGTATGGTTGTAGAGACTTCGGCGCCTTTATGACATACCATCCTAGATCAATCGTGATTGGCAGAGGCCTCGGCGTTTCTGTTTGCGAAAGATCCAACATCTATTATTAAGATTCGTGTGGTTGTAGAGACTTCGGCGCCTCTATGACATACGCATCCTAGATCGATCGTGGTTGGCAGAAGCCTCGGCGTTTCTGTTCGCGAGAGATCCGACATCTATTACCTTAGTGCGATCGGCAGGAACCCTGGCGATCCTGATTGCGTTTACCATTCCATCTTGGGATTATTTAGACAGCGTAGTCCTTATTTTTCCAAATGACTTCATTGCTTACGAATGATTCGTTCTTCATACAGGATAGTGCCCGTAGGTT
Source organism: Campanula takesimana (assembly GCA_026119855.1). NCBI lineage: Eukaryota > Viridiplantae > Streptophyta > Magnoliopsida > Asterales > Campanulaceae > Campanula > Campanula takesimana. The sequence continues at coordinate 82,865 of JAOWBW010000053.1, read as the reverse complement.
TATTATCCCTAGCAGGAGTCCGATATCTCGTTTTATCCCCAGTAGATCTTTGAACTACGACCGGCTTGATTCCTCGGAGGATACGTAGGAAACCTGAAAAGGTCCAGCCACCCGACCGACGCGGTCATCTCTCATCCCCAGCAGGTGCATTTTCCCCAGCAGAAGACGTTGCTCCCCACCAGAGGACAGTCATTCCCGATTTCCCATCAGCTTTGAACTACGTTTGGCTTGGTTCCCCCGCGGATACGTAGGTCGCCTGTCAAGGTTCAGCCGTTCCCTTACCTTTCATCTGTTTTGAAACTCATGTTTCAGACGGATCCTTCTTTTATCGTCGACCCCACATTGCCATGCAAGAAGCGTCGCCGAGGGGCTACTGTTAGTACCCGACCTGAAAATGAGTTTATTAGGACTTTCCCAAAAATACAAGGACTTTATAGGAATTAGAAACCTTGCAAAGACTTGTCCTGGATTCCCAAAATATCTCATTTATGACAAAATCTATCAAAATAGGTAATAAATGGTTTCCTTAAAACCATGCAGAAACCCTAGCTTAAGAAACAAGTCAGCCGGCAACCTTGGCCACGCGGCCAACTTTGCTCCGCGTTGATCTTGGCCACGCGGCCACTCTTGTCACCGGCTTCAACAATGGCCAGGCGGCCAACCTTGCGCCGGATGATCTGGACCATCAGATCCTCCCATCAGTTTACTATATAAACCACTCCATTCCATTGGTTTTAGGATCCGATTTTGAGAGCTCTAAGTCCGAGTTTGGAGTTCTTAAACACTATTTTGCTCTCTAATTAGCATTCAAACACTCAAGAAGATCCAAGGTTTATTTCTTGCCAACATAGGTAAGTTTTCTAACTTTTTCTTCGTGTTCTTGCATTATTTTTAATATAGATCTTTTATATTCATGTTCGTACATGTTTATTCATAGTTTCTTCATATTCTTTGCATGCTCATTCATATGTTCATAATATGTTCTTCGCATGTTCTTCGTGTTCATAGATTAAAACCTTATTTATGCTATATTTAGGGTTGTGATCTTCATAATTACATGTTATTTCATAGCCGATGATGATCGAGGGTTCATCAACCCGAGGATGATCTAGGAACTACTTCTAAACCCTAAACTTTAGGTAATTTCCCCCTCATTATGCATGATCCCGATTCTTCTGCCTATTCTAATTCTCTGCGAACTACGCTGACCTGAGCTTCTCACATTGAGAGGAACGTAGGCAATCTTCGGATCCGGTCTCAAACACTAACACACTACTAACACATTCATCATGAAAGAAAGACCGATCAATTCGGGCAATAGGAGTGATAACGTTCAATATTCTTCTCTTGTTGTAATTTGACCCCCGAACCCACTAAAAATGCTTTTTTCAATGTTTTGGCTTTAATTAAAACGGCGTGGCGACTCTCATAATTTTAATGTCGTTAAGAATATTCCTTTTGTAAATAAAAATAATCACAAGATACTTCCCATGCGTCGCTTCATCGGAAAGGTGTATTCACAGAACCCAAATACTTTAATTCTAAATTTATAAACCCAAAAAAATATATAAGTAGCTCTCACTCTTCGGGAAAAATGCGATTCTGAACCAGAAGGCGGTCTCTCAAATATATCTCAGTCGGCATTTAAATAAGCTCATCTTTATGGAGGTATAGTTGGAATAGTTTATGTTGATCTTTGGGCTCCAATGGTTGACAAGCGAAAATTTGGAAGTTTATTACGATCAAGAAGACGACTTTCAAACAGTTAGAATTAAAGGAAAACGATGAACATCTGGTTCGAAAGTTAGAGTAAAGAATATTAAGCCTAACAGGCCTTGGAATAATAAAAGGAAAATTTCCTCAAGGGCCCCCAATCACAGATTTTATTACAAATAAGGAGAGGCCCAGATTAAATTCCACATAAGGAGTTGGGCCGAGATCTAAATTCCGCAGACACCCCTTACCACATTTGACCAGTCAAATATATCTTCTAAATACCTAAACTACCCCACCCTTCAAACAAAACCCTCACCTCTCCCCATTTTCAGGTCGCGCTCTCTCTCTAACACACACACACACTTCGTTCGCTCTCTCTTTCTCTCTCTCCAAGCACTTATCGGCTCCTCGAGGGTGACCGTGGCCACCTCCTCTGGTGACTCCCTCTGGCGCCGATTACTTCTGTCCGACCACTGACGCTCTTCCTTTGCTCCGTTGACAGATCTAGTACTCTGACGACCTCTACACATCGACTCATGGCCATTGCCGGCGACGAGTCCTGCTACTCCTTTTCCAGATTCGTCCCTCTCTCCTCTCTCTCGCCAAAAAGAGTTCTTCTTCAGCTAAAAAGTACTTCTCCGGCCATCTCTCTTTCCCCGCTCCGGCTTGAAACCCTAACCCATTCATCCATCTCAGCCGCCGGTGAGTTCTCTCTCCCTGTCTCTTCTCTCAAGCGCGCACACACACACACACTAAATATGTATTCTGGTCAGATCTGCTCATTTTGGATAGATCTGTGTTGTTTCTCGGTATATCCAAAGGTAAAGTAATGAAATGGAAATTTCATCTTTTCGATCTTGGTGTGTGCAATTAGTAAATCCAGTCAGAGTAAAATTTCAACTAGATTTGGTTGAGATTTAGCTACTGCAGATTTGCCCAGATGGAACCATAACTATAGTCAGATTTCTTGAATCCAAGAACAAGGGAGTAGAATTGTAACAAATAAGTTCTTTTTAAGTCACTTGAAAAGTTTCTCACATTTGATGAAATAAAAGACTAGGATCCCATGGCATGCTGAACTTATAAAAAGAAATTATCAGTTAGCAATATAGATTGTGATGTTCAATCAATTTTAGTACCAAAAAATCTTATGTAGAGCGGAATTTTTGTCTAACAATTCGGTTTTGTAGGAACTTTAAGTCTTGCATCCTTTTGAGATGTATAAATTTGTATCCAATGTTAAACTATGAAATTAGTCTGCGTTGATCTCTCAGTAGCAATAGTTTTACTCTTACTGGATTGAGTGATTCCTGTTGTATTAGGCTACATCAGACAAATCAATTCATTACCTTCTCGACAAGTTTTTGATTTTATTGAAATATGAATGTCTTTTCTCACAGTTTGGCTCTTGAATCTGATCTCCTTGCATTCGCGTAAATTATATTGATCAATGCTCAAGATGATCATAAAATTGTCAAAAATAAGTCTTATAGTATGGAAAACTTGACTCTTATAATTAAAGAGGCTTTGACCAATAAGTCCCTCAGCCAAATGAAAATGACCAATAAAGACTGACATTTTAGAAACTCGCCAAAAAGTCCCTGGAATTTTCGCATGACCAAATAGCCCCTCCTCCCTTAGCGCGCAATATTCTTGCGCATAGCCAGACGTTTTCTCTGCCTCTTCCTCCTACTTTTTTTTCTCTCTCTTTTTTTCCCCTCAAAATTTTAAAATGTAATATCTTAAAATCTAGAAATTAAAAAAATAATCTGAGACCACCGTTTTAGAAATAAAAATCTCATTTTCACTAGTAAAAATTTTAGAAAATCATTTTTCATTTCTCAATTAATTTCACAGTTTTAGAAAATAAAATTTCATTTTTCACTTGTAAAATCATTTTTCAACTGATTTATCAGTTGTATGATTTCTCAATTGTGTGATTTCACATTTGTGTCATTTTTTCATTTTTCATTTTAAACTGATAACTTCATCTCTCAATTTTTCACAATCATTATAATAACTGAGACATGCATTTCACAGTTGTTCACACATAAATTTGAATATAATAACTGAGACATTTATTTAACAGTTGTTTATAATTGAGTAAAAACTGACAAAATCATCTCTCATTTTTCACAATTGATGACTCAATTTATCGGTTTAATTATATAATAAATGAGACATTCATTTATCAGTTATTCACATATGAATTTGAGTAGAAGAACTAGTACATTCATTTCTCAGTTATCAATTTTTCAAAGATTGTTAATATAATAATAAATGAGATATTCATTTCTCAGTTATTCACACACGAGTTTAATATACGAACTGGTAAATTTATTTCTCAGTTGTTAACACATGAGTTGAGTGTAACAACTAAGAAATTCATCACACAGTTTTACAAAGGATACTCTTTTTCAGAACTATGTGTTGTCAAATGCTCTTTAAACAATTGTGAAATAAATTTATCTCATTTTTTTTAATTAAAAATGAGTAATTGTTCAATTGTGAAGAATTAATACTCCTAACAAAAAAAAAAAAAAAACAACAAATGTGAGGTTGTAGTGTTAATTATATAATAGTCTACTAATGGAACAAGTAAGAAGCTTGGCATAGTGGTTAGGAGTCTTAGTCAAGACGAAGAGGTCTTGGATTCAAACTCCCCCAAGAGCAAATAATTTTTACTTATATACTTGGGGTTGCAAATGGTTGTGGCGGTGGTGGCCGGCGGTCGGTGGCGGATGGTGGTGGTGGCCTGAATGGGTGGAGGCGGCGGGCGGTGGTGGTGGCCTGAATGGGTGGAGGCGGCGGGCGGTGGTGGTCACATGTAAAGGTGGCAGTTAAAATGGTCAAAGGTTAGAGGTGTTGGAGGATTTTATTTGGGCTGGGGGTATTTTTGCCATTTAAAAGGTACGAGGGATTTATTGATAGAATTGATTTGAACCTAAGGACCCTAAGGTAGAATTTGAAATGTTGTGTTTTTATTGGTAAATACCGCATTCCCCCAGGGACTTATTGGTAAAAATCCCATAATTAAATTATAAAACAAAAATTTATTACTCCCTCTGTCCCTAAATGAGTGTCCATTTTCAAAAAATCTTAGTCCCAAAATGAGTGTTTTTTTTAACATAACTTTGTCCCTAAATATTTTTTTTTTTGAAACGTTTTTCACCGGTCTCTTTATAGGTGCACAACTAAATGTTTCGAAATGAGATCACAAGATTATATATGAATCTTTGCCACCAAATTGTACAAAGAGTTGAAATTTTCAGATGTCCCTTAAAATGAAATTTTGACACTCATTTAGGGACAAAGGTAGTATTAAATTATAAGACTTACGTTAATAATATATAAGACTTTTTATGTTTATAAAGGAAATTTTTATGAAATGTCGGAGTATTTATTTTAATGTTAAAAAAATAACTCTTTTACTTCATGTATAAGAGATAAATAGTCTTATATCTCAGCTATAAGAGGGGACTTGTGTTTGACCGAATATGAGATGACAGGTCTTATGCGTCAGCGATAGAAGTTGACAACTGTTTGACTAAGTTTGACCAAATAACATTAATTTATTAAAAAAATGTTTTTTTATACTTTTATATGTTAATTATAAGAGGTGGACTTGTCTTATATGCTAGTTATAAGTGTTGATTGTTTTTTGACCGAATATGAAAGTCAACACTAAGAAAAAATTTATTATGTTTAGATTATTTATTAAAATAAAATTGAAAAAATAACACTTATACTTTAATTATAAGAAAAAGAATCGGTCTTATACAATAGTTATAAGAGTTTGACCGAGTGTGACCAAATTTGACCAAATAATATTAACTTTTTTTCTTTCTAAAAACTTGAAAAAGTTGAATATTTGTTTACTCTTATATCTTAAATATAATAGATGGACATATCTTATGTGTCAGTTATAAGAGTTAACTGATGTTTGACGGAACACGAAAGTCAATATTAATAAAATATTATTATTTTATTTTATTTTGTGAAAAATGACTTTTATATTTCAGTTATAAGAGAAAATGGGTCTTATACACTAGTTACAAGAGTTTGACTGAATTTGACAGATTTTGACCAAATATTTTTTTTTCTAAAAAAAATTTAAAAAGTGATTTTTTTTACTTTATATGTAAATTATAAGTGGCGGACAAGTCTTATGTGTCAGGTATAAGAGTTGACTACTGTTTGATCGAATATGAAAGCCAACACTAATAAAAATATTATTATTTTTTTTTTTTTTGTGAAAAATGGCTCATATACTTCAATATAAGAGAAGAAATGGTCTTATACACAAGTTATAAGAGTTTGACTGAGTTTAACCAAATTAGACCAAATAATATTATTATTATTTTTCTTTAAAAAGTGATTTTTTGTTACTCTTCCTCCCCCCCCCCCCCCCCCCGTCCCAGCAGAAGTGGCACCAACTTTTGGGACACAGAGATTAAGGATATGTAGTAGATGTGTGGTAGAAAATGAAGAGAGAGAATGAGTGGGGTAAGTAGTAGTGTGGGTTGAATAAAATGAGTGGTGGAAAATAAAGAGAGAATGAGTGTGGTTAAATAGTAGGGTTGGTTGAATATAAATATATTAAAACATTTCCATTTTGGGCAGTGTCACTTGTGTTGTGACAGACCGAAAAGAAAATAAGTGTCACTTGTGCTGGGATGGAGTAAGTATATGTTAATTATGTGTAAGTTATAAGAGTTTAACTACTGTTTGACCGTGTTTGACATAATTTGACCAAATAATATTACTCCCTTCGTCCCAATTTAAAGTTCCTTGTTTGACTTTGCACGGAGATTAAGAAAAACTAAATGTTGTGAGTATGAAAAGTAAAGTGGGAGAGAGAAAGTGGGTAGGGAGTTTTTGTTGTGAGAATGACAAATGGGTCCCACTTTCCATTTTAGGTAATAAAACAAAGTAAAAACTTTAAGTTGGGACAGACTAAAAAAAAAGTAAGAACCTTAAAGCGGGACAGAGGGAGTATTATTTTTTTTCTAAAAACATAAAAAAAATTGATTTTTTTTTACCTTTATATGTTAATTACGTGTCACTTATAAGAGTTTGGCTATTGTTTGACCGAGTTTGAACATATTTGACCAAATAATAATATTATTTTTTTCAAAAAAATGAATAGAGTGAATTTTTTGACTCTTATATTTTAATTATGTGTTAGTTATAAGAGTTTGACTGTTGTTTAACCGAGTTTGAACATATTTGACCAAATAATATTATTATTTTTTTCTAACAAATTTAAAAAGTGAAAATTTCTACTCTTATATGTTAATTATAGGAGTAGATTGGTAGGTATACCAAGTGTATTTTGCTTATACCGTGTACCAACCAAGTAGGATTTGGTACACAAAAATATATACCAGTACCAACCACAAAAGTCGGTATACCAAGTTTATTGGTACAATTGGTACGGTTGGTACTCGATATATACCAAATGTAAATGAAGACAAAAAAAAAATTGCATTTTTTTTTGTTTTTGTTTTTTTAGACTTTTTTGTCTAGTATAAGAAATTACATTATAATATAAAAATAGATTTCAAATACAAATTATAAAGTCTTGAAACTAAAGAAAAGTAGAACAACTAAAGTCTTGAAAACTAAACAATACAGTGACTTTATATAATATACACCATGACTCCAAAACTAAAAGATTACAATAAGGCGGTTTGATTTTTTTTTCCTAAATCGCAATTAAGTAACTTAAGGACTTAAGGTTAGGAAAAGGAAATTAATGTTTGATACTCAATTCATAAAAATACTTCTAGTTTTAGAACATGTATTAAAAAAAACAATCAACATATATCAAATAGACCAAACTACCCTTTGAATATTTCAAGTACGTAGACAATTAGACGGAGTATTATATATGTGTGTGTGCGTGTGTGTGTGTGTTGGTACATGGTATACCAACCAAAGTCGATATTGTATACCGTGTACCAATCAATTAGACAAAAATGGTACGGTACTACCTACCAAAAAGTTTGGTATACCGACTTCTTTATACCAATTATAATTGGTACAGTTGGTATACGAGTTGGTTGATACGAACGAGTACAATTTACCACCCCTAGTTAATTATGTGTAAGTTATAAGAGTTTGACCAATGTTTGACTAGGTTTGACAAAATTTGACCAAATAATATTATTATTTTTTCTAAAAAAATAAAAAAAGTTAATTTTTTTGACTCTTATATGTTAATTATGTGTAAGTTATAAGAGTTTGATTGCTTTTTGACCGGGTTTGACCATATTTGACAAACAATAGTATTATTGTTTTCTAAAAAATAAAAAAAGTATTTTTTTTTTACTCTTATATGTTAATTATGTGATAGTTATAAGAGTTTTTTTACTGCTGTTTGATCGAGTTTGATCGTATTTGATCAAAAAATATTATTATTATTATCTAAAAAAGTGAAAAAAGTGAAAATTTTGGACTCTTATATGTTAATTATGTGTAAGTTATAAGAGTTTGACTGCTGTTTGACCGGGTTTGACCATATTTGACCAAATATTATTATTATTGTTTTCTAAAAAATGAAAAAAATGATTTTTTTTTTTACTCTTATATGTTAATTATGTGTCAGTTATAAGAGTTTGACTGTTGTTTGACCATATTTGAACAAATATTATTAATATTGTTTTCTAAAAAAATGAAAAAAATGAAAATCTTCAACTTTTATATGTTAATTATGTGTTAGTTATAAGAGTTTGACTACTGTTTGAACGAGTTTGACCATATTTAACCAAATAATATTATTATTTTTTCTAAAAAATAAAAAAATGATATTTTTTACTCTTATATATAATTATGTGTAATTTATAAAAGCTGACTAGGATTTGACCAAAAAAGTAAGGGTGTGAGGAGATATGAGGGCATTTTAGTCTTCTTGCATCTTTTTGTTGGTGAAGAGTGTATGAGAAATTTTGCATCTGTCTTTTCTTATTTTGGGTTTGTATTTGGGCTCAGGGGCCCTAGAGTCCTTGCCCATAATAAAAAGCAATTTGATTGACCTTCATATTGATCCTTGACCTTCATATTTTATGAAAAAAAACAATGGTAAAAATATTTAGAAACACTTTTTTGAACAAAAATTTAATTAATCATTGGATAAAAAAGGTAGTTTATTTTGAATTTTGGGTAATAATAAAAATTGTTTTTTTTTAATACTTATGTAAACTCCGAAATCAATAATTACTATGGACCTAGTTTTTTTCATTTAATAAAAATATATTTTTGCCTGATATAAATTTAATATTCTATTTTGGATACAAATTTTACAATATTAGTATTTTGAGGTTTTAAAAATAAAAATAAAGATATTTTAGTTTTAGGTAAAAATTTGTTTTGTTTTTTTTTTTTTTTTTTTTTTTTTTTTCATATTTAGCTATTATTAATTATTTATGTAATATACACACACACACACACATATATAAACACACATACATATGGGATGGAGCACTACAACTAGGGATGGCCAAACGGAATCGGAACCGGACCGGAAAAGCACGGAACCGAAGCAAACCGGTGAATAAACCGGAACCGGAGTAACTGGAACCGCCATTCATCCGAGCCTGTTACGGTTCACATAAATGGCGAACCGGACCGGACCGAAAATCCCTTGTTTTTTAATAATTTTAAAGGGGGGACCGGAATCAGACCGGAACCGTACCGAAGCCGGAGCCTAACCGGAACCAGATTGTGTCAACCGGAACCGGGGTAAGCACGGGCCGGTTCAGGGTCACATATATGCGGGCCCGGAACCGGTTTTGGCCATCCATAACTTCAACAAGCCCACTTTTCCTCCAAAATATGGATAGTTCTTGAATATTAGGTTTGCTTCAACACAAAATGTTGGGAAAAACGTGTTTTTCCTAAGGCTTAGGAAAAACGTGTTTTAAAAAAACGCGGTGACATTTTTGTAAATATGTGGAACTTCTTTAAAAAAATGCGTGGTGGCATTTTTGTAAATTATCGGAACTTCTCAACGGTTCTGGATATCAATATAAAACCCTTCTGGATATGAGATTGATAGCCAGAACCTTTGGAAGTAATAGCCAGAACCTTTGAAAGTGATAGCCAGAAGGGTTTTGGATATCAATATAAAGCCTTCTGGATATGAGATTGATAACCAGAACATTTGAAAGTGATAGCCAGAAGGGTCCTGGATATCAGTATAAAGCCTTCTGGATATCAATATTGTAACGCCCGTCCCAATTGTATATAAATTTTATGCAATATTACTTTATATTTTAATTTGTGTTAGTTTGATTATTTTAAGAGACTTACTTGATCTATTAAAATATTAAATAAAAGTATTTGGGTTGCAAAATGATTAACTAGCATGAGTAGAAGCTAAAATAGATATCTTTAACTCAATAAATTAATTCTAATTGAATTATTACATCTGTTATTATGTCTAAATTATGTTAATAATGATGATTAGTTAAGGTTCAATTTAGTTAGATTACTGTTATTAGTCGAATTACATAGCCCACATAGTTGACCAAATATGGAAATTTTGACTAGTTTTAAATCTTATTGGTCCTAATTGGTTTACTTGGATTGTGCTTCTTAATATTAGTTGTAAGTTAAATAGAAAGCATTCTTTGAAAATCTGAGAGTGTGAGTGTGAGTGTGAGAGTGAGATGAGTAGGTGACTCAGCTTAGGGAGGTTATGTGTTTAATTTAAATTATTAAAGGGTTTAAGTGGCAATAGCTTATTTTTGGAGGATCTAAGAGTAAAAGTCAAAAACTTTATTGATATAAAAAGGGGAGAGCTTCATCAGGAAGCATTTTTTTTTTTACCCAAACAACTCAGTTCCTCCGTCCCTGTGTTCGACCGAAGGGTTTCTTCACCAAATCTCGTCCTTCTTGTCTAAATAACTTCCATTAATTCAACTATCCGACCACACCAAAAATCTGACTTTCCCAATTTTCTCTCCATGGATGAAAAGGGCGTTGAATAGGTCATTTCTAACCGATTAGAATATATTTCCATCGATACTTTCCCCGTAGTAGGTAAGTTACTATGTCCCCTTTAATTATAAAAATGTTCATACATATTTATTATGATACTTTTTCTGATAATTGCTGATTTGGGGGAAGTATTGGAGCTATTTGCTATTTTGGCGATTTGGTGAGTATTCTCCCTATTGGAATCATTTTATGGGTTTATATACACAAGATAGAAAGTTGTAATAGTACTTTTGAGACAATGAAATAGATTTAGTATAACAGTTGGTGAAATATATTTAGTATGATACTTGTGATGGTAATTGTTAGCTTTGTGGTGAGTATTTGAGTAAGTTGACATTAACTATGTTAAAGAAGTTATTTTGTGTTGTTGAATTCAGTTGTGTGGATTCATATTTAGTAAGATAGATGTTGGGTGCTTAAATGCTATATATAGTAATTTTATGGTTAATTATAAAGTTGTGATTGATATGGTGAAATTTGGGTGAATCTAATAGTTGAAAAGTGAGATGGTCCCGGAGAAATATAATTGGTATTAGTACTAGTAAGTTTGAGACAGAATATTAGTATCATTAAAATTGTGATGTTCTTGTTGTGAATTAGTGATAAGTTATGAAGTTTAATGATAAGGGTTGAAGTAGTGATAAGTAGTGAAATTTTTGGGTTTGATTCCTATGGAAGATGTGTAAACTGAGTATGAAAATATAGGTTCTGGGTAAGCATGGTATTTGAGAAGTAAGTTACTACTTCCCCTTAATTATTAAAATGATTGATCTATGTTATATGTATTGTGGTTTTCAATAATGGTGAAGTATACTCTTGTTTGGGAAAATTGGTATAGTTAGGTTGCAATGGATGCTATGCTTGGGTTTCAAGATGTTATTAGTAGGGGTATATTTCTCTTGTAAGGAATTTGAGGTCAGTGGTGTAGGGTACAAACGTTGAGCAATGTTAGGTGTTATACTTTTGGGACGGTGAAACGAAGGGAGTATAACAATTCTCAGTTTTAGGCCTGGCGTAAAGTTTGGGCGGCCGCCCAAAATGGGCAGGCGACCGCACAATCTTCTGAAAGGATTTGTTCTTGGTTTTTCTTTAAGTGGGCGACCGCACACCCCTCCATGGGCGGTCGCACACACTCCCCTGTGAATGAATAATGGTTCCAAATGGGTGAATTAAAGGGTGATCTTTGTTTAGCCCTAGAGGATGGTCTAGGGTAATTGTAGAATTGTTTTGGGAAGGTTGTTATGAGTGTTAAGTCTAATGTATATGGGCTTAATTGGTGAATGATGAATATCAAATGTGATATAATTTGAATTAACAAGATTATGCAATTGTGCTTACGTGATTTATGTGGTTAATGGACTAGTCCCCTACTTTGGGCCTAGTGCTAGTTTTGTTATATCAAGTAAATACTACTTGTGTACTTATATGTGTGTCCAGCTGGCTTGTTGTTTCGGGGGTGTATAGGTTCATGTTTATTATGAGCGCTGGGGCTAAGTAATAACCGTGAATCTATGCATCTGTGACCGTTTTCTCCTACTCTTGATCACGGTAGGAGTCTAGCTTTCCCAATTATTGGAGAATTATGCACAATGATTGAATAGATCTTTTTATTCTTGGTTTGAGATACTGGGTAACGGGTCTCCGCTGATATGGTGAAGCTGCATCAAATGTGAATGACGGCTGCAACGGTAACATCGACAACGACGGTACCGGTTCTTGATTTGGTATGGTGGTATAAGGTGGAAGAAATATACTTTGAAATGTGTTACTTCCAGTTATACGTGTTGCATCATGGGTTGGTTTAACCTCCCATATTATGTGCTACTTGATCTGAGATGGTTATTTGATATTATGTTGCATCATGATAACATGTATGCATGTCATGTAGATAAGTAGTAACTTACTGAGATTTTATCTCACCCCTTTCCTTGTTTAATTTTTAGATCACAGGAAAGCTAGTAATAGTACGAAGTGAGGCACGTGTCAGCGGACTGGTGACTGCAAGTTGTATCATCTTGTTATTTGTGAGGACGTGGTTTTTGAGTTATTATAACTCTATACTTTGGGGTAGAATTGTAAAATATACCAGTTGTTTTCTAGGGGTGTACCGGCTGTGTCCTGTGCAGTGTGAGGGTTAAGTATAACTCCAAGACCTATATGTATTATGATAGTATGTATTCCGCCAATTATATAAATGATGTATTCCGGGTATTATTTGTCGTTTTCTAGTAGTGGCGTGTCGGGTTGCGGGTTACATATCGGACCCGGGAACTCGGGGCGTTACAGTTGGTATCAGAGCTGTAGTTAGCTCTAAGCCTGGATAAGGTCTACGGCCTAGGTGGGTTGGTTCATGGGTGTGATATTGACGTCGAGTGTTTCGTTACTTGTTGTTATACCAGGCATATGACTGGTGTTGTTAGCATTGATCTAATTGGGATTAGATGGTTTTAGAATCGAGAGTGCACGTCTTTACAGACTCAGTCGTATTTATTTCGTATAATGGACATTAGTATATGCTATATATGCATGTTTGTCCTCATTTCTTGATTTACGTGGAAGTGTATTCTCTAATAAGAGACTACTTGTTTGATATCGATAGCTATCTGAAAACCGATAGAAGTGTGGGCGATAACACCATATACATTATAAGTTGATTTAGTCATGTTACCTATTTGGGATATTGATGTGATACGTGGTATTGTCTAGTTTTCAATGTGTTATGAATTTCCTACTTGCCAACAAAAGATGGTAAAGTTTTCTATGCTAGTGTACTTAATTTTATATTTGAGTATAGTAGGTCTAAGTGTGGCATTCATGTTATATATACATTGGAAGCCAGAAGATTGTTATTACGAGGTTGTGTAAGGTATTTAGCCTATGATGATTTCAAAAGTACATATACATTGAAATTAGCGAATATGCCGTTATTTGTGAGGTTCCGGATATAGTGTACATTAAGTCTAAGATGGCAATTGATCGATTGGGAGATTTAAGTTATACGACGAGATGATGGGGGTACAATAATTATATGTGAATCAGTGAACATATGACATCGGTTGAGTTAAGATAGTTGAAGAATCAACTTGAGAATTTACTTGATAGAGGGTTCATCAAGTCGAGTAGACCTAAGTGGGGTGCATCATTATTGCTTAGAATGGGAAGAGATTTTACCCTACGATTGTATATTGAATATAGAGAGTTCAACTAGGTGGCTATAATGAATTGGTACCTATGATTGCATGTTGATGATCTAAAGGATTTACTTCAGATACCAGTGGCTTGTTTAGTGTTTGACTTGAAGTGATTATCGTCAGTTGAAAATTAGAATTATATGTATATTTCGAGGACAACTTGTTTATACCAGGTATGGACATCATAGAATGATGAATTCAGTTGTACGAATCAGTAAATGTTCAAATGGTATTGTTGGATATGTTGAATGGTATATGTAACCAAGATTGAATTGCCCTGTGATGGTATTAACAATGATCATCTTATTGAAAGTTAAAGATAAGGAGATATCTCTAGTACGACTTCTTATATCGGTTAGGCTTAGTATGAATTCTTAGTTATGCTATATAGATTACTAAGTGATCTAGCGGTATTGATGGCTTGATGACCGATATTTCCAATCCATAATTTACTTTCTTTGCGGTGTATTGACTGAGGTCATATTAGTATACACCAAGTCGCAGACTGAGTATTAATTGTATTGAAATTGCTTCGAGAGAATTAATTGTTCGTAAAAGCTAGCACGAGTTAAAGGATCTATTATCTCGAAGTGGATTTATTCCAGGCATAGTTATTAACTTATGTAAATGGAAACAACCAAGTTACGCATATTCTTGGATTCTCTTGACTTTGTCAGGAATTCATTGAAAGACTTGTTGTGATAGTTATATTTCTAATGATTTAACAAATAAGGATACACTTTCCCGATGAATAGAGGCATGTGCAATTGAGTCTTAAATATTGAAATGATTATTTTATCTTTGAAGTATTGGTTTAGGTTGATAGTAGTTATTGATAATTAGTTGATAGTTTATTATTGAGCAATTGTTATAGAGTATATGGAATTGTTTTGGTTCCAAGGGTTGGAATAGTGTAATGATATTATTATAATCTGGATATGAATTTAAGTGGATATTTTATATTAGAATTGTTGGGCTTCCACTGTACCTTTGGTTTAAGATGCTAACTGAAGAAAAGACACTATACTTGTAATCCTTGGAGATATAATCACTTCGGTGAATATCATAGGGAAGAAGAATTTCTTTAGTATTTCACGGTTTCGGAAGTTGATTAAGCTTGGGATGGTTTATGCTTAAGTAATGTTATTGTTGTAGATTTCTGGGAAGCAATACTAAATGTTCTGTGTGCTAGTTGAAGTATTTTTGGTAGTGCAATTAAGGTTATAAATAAGACAGGTTCGTGATATTTTGAAAATTGGGTTTTAGGAACAATTTGGATTCCTTGATTCTGGGTAGGGATTTTAGTTAGTAGTTGAGATAGTGATTTCAGAAGCTCATATATGGGAATTATCATGTTATAAATGTTATTGAAATTCACTTATTGTGGTTTAGAATGTGTAATTGGTGACATATCCGAACTTTGGGTTCGAAAAAAAATAAAAAATAAATAATAATAAAAAAGAGATCTTGAGTTCAAGTAAGGAATTTTATGTATTAAAAGGGAATCGCCTCGATAATGTTCAAGACGGTTAAAGAAGAGAAATGACTCTTTGTTGTGTTGAGACTTATAAAATTTCTGAAAGGGTCGATGAGTTAACTTGAAGAGTACCTAATTTATGGGTCTCGAGTGAATATGTGACTACTTCATTTTGGAATTACTAATAGTATGGGTGATAACTTGTATGGATATTCGATTTTAAGGAACATGTCTTGAGTATGAATACCAGAATACGAGTACTTCTTGTGAAAGTTTCATGGAGTAATCACGGTATTGAGAAGGTAATATGGGAAACCGAGCATGAAATGTGAGAAAGGTACCCGCCGTTGTTTAATGATTTCAGTAAGTACATGTTTTGTTGGGTGTGTATCATTGCTGATCTTGAGTCCCATTTTGAATATACGTAGAATATTTATGTGTTTTATATGTGTTGAGTCATTTGATACAAATGAATGAAAACTGAAATTGGGATTTAAGCGTGTGATACTGAGAGTATGATTGGATTAATAAATTAGTCCAATGTAAATATAAATAAATTGAGAATTCTTTTGTTATGATCGGTAAGCTATTGGTCCCTCTCATGTTATGCGTATTTGTTGTATAAGACTCGTTTTGATGATGTGTTATAACTTCAGTAAGTAAAATTCGCGGACGAATTTTTTTTTTAAGAAGGGGAGGATGTAACGCCCGTCCCAATTGTATATAAATTTTATGCACAATATTATTTTATATTTTAATTTGTGTTAGTTTGATTATTTTAAGAGACTTACTTGATCTATTAAAATATTAAATAAAAGTATTTGGGTTGCAAAATGATTAACTAGCATGAGTAGAAGCTAAAATAGATATCTTTAACTCAATAAATTAATTCTAATTGAATTATTATATCTGTTATTATGTCTAAATTATGTTAATAATGATGTTTAGTTAAGGTTCAATATAGTTAGATTACTGTTATTAGTCGAATTACATAGCCTACATAGTTGACTGAATATGGAAATTTTGACTAGTTTTAAATCTTATTGGTCCTAATTGGTTTACTTGGATTGTGCTTCTTAATATTAGTTATAAGTTAAATAGAAAGCATTCTTTGAAAATCTGAGAGTGTGAGTGTGAGAGTGAGATGAGTAGGTGACTCAGTTTAGGGAGGTTATGTGTTTAATTTAAATTATTAAAGGGTTTAAGTGGCAATAGCTTATTTTTGGAGGATCTAAGAGTAAAAGTTAAAAACTTTATTGATATAAAAAGGGGAGAGCTTCATCAGGAAGCATTTTTGTTTACCCAAACAACTCAGTTCCTCCGTGCCTGTGTTCGACCGAAGGGTTTCTTCACCAAATCTCGTCCTTCTTGTCTAAATAACTTCCATTAATTCAACTATCCGACCACACCAAAAATCTGACTTTCCCAATTTTCTCTCCATGGATGAAAAAGGCGTTGAATAGGTCATTTCTAACCGATTAGAATATATTTCCATCGATACTTTCCCCGTAGTAGGTAAGTTACTATTTCCCCTTTAATTATAAAAATGTTCATACATATTTATTATGATACTTTTTCTGATAATTACTGTTTTGGGGGAAGTATTGGAGCTATTTGCTATTTTGTCGATTTGGTGAGTATTCTCCCTATTGGAATCATTTTATGGGTTTATATACACAAGATAGAAAGTTGTAATAGTACTTTTAAGACAGTGAAATAGATTTAGTATAACAGTTGGTGAAATATATTTAGTATGATACTTGTGATGGTAATTGTTAGCTTTGTGGTGAGTATTTGAGTAAGTTGATATTAACTATGTTAAAGAAGTTATTTTGTGTTGTTGAATTCAGTTGTGTGGATTCATATTTAGTAAGATAGATGTTGGGTGCTTAAATGCTATATATAGTAATTTTATGGTTAATTATAAAGTTGTGATTGATATGGTGAAATTTGGGTGAATCTAATAGTTGAAAAGTGAGATGGTCCCGAAGAAATATAATTGGTATTAGTACTAGTAAGTTTGAGACAGAATATTAGTGTCATTAAAATTGTGATGTTCTTATTGTGAATTAGTGATAAGTTATGAAGTTTAATGATAAGGGTTGAAGTAGTGAAATTTTTGGGTTTGATTCCTATGGAAGATGTGTAAACTGAGAATGAAAATATAGGTTCTGGGTAAGCATGGTATTTGAGAAGTAAGTTACTACTTCCCCTTAATTGTTAAAATGATTGATCTGTGTTATATGTATTGTGGTTTTCAATAATGGTGAAGTATACTCTTGTTTGGGAAAATTGGTATAGTTAGGTTGCAATGGATGCTATGCTTGGGTTTCAAGATGTTATTAGTAGGGGTATATTGCTCTTGTAAGGAATTTGAGGTCAGTGGTGTAGGGTACAAACGTTGAGAAATGTTAGGTGTTATACTTTTGAGACGGTGAAACGAAGGGAGTATAACAATTCTCAGTTTTAGGCCTGGCGTAAAGTTTGGGCGGCCGCCCAAAATGGGCAGGCGACCGCACAATCTTCTGAAAGGATTTGTTCTTGGTTTTTCTTTAAGTGGGCGACCGCACACCCCTCCATAGGCGGCCGCACACACTCCCCTGTGAATGAATAATGGTTCCAAATGGGTGAATTAAAGGGTGATCTTTGTTTAGCCCTAGAGGATGGTCTAGGGTAATTGTAGAAGTGTTTTGGGAAGGTTGTTATGAGTGTTAAGTCTAATGTATATGGGCTTAATTGGTGAATGATGAATATCAAATGTGATATAATTTGAATTAACAAGATTATGCAATTGTGCTTACGTGTGATTTATGTGGTTAATGGACTAGTCCCCTACTTTGGGCCTAGTGCTAGTTTTGTTATATCAAGTAAATACTACTTGTGTACTTATATGTGTGTCCAGCTGGCTTGTTGTTTCGGGGGTGTATAGGTTCATGTTTATTATGAGCGCTGGGGCTAAGTAATAACCGTGAATCTATGCATCTGTGACCGTTTTCTCCTACTCTTGATCAAGGTAGGAGTCTAGCTTTCCCAATTATTGGAGAATTATGCACAATGATTGAATAGCTCTTTTTATTCTTGGTTTGAGATACTGGGTAACGGGTCTCCGCTGATATGGTGAAGCTGCATCAAATGTGAATGACGGCTGCAACGGTAACATCGACAACGACGGTACCGGTTCTTGATTTGGTATGGTGGTATAAGGTGGAAGAAATATACTTTGAAATGTGTTACTTCCAGTTATACGTGTTGCATCATGGGTTGGTTTAACCTCCCATATTATGTGCTACTTGATCTGAGATGGTTATTTGATATTATGTTGCATCATGATAACATGTATGCATGTCATGTAGATAAGTAGTAACTTACTGAGATTTTATCTCACCCCTTTCCTTGTTTAATTTTTAGATCACAGGAAAGCTAGTAATAGTACGAAGTGAGGCACGTGTCAGCGGACTGGTGACTGCAAGTTGTATCATCTTGTTATTTGTGAGGACGTGGTTTTTGAGTTATTATAACTCTATACTTTGGGGTAGAATTGTAAAATATACCAGTTGTTTTCTAGGGGTGTACCGGCTGTGTCCTGTGCAGTGTGAGGGTTAAGTATAACTCCAAGACCTATATGTATTATGATAGTATGTATTCCGCCAATTATATAAATGATGTATTCCGGGTATTATTTGTCGTTTTCTAGTAGTGGCGTATCGGGTTGCGAGTTACATATCGGACCCGGGAACTCGGGGCGTTACAAATATAAAGTCTTCTTGATATGAGATTGATAGCCAGAACCTTTTGAAAGTGATAGCCAGAAGGTTTTGAAAAACACGTTTTTCCTAACCACTAGAAAAAACGCATTTTACAAGATACCAACTCTTGATTCAAATCAACTAATCAAGAAAACAATTATTTGTTTTTAAATTAACCTAATTACCCTTATCCCTCCCTTATTAATTAAACGCAAATGGAGTATCACTTCTTTCTCTTACTCACTATACATAAACCCTTTTCTTCACAAATTCATGAATATCATTAGTTTGCAAATCGTTGTTTTTGTAAGTAAAAAATGAAATATAAAAATGGTATAAATATTTAGAAACATATTTTCTGACAAAAAAAAAAAAAAACACTCTCTGTTCCAAGTAAGTTGCAATATTTTGTCATTTAGGTTATTTCTTAAGTTGCAACAATTAAAAATGGAAGTTTTTTATTAATTTTATAATCCTCCACTCATTCTCACTCTTCCTCCCAACCACTCATTATTCTCCACTAATTTTTTTTCCTTTCCCACTAATTCTCTTGCTTCCTCACTACCTTTCATTTTTAATATAATAATAATATCCTTAATTTCTGACTTCAAAATTAATGTTGCAACTTACTTGGAATGGAGGGAGTATAATTTATCATGGGATAAAATGTTAGAACATGGCTTGCATAAAAAGTCATTTAGTATTTTCATACATAAAATCATGATTATAATGTTAATATAAAGTGTAGTTAATAATAATAATGTGTAGAATTCCTGGATGTAATATTACCTATTTTTGATGGGCAAAAAAGTAATTTGACATCACTTAGGTTGAAAGGGTGTAGTCCCTAAATGAGGTGCCTATTGTTTCATATATAAAGGGCTCTCCATCAACCCTAGAAATCACTATATCATCCATTCTTACTCTCTCAATATTCTTCATTAAGTGTTAAAGAATTCAAGAGTAAAAGGCACAATCATTTAGAAGAACTCCGTCCCCATTTTTGTTCTTCATCATTGCTTAAAGACAACATCAATGATTCATCAGGTATAATCGCTTTCGCCTTCATCTCCCTCCTCAAACTTATTCTAAAACTGAATATGGCATTCAAGGATTAAAATTGTTCCAACAATTGGTATCAGAGCCCGCTCATATTTTGGTTTAGGTTTGAGTTCTTTTGGAAAGCCTTAAAAGTTTTATTTGATTCATTTCCCCCGTTGAATCATCAAGTTTATGATGTTGTCTAGAGGCTCTAATTCATTCATAGAATGCTGATATTCATCATTTAAATTTTAAGGAAATGGTTTGAAAGTTTTGTTAAAATGAACACAATGATTCAAGTTTAACTATCCCTATATAGCATAGTTATGTGTAATGCATAATTATGTGGATCTACTTGCTTGATTCTACTGTTTTAAAGACAAGATTATCCCTAAATAGCATGGTTATATTTTGTATAATGTATACCCATGTGGATCTACTTGTTGTTCATTATTTTTGGGAAAAGTTTTGACAAAAATTTGGAAAAGTGCAGCAGCTTTTTGACTGAAACGATACTACCTGGAATGGGATGGTCCGGCCGGATCTTAAGGCATGTCCGGTCGGACGATGTGAAAAGGTGCGGCCGGGTCATTTGATAAGTGTGGTCACACCCCAAGGGTTTTTAGAACCGGTGCTTTAGAAAAGGAATGGTCCGGTCGGGTGTTGGTTTAAGCCCGGCCGGACCTTATGCAATCCGGGCGGGTCCTTTCTTTAGCCCGGACGGACCTCAAGCCTTCTGCTCGGCCGTGTCATTTATTTCGCGTGGCCGTGCACTTCATGTCGAAAGGCCAAATGTTTTTGTAAATGGTGCTCGTCCGTGCACTTCTCTATACTCGGCCGAGCAGGCACTATTCACAGTTTTTGGAATTTTTTAAGTTTCTGCACCATTTTGTTTCCCCTTTTGAACATTTTTTTTCAAACCTTAAAAGTCTTGATTAATTATATGCTTAAACAATTTTATTCATTGTTTAAATAATATTATCGTCAAAGTGATTAACGTTATTTAAACCCAAAATTGTTAAAGTGTTGAATATTTGAGTTGATATGTGAATGACATGAATTTTCCAAAAAAGATCTTGACATTTGACTAAACTTGAGAATTCATATGGTAACGAGTAAAATGAACATTAAGTTGTTTTGTTAGATGTTTAAGTCGGCCCAAAGGAAGATTAAGCATTTATTAAAATATAGTTCAAATTACTTGTTACCTAAAACAATTATTTATGAGTCAACTCGCAATCCAAAGATTAGTTTTGATGTCATGTTAATTGTCTTATTGATGGATTTCATTGATATAATTAATCATTTATTCATTATGTAGTTTCTTATTCATGTTTTGTATTCATTCTTTGTTCTCGATTCCCAACAAATTTATTTAATGCTTCTAAAACTGCTGTGAAGAGTAGCTTTCCGATGCTAAATGAAACTAATTTTAAAACTTGGAAAGACAAAATTATTATGATCTTAGGCTATATGGACCTAGAACTCGCATTAAGGGATCCATTTCTCTTCTTATTGCTTGAGTGCTGAGAAGTGGAAACGCTCCAACCGCGTGAGCCTAATATTCATAAAGAATGTTGTCCCGGAGACCTTTTGGACGGTGACTCCGAGGATGTTGATGCTAAAAATATTCCTTGATACTCTTAAGGAAGCTTGTTTCCATGAGGTATAAGGGTACCGGGAATTTAAGGGAGTACATTTTAGAAATAGTTCAACTATCAACAAAACTAAAGACACTTAAGTTAGGGATATCAGAAGATATTCTTGTACATTTGGCTTTGATCTTTCTTCCTCCTCAGTTTGGTCACTTTAAAGTGACCTATAATTGTCAAAGGGACAAGTGAAATATTAATGAATTATTTTTACTTATGACACAAGAGGAAGATAGGTTGAGAATGATTTAGAATTAAAAGTACTCATTTGGCATCTACCTTTTCTCATGGGACAAGGGAAGAGGGAAAGAAACTGCGGTTGCAAGTAATAAGAAGGCTAAGGGATCATCTAATGATCATAAAGAAATGCTTCTTTTACGAGGACCTCACTAACATGAAGTACGATTACCATAATTATCACGCTTGGCGTGAAAGGTATATCATTTGGACTTGTTTGTATTGTATTGAGGTTAATTTGGTTTCAAATTCCTGCATATACATAGTGATTGGATTTTGGTACAACCAATCACATAAGGATGTTTATGTAGAATCGCTTAAAATTAACGAAGACCCAGTGAAGATGCGAGATTCATCTATATGGAAGTTGGAAATCCGGTTGAAATAATAAGCATAAGGGCCTTAAAATTATTATTAAGTACTAGGTATTATTTTGTATTAAATAATACATTTATTGTACCATCATTTAAACGGAATTATGATATCTATCACAATATTGGACAAAGAAAGTTATACTTGTTCATTTGGTAATAATAGATGTGATCTTTATTTAAATCCAAAGGTTGTTGGTACTAGTACTTTGTCAAGTATTCTTTCTTTACTTGACATCATTCAAACAATAAATGAGTCCCATAATAATGAAACCAAAAGTAAAAAGCAAAAGTTATCAAGTGAAAATTCTTATACCATATGGCATAAGCGTTTGGGTCATATCTCCGAGAGGAGAATTGATAAGCTTGTGCTAAAGGGAATCTTAAACAAACTTGATATTCCGGAAAAGACTTTTGCATTAAATGCCCGTAAAGGAAATTTACAAACATTAAAAAGAAAGTATCCTCGAGAGCATCAAGAGTCTTGGAAGTAGTACATTCGGATAATTGTGGGCCATTCATTATCCCTTCATGGAAAGGTCAACAATACATTATTATGTTCATAAGACGACTGCTCTTGATATGGATACATTTATTTACTTCATGAAAAGTCTCAAATATTGGACATTTTCAAGTCTTATAAGGTCAAAGTTGGAAATCAACTTCAAAAGACTATTAAGAACCATATATCCAATCATGGTTGTGTATACTATGGTCGGAATGATGTTCGAGGGAACAACGTCCGGGTCCTTTTGCTCTCTATTTTGAGGAGTGTGAGATTGTCTCTCTCTACACTATGCCGGGTACGCCTAGCATGAATGGTGTAACACAGAAGTAATAGAATCCTTAAAGATATGGTAAGAAGTATGATTTCTTGTACTTCTTTACCTCACTCATTATGGGCGATACATTAAAAGCGCAGCCATATATTCTCAATAGAGCTCCCTATAAGGCTACTAATATAACCCCTTATGAGTTATGGACGAATAAGAAACCGTCCTTAAATCATATTCATGTATAGGGTTGTCCAGAAAATGCTAGGCCTTATAGGCCTAATGAGGGCAAGTTGGACGTTAAGACCATTAGTAGTTATTTTGTAGGGTATGCCGAGAGATCTAGGGGCTATAAATTTTACAACCCAAAACTAGAACCTTTTGAAACGGGAAATGCTAGGTTCTTTGAGGATGTTGAATTTAGAGGGAGATTAGGAGTAATATTTTAAATTTGGAAAGGAAGAGGCATCTATTTCTATACCTCTTCCCATAGTTCCGATTGGATATCAAGGTTTTGTACTTGATATTCAAGAAGAACATACAATTCAAAATAATGACTTCCCCATAAATATTGAACAATATGAATGTTGATCATAAGGATGAAATTCAACAACCTCAAAATCAGGAAGAGCCGATGCCCTTAAGGAGATCCAATAGAGAAAGAAAGAATGCAATATCAGATGATTATGAAGTGTATCTTACCGAGAATAAAAGACACTTAGGTTTAGTGGGAGATGAGTCACTCACCATCCATAAATCCATTAATAGTCCTAATTCTCATAATTAATTGATTCCATATGTGAAGAGTCAAAATCTATAAAAGATGACGACGTTTGGGATCTTGTTCCATTACCTAAAAGACGTGAAACCTATAAATGGGTCTTTAAGACCAAAAGGGATTCACAAAGGTAATATGGAAAGATATAAGGCCCGTCTAGTCGCTAAAGGTTTTAACTCAAAAGGAAGGCATTAATTATAAAGAAACATTTTCAGTATCTTCTAAAATTCTTTTAGGATCATTATGGCAATTGTCTCAAGCAAGCTTCTCGTAAATGGTACTTAAAATTTAATCAAGTTATTCTTTCATTTGGTTTTGAAATGAATCTTGGTGAAAATTATGTATACCATAAGTTCAGTTGGAGTAAATTTATAATTTTGGTCTTATATGTGGATGATATTTTGTTTGCTAAGTAATGATATGAACATTCTTAAGAAAACTAAGAAATTTCCTTTTGAAATGAAAGATCTTGGTGAGGCATTTATGTATTAGGAATCCAAATTCACCATGATCGCTCACGAGGTGTTTTAGGATTATCACAAAAGGCCTATATGGAAAATGTATTACAAAAGTTTAGCATACAAAACTGTAAACCACATGACACCCCTAGTTTTAAAGGAGACAAGTTTAGTCTCAAACAGCATCCTAAAAGTAATTTTGAATCCAATCATATGGAAAAATATCCCTTATGCATCAGCAGTAGGAAGCTTAATGTATGTGTAAGTCTTGCATTTATTGTTGGGATGCTTGGTCAATACCAAAGCAATCCGGGAGAGAATATTAGGTAGCAGCCAAAAGAGTGATGAAGATATTTACAAAACACTAAAGAACTACTTGCCTATATATTTGAAATCGGATCATCTTGAGATCATTAGGTATTCCGATATTAGTTAAATTATATGGATGCATAAGTTTATTGAGGGACTGCAAATTGTCAACTAGTGTCGAAAGACTACTTAAGATTTATTGTAACAATCGGGCGGCAGTATTATAACAACAAGAGTTTGTCAAAGTCTAAGCATATAGACATTAAGTTTCTTGTTGAAAAGGAAAATGAACAAATAAAAATACAACTTATAGAAACAAACTCCATATTAGCGGATCCGTTTATGAAAGCGTTATCATCTTCAGTGTTTCACGAGCATGTTGCTCATATGTGTGTAACAACTTTGATAACATTTAGTATAGTGGGAGTTTGTGTTGTGATTTCATTAATTGTTCTCTTATTTTTAAAGTTTTGATCTCATTCGGTTAAGTTAGACTAGTTAGAAGAATATGGATATATTCATTATGTTCCATGCTACACATCTACACTTTGATCTATGTCATTTACTTGGATTTGTACACGTGATTACTGTGGGTTTAGTTGCGAATCAATTACAACGACTGCCCCTTTAGTCCTTATACTTGTATGACTAATGGACGAGATTGTTATGGATGACAACAAGGTGCGCACATAAGGGTTGTCATTTGTGTTATATTTATGATTTTAAGGAAATACTTTGTTTTGTAACCCAAATGGGAGATTGTTAGAACATGGCTTGCATAACAAGTCATTTAATATTTCCATACATAAAATCATGATTATAATTTTAATATAAAGTGTAGTTAATAATAATAATGTGTAAAATTCTTGGATGTAATATTACCTATTATTGATGGGCAAAAAGGTAATTTGACATCACTTAGGTTGAAAGGGTGTAGTCCCTAAATGAGGTGCCTATTGGTTTCATATATAAATGGCTCTCCATCAACCCTAGAAATCACTACATTATTCATTCTTACTCTCTCAATATTCTTTATTAAGTGTTAAAGAAGTCAAGAGTAAAAGGCACAATCATTTAGAAGAACTCCGTCCCCATTTTTGTTCTTCATCATTGCTTAAAGACAACATCAATGATTCATCAGGTATAATAGCTTCCGCCTTCATCTCCCTCCTAAAAATTATTCTAAAACTGAGTGTGGCATTCAAGGATTAAAATTGTTCCAACATAAAAATGTAATTATTTTGAAATTTGGGTAATAGTATGAATTTTCACTTTTGTTTTTTTAAACAAATACTACCTCTGTTGGTCCCAAAGGGGCAACAAGGGTATGAAAAATGCTAGAGAGGGGGGGTGAATAGCGTTTTAAAATTCTTTTCAAACCCTTTTGCAAAACAATGGCAAATGCGCACAACTCAAATATTGGCCAAGTATAGCGCGCAACAGAGTGTGAAATGCACAGCGAAAAACTTAAAGCAGTCAATGATGAGCAGGGAATATGCGCAGGAGTGTAAAATTCACGCGCTAAGTTTGGCTTAAAGAGTGGCGCAAAATGATACTAAGGAAGAAAGCACACAAACACAATTCAAACAGTGCAAGACAATCTACAAAGATCAAACAAAGCAATATATCAGAAAAGCTTAAATGTATAATGAAAAGCACAATAAATAGACAAGCTATTTGGAGAGGTCCGATCGGGAAAAGATCTATGTCCTCTACCAAGATGGTTAGTCTTGGATTTATAATGGAGATCATATTATGAGAGAGAGAGTTACAAGTTACAACGATTTAGAACAAACTAACTCAAAGATCTATAATCTATGAAAGAACAAATCCTAGACAATACCCAGTGTATCTCTAGAAGTATGATCGATGAGATCGGAACTTCAAGAGATGTGTGTGTGTCAGAAATCTAGGCTCTTTAAATCTATTAGATGGAGAGCACAAGATTCTGGTGTTACAAGGCTTTAGGATCTAGGCGTGGTAAAGTATGAAGGTATGAAGGCTGTTGTTGAGAATTCTGGAAATGAGCAAGCAATCTTCAAATCTTCAAAATTTCTTTCTGAAAGCAAAACACAAGCAGCTTGGAAATGAGGAAGAGCAGGGCTATTTATAGTGGAGCTTCAAAAAACTAGCCGTTGGAGCTCTGAGCAAGGACAATGTGCTGGCACAATGTGATTGGTGCGCAGGTGTCCTTTATATCCGTTGGAGACAGAGCAAGTGAAAAAAATTCAAACTTCTTCTTGAAGGATGACAGCTGTCTTCATTTTGAATTTCAAACTTGAGGCGCGTCTCCATCTACGTGTATGCTGAGTATGCTTGTTTTGTCGTATGCACACATCAGCACTTTGACTCATTTCAAAAAGCGTACCTTGACTTGACGCTTTCCAAGCTTCTAGAACATGAGGTCAGGAAATGAGAGAATTGACTAAGGCATATCTGCGTGCGCATGAAAGCCATGCGCAGAGGGTGCATCACACTTAGTCATTTGCACATAAGACCTCAAATTCAAAGTATAAGCCCTAACCACTAAGCCTAGTATATAATTGAAGTTATAAAACTTCTTACATAGGGTCCTAAAGTCCTCAAAATAAACTTAGGTGATGGTATCAATCAATTCTAACATAAATAGGAGGGTTAAGTAATAAGCATACCCAACAATATCCCCCTAAACGATTGATGCCATTACCTACTATAACAAAGGCAATACATAGTACTTGATAATAACATGTCTATAAAAATGAAAATGGTAAATCATGTCTCAAGTCATTGCACACACTAGCCAGTGTTATAGATTTCTAGTCTATCCAAAAGATAAAACTTACAAGATGGGAAAGACAGAAATATCATTCAGCGCATACAAAATATTATGAGTTTAAGTTTAAGTATGCGTTTAAACTGAATCTTTAAACATCATGCAATGAAATATGAGCAGTTAATATAATGCACATGAAGTTAAGTTTAAATAATGCATTCATTGTTCCACAAACGAATGGTTTGAATTGAACAAGGTTTTGTGAAAACGCAATGATGCATTCTTCTCATTAAAACTTGGAATATATGAGTTACAAGTACAAGTTTTATAATGGAAGAAAAATCAAAAGCAAAAAAGATATGCACATCAAAAAGTTATCTATGCACAGAAAACAAAGATTACAAACCTAATCTATGTTAATCCTAGAAAGCGCTTCCCAAAGCTCATTCTGCAGGCTGGTAAACTTGTTCATTAACTCAATCTTCAGAGTTTGAAACTTTGCATTGTATTCCACAGCCTGATTAACATAGGTCTTCATGCCACTGCGCATCAAATCATTGTCTTTCTGAAGGTATTTAGAAACTCTGTTAAGAGTATTCTCAAGCGAACCAAATTGATTTGTGAGAGATTGCTGAGAAGACGCAATCAGATCTTAAATTTCCTTCTGTGCATCCACAAGACTTTTTGTCAGCTCCACTTGAACCATGTTCTGACTGGCTTGCATATCTAGGATAGCCTGGTTCATCGCTCCGTTGAAAGTATCACCAAACTGAACTAAGCAGTTGGTCATGTGAGATTTTAGCACATCAATGGAGGCGGAGGAAGAGCTGGAATCACTTGGCGTGAAGTTTTCAAGTGCATTTAACATCTTTCAAAAATATTTAACTCTACTAAATCCCCATCGAACTCCATAGTCAAAGAACCGTTGGAAACATCCAACTTGGTATGAGCCGTAGACATAAATGGCCTACCCAAAAGAATGGGAGCCTTAGGATCTTTGTCCATATCTAACACATAAAAATCAGCAGGAAAAATGAACTTACCAACCCGGACTAAAACATCCTCAACCTTCACCTTAGGGTATGCATTCATTGTTCCACAAACGAATGGTTTGAATTGAACAAGGTTTTGTGAAAACGCAATGATGCATTCTTCTCATTAAAACTTGGAATATATGAGTTACAAGTACAAGTTTTATAATGGAAGAAAAATCAAAAGCAAAAAAGATATGCACATCAAAAAGTTATCTATGCACAGAAAACAAAGATTACAAACCTAATCTATGTTAATCCTAGAAAGCGCTTCCCAAAGCTCATTCTGCAGGCTGGTAAACTTGTTCATTAACTCAATCTTCAGAGTTTGAAACTTTGCATTGTATTCCACAGCCTGATTAACATAGGTCTTCATGCCACTGCGCATCAAATCATTGTCTTTATGAAGGTCTTTAGAAACTCTGTTAAGAGTATTCTCCAGCGAACCAAATTGATTTGTGAGAGATTGCTGAGAAGACGCAATCAGATCTTAAATTTCCTTCTGCGCATCCACAAGACTTTTTGTCAGCTCCACTTGAACCATGTTCTGACTGGCTTGCATATCAAGGATAGCCTGGTTCATCGCTCCGTTGAAAGTATCACCAAACTGAACTAAGCAGTTGGTCATGTGAGATTTTAGCACATCAATGGAGGCGGAGGAAGAGCTGGAATCACTTGGCGTGAAGTTTTCAAGTGCATTTAACATCTTTCAAAAATATTTAACTCTACTAAATCCCCATCGAACTCCATAGTCAAAGAACCGTTGGAAACATCCAACTTGGTATGAGCCGTAGACATAAATGGCCTACCCAAAAGAATGGGAGCCTTAGGATCTTTGTCCATATCTAACACATAAAAATCAGCAGGAAAAATGAACTTACCAACCCAGACTAAAACATCCTCAACCTTCACCTTAGGGTATGCATTTGACCTATCTGCCAACTGAATAACCACCCTAGTATCCTGTAGAGGTCCCAACATGAGTTTTTAAAACAATGCATAAAGCATGACATTGATTGAAGCACCCAAGTCAAGCATAGCCATATGCTCAGAATTATCACCTAAACACACCGGAATCACAAACATACCCGGATCACTGCATTTCTTGGGCATCTTCTGCTGATAAACCGCATAGACATGTTCATGGACCTTCCTCTTTTTTTGACTTCTCACTTTTTGATCCCTCTTCGACGTACACAACTCCTTAAGGAATTTGGCATATCTCAGGACAGTCTGCAGCAAGTCCAAAAATGGAATATTTACCTCAAGCCTCTTGAAAGTGTCAAATATAGCCTTGTCAGGTTCCGGTTTGCGATGCTCTCTCAAAGCCTCAGGAAATGGAACATCTGGCTCATAAACTGTGGGTTTTACTGTAGCACTCTTTTCCTCCTCCGTGATCTTCTCAGTAGGCACGACCTCCTCAAACTCAATTACTGGCTCCTCTGGTACAACTCTCTTCCCAATCTCCTTACTGCTACGCAAAGTCATGGAACATGCACTATGCTTAGGGTTCGATTCTGTTCTAGACTGCACCTTCACTGCCTCATTAGCCTCTAATCTCCCAACCGCATCAGCTATTTGCCCCATTTGTCTCTCCATATTACCAATACTCGCATCGGTCTTTTGTTGATACTACTGAAAATTACCATTCATCATACTCACTAACTGTACTAAAGAGTGAAGCATATCATCTGTAGACTGTCTCAGAGGGTTACTCTGATACTGCTGCTGCTGCCCATATGGTGGTCTGTACTGATTATACTGACTAGTGGGATATTGCTGACTCTGTGGTGGATCCATCAACAATTGTTTCATCATCCCCTTAAGGTCCTCTACATCTGTCTCCAGCTTACTCGGCACACCTTTACTCGACCCCACTGCACTAACCTTTCTGAGACTCAATCTCCTACCATGTGTTCTTGTGCTCTTAACTAACTTATCTATCACCTTTTTCGCCTCCTCAGTTGTCTTGTTCATAATACTTCCCCCACAGCAAGTATCAACCAAACGCTTATCCTGAATAGTCAACTCCCCATAAATGTACACAATCAACTGGTCATCATCAAATCTGTGATACGAGCAACTCCGGCATAGCTTGTGGAACCTGGTATAATAATCATATAAGGTCTCATCCACCTTCTGCTCCATGTTACTAATGTCCCGTTTCATCACGTTGATCTGATCCGGTGGGAAAAACTCATCCAAGAAAACCTCCTTCATTTGCTCCCAAGTGGTGATACTATTAGGTGGTAGATGATAATACCACGCACTCGCCATATCCTTCAGAGTGAATGCGAAGGATCTGAGTATTAAGTGCTCTAAAGGTAGTACAGCCGGATTTATACTTTGACAAATCTGCACTGGGATTCATGTTGATTCAGATTCTCTCCAGGCATCCCAGTAAAGTGTGATAACTGGCTCAACAGCACCGACTTCAAATCAAAAGTAACTCCCGTAGGCAGAGCAGGGAATTGGACTGCATGAGGTTGCTAGCTCCGGTTTGGGGCTGTTTTCTGCCTCAGTGTCTGGTCTTCCATTTGTTATCTAATTCAAGACTTTCAAGCAGATTGTCAGTAGAACGGGTGTGGACCATAAAAGGTTCCACACTAAAAATAGAAATAAATAAATAAATAACTAAATAAAAACTACAAGGAAACTAAGTAACTAAACTAACTAAAACCAAATAAAAAAGAAAAACAAAACAAGAAATAAAATATGAACGTAAACAAATAAACACCGTTCCCTGGCAACGCCGTCAAAATTTGGTAGGCTAAATCGCACAACTACAAATTAAATCTGAACTAGGTTCTAAAATTATGTAGCAAGGGACAAGTCCATAATCGATCCACGAAGAACGGTTATTTGTTTACGCAATTGTCACTTGACAAGATTGGGGGAATAAATTATTAAATCCTAAAACAAAAATAAAATAATAGAGCTAAAGCAATAATTAAATAAACACTTTAGATTTGATTCCGTCCCCAGCTAATTATTCAATTATCACCGATATCTATTTTCACTTTTTTACCCTATTCACTTGATCATGAGATTTATTTCAATCTCTGTTCCTTCTTTCAGAATAGTTACTAGCCGTGGCACACTCACTAGAAACCCTAATTAATGAATTAATCTAACTGGCACAGTCTAGATCTCAAAATTAATTGATTCAAGATTTAAAAAACTAAGATCAAGAATGTTTTCTATGATTATTTCACACAGATAATCATCTAATTTTACCAACTTCACAATTTACCATGGCACATGCATAAATCATAAAGATGCTACTTGTGAATTTCCTACGCTGGCACACTCATAAAAAATTCTAGCATAAATTAGTTACACAGAGCAAATAGGTTGATCAAGTATATAAACCCTAGCAATCAATTTAAATTAAGCACAAGTAAAATTATGAACAAGAATAAAATTGTGAAAAGAAAAATACCTCAAATTGATAAAAAGAGGTTCAAGAAATCAAACCCAAAGCTTGGATTTTAGTTCCTCATCTAAAGCTTTGAAATCCCCATGGAAAATAAAGAAAACCTAGATCTAAAATTATGTTTAAGTCTAGAATGAAAAACAATAAAAGAAACCTAGTTTTTATACCTAAAACAAGTCCTAAACTAATAAGGAAATTAAAGAAATTAAAGAAAATAGAAATAAAGAAAAATAGGCTGAAAAATAGGCCAGAACATGGACTCACGCGCGCTCACGCACTACCACTCTCAGTCCACGTGCCCTCCGTCACTCCCACACGCCCGCCTAGTCTGAAATCGCACCTGGAAGATGCACTTCTTCCAATCTGCCTTCAAAACGTGCACGAGTCGTGCCTGTCCGCCCGACTCGTTCCCCAGCGTCCAAGTCATGCGCACAAAATCGGTCAGACGTGCAGGTTGGTTTCTTCCTTCCATCTGTTTTGGGCCAAAGTGGGCCAATGCCTTGGGCCTTGCTTTCTCTTCTAGGCTGGCTGGTTTGTCTTGATCTTGACCATAGTGGACAATGCTGGATTGGGCCTCGCCTGGTTTGCAAACTGGGCCTCTTCCCTTGATCCTCTTAAATGATAATTGGCTTGGGCTTGCGGTTGGATTTGGTCTTCTCAACATGTTGGGTCAACTATTCATACTTTCCCCCATCTTTAATTTAATTCTTGATCCAATACTCCATCTTCAATATGAATTTCGGGCTTTGATTCTTCTCATCATTTTTGAGATTTCTTTTGACTAATAAAATACTTAATTTGGGTAAAAATATAAAAATACTAAAATAACCCCGAAATTACAATTAAACCCCAAAATTACATAATTGCCCAAAATTCCATATAAACTCTCTAAAATACATAAAAATCACCATTTAAGCTCATATAAAACTAGGAATTAAATGTATAAATCCGTCTCATCAAAAGCATATCATTTAAATAAATAGAAAACTTCTTATTTTTAATAAGAAAACTATAACCTTCATTATCCAAACAATAAATTGAAATAATATTCCTACTCAAATCCGGAACGTAATAACAATTGTTCAAAATAAGAATTAACCAGCTAGGTAAAATGACATCATAGGTTCCTCGGCTAATGCAACAACTCTTTCTCCATTCCCCAAGCGTAGGTCTACTTCGCCATCTTTGAGTAGCCTCCTATTCTTTAGTGCCTGCACATTTAAACAAATGTGAGATCCACATCCGATATCTAATACCCAAGAACTAGAAGTATAAAGGAGAATATCTATAACATAGATACCTTAAGAAGAAGCAGTCTCACTGCCCTTCTTCTTTTCTTTCATGTAAGTCATGCAATTTCGTTTTCAATGACCAATATCATTGCAGTGGAAACATATTGCTTCCTTTTGGGAGTTTGGTTTAGCCACCACAGCACTGGCAACATTTGCCTTGCTTATTTTAGGTTTGACAACTTTTGCCTTACCCTTACCTTTGGCCTTAGAGCCCTTTCCTTCTTTAGAAACCATGAGCACTGGAGAGGCTTCTTTAATTATTTTCTTTTCTGTTGTCTTTAGCATCCCATGCAACTCAGACAGAGACTTATCCATATCATGCATATTATAGTTCATGACGAATTGATTATAGATTTTAGGTAATGAATTCAAAATAAAATCAGTAGCCAATTCAATAGATATTGGATGTCAAAGTCTCTCCAGATGCTCAAAATGGGCCTTCATATTCAAAACATGAGGTCCCACCGCTTGTCCTTCACTCGTCTTACATGAGATCAGGGCAGCTATGGTATTGAACCTTTCCTGCCTTGCTTGCTCTTGAAACATATCTTTCAACTGAGCACCTATATCATAGTCTTCCAAGTGTTCAAGAGTCTTCTAAAGCTCAGGACACATGGTGGTAAGCATGAGACAACCGACTTCACGAGAATCATTTGCATGTTTGTTGTAAGCATCTCTCTCTGCCCTAGGGGCATTGGCAGTAGGTTCTTCTTTAGGAACGGGTTCGTCAAGAATGTACAACTTATCTTCATGCTTTAGAACAATTCTAAGGCTTCGGATCCAATCCATGAAGTTAGCACCATGCTCTTGAAGCTTTTCCTTCTCAAGAATAGATCGCAATGATAGGGATTGAGTGTTTTGAACCATTATCTACATTTTATGCAAACATATATTGATATGTATTAGTACCAATTTTCATAAAGAGATTTAATAATTGTATTTAATAAATACTCCCACTAAATTATACAACCTTCAAATACATTAATGTAAAATATAATTTTTATGGGCTAAGATCCATATTTCACTTAACTTTGAGTCGGCTAATGCACGACTTCTCAAAATAAGTTATTTAGGTAGATAACATTTATTAATCATATCATATTTATCTCTCAGATCATTTTATGAGATTGTTTAGACATATAATGTCAAAAGCATGTTTTAATCTCATCTTGTGCCTTAGGTCCAAAACTGTTTTGATAACCCAATTAAATCAAACCATTTTAAACGTATAGGAATCACTGTTTCCTCATCTTGCTTTTACAAAATATAATTAATGCACCTCGCTTTGGCGTAGCCTACATAAAAACTATTTATGTAATCACAAGTGTTTTAATCATGGCTTTGCACATGATTTAAGTTTTAATAAGAAGGTTCAACACATATAGCATGGTAACATGTTATATGAACATAATATAAACACATAAAGAATCGGTTAACAATTTAATTAATCCCATTAATTAAACTATGATTTCATATGATTGATTTATGGGGATAAATTCTTTAACACGTAATTGAGAGCACGATTGTGTTAGGCCTAAATGAAGGCTTAGTTATAAATACCGCAAGTGCACGGTGTAGTTATAGTATAGAAAACGGCAAATGCGGGTCGATCCCATAGAGACAATGTTTACTTTAGAAATGATTGCTTTTGATAAAAATTAGTAAAAAGAAGAAATGATTGGGGGTAAAATAGTTTGTCACTTAACCAAAAATAAATTGTAAATACTCTAACTTTGAATTAAAAACTCTTATATTTTGTGAAACTCTCGGGATTGGGACTCAAACAATAAACATTCATCAAATAATCATGCTCTTTAGATTTAAAGGTTAATTTTAAAACAAGGATGGTACGCTATATTGTGTCAACTTCTTAATCAAGGCTTAAAACACATGTATTTTATACTAATTATGCCCTATCTCTCGATGACCCATAATTAGTAAAAACCCATTAAGTTCATAAAAATCCACGTACTTCCACTCAAGGACATCCCTAGGCCATTAATCTACTCTCGTGATTAATAGAAACCCAGTCACTTTGTATGGTTCCGTTAATCGAGATTCACAGCTAGGTCCTTCTCTCGATTAACTAGGATTCATACAAATCATGGACGTCATCATGGTCGTAGGAATTTAAGTATAATACAAAGAGATTGATTTAAGATGAAGAGAAGTAAAGTGAGCATGAATTAAAAATGATGAACATAAAATTGTTGAGTATCCAATCCTAAGAATAGGATGGATTACTCACTAGCCATTGTTATAATAGGATAAACAAGATATAAGAATAGAATTATAAAGATTAAGGAAAAAGGAAACTTATTCTTGCAAATAATAAGAAGAACAAAGGCTGAAAAACTTGTATTACTTCACTCAAAATCTTCCTCAAGACACTTTAATGAATGGAGAAATAATAATATTTTGAGACTAAAATTTGCTAGAGTTTTAGTACAATAATTTCTGGATGCCTTATTCTGGCCTATACAATGTCTTTATATAGTGCTAGAGGCTAAAAGTCAAGTCCCTTCAAGTGTAACACCCCAACTTTTCACTACCATTAAATAATAACTTATTTGAATAAATCCCAAATTCAGAATGCCCCAACGGCTACAATTAACCACAATTCAAACTTTAACTGACATTCAAATCCAAACGGCTAGTACATGTCACTAGCTCAAACGGTAGCTAACGGAAAATAAAGACTAGAACTTAAACGCAGCGGAAAACATAACTATTAACTAACTTCTTCCAAAGGTAACTCTTATGCCGCCAAAACTTTGCGACTCTTGACCTGCTTATTTATAATCTGGAAAGAAATAAGAATGGAAGGAATGAGCAAACAATACCCAGTAAGTTCATACTGGATCCCCTCGGGTACTAAGAGGAGATAACCGAAACAAACGGTAACAAAGAATTAACAATAAAAGGATAACCCAATGATCAAACAACCACTCAGTTTGAAAACATTTAACTTGATGAAAATCAATTCATTACTTGAAAACACGTGGCTTCAGAGACAGTTTCCAAAATCACAACTTTTACACACACTTTACTTATCTTTAATTTACTTTACTTCACTTTACTTCATTTAGGGATTAAGCACGCGCTGTACCCAGGGCTCGGGTTTCTACTGACCGCACCCAAAATTGGTATATCATGATAACCTACGTTACTTCATCAAGCAACGCAAAGGGGGTCCACATGTTCATCTTGGAACTATGGATAACTGAAAGGGGTCCACTTATCCGTTTCGGGATTATGGATAACTGTAAGGGGGTCCACTTATCCGTTTCGGGATTATGGATAACTGTAATCACTTTTCTTATTACAAAACTTCACTTTAAAGAGCTTTTACAAAACAAGCTTAAATTTACAAATCTTTACTTGATTACTTTTTAAAAGGTGTACATCTCACTTCAGACACCAAGTCACAATATCAATCATACACATGATAACCCTATTGAACAATAACCATATCAATAGAGTGGATAACAAAGGATGGAACAATTCGCAGAACGGAATAGTTTTTAAAATACTATCTAGCCACATAGATAGTTTACTTTAACAAAACAGAGATTGGGAATCCCAAACAAAGGATTGAAATCAAACACTACTAAGAGCGTAATCCCTTACCTTAGCCTTGCGTTAACTCTTCTTGCACAACCACGCGCACGTATCTACAATCAAGCGAAGTAACTATCTTAGACAAAAGTAATACTTTCTACTTCCGTCCCCGAAGTACATTGCTTTACTTTTTATTAACCTACGAGTTGTATTCTTTAACTCCTTATTAATATTGGTATTCACTCTAGGGTTTGTACTATACAATAAACTACTACCCAAAATGTCCTTTAAGGTTTACTAACATACCTTTAGGGTTTTTATTAATCAATTCCCCACTCTCAATTTCACTATATGAATTACGCACACTGATTTCACACTTTCTGCACACACTTACTTAGTACACCCACTTACAGACACACCCACTCACTCTGATGCACACACTCTGGTACACCCACCACTCTGATGCACCCACACACACTGAATACACTTCCAGAAACACACACAACCTCACGCACACACACACCAGTAACCAAACAGACACACGCACACACCCACAACACTACACAGAAAAAGGCAGTACACACACCCACACATACATACATACACCCACACCCACAATCATTCTTCTTCCTCTTCTTGATTCAATTCAACCCAAACCCTAGTTCATCATAATCTTTAGGGTTCTAATATCAATCCATGGCAATAAAGAAAAGTTTAAGAAGATGGGTTTACCTTCTAGGTTGGTTTTTCCCATCCTTTCTTTCTCCCTTCTCTTTCCCGATCTCTCTCTCTTTCCCAGCTTCACAGTGTCGCCGCCGCCCTCTCTCTTTTCTGCGGCAACTTCTCTATCTCTCCTTCCGCTCTTTTCCTTTCTTTTGCGGTGGAAATAATAAAATTTAGGGTAGGGTTTTAATTTATACTCCTAAGCTCAAAGAATCACAATTGGGCTAGGATTTTAACTAGTTATTATCAAATAAAGACTTGGGCCTACTACTTAACCCAACGGACTCATTTTAATTAAAGAAGTCCACCCAATTAAAAGATGGAAAATCGGGTTATTACATTCTTACCCCCTTAAAAGAGTTTGGTCCTCCAAACTAAACGTACCTTAATCTTCAAACAAAGCGGGATACATATCACGCATTTCACTTTCGAACTCCCACATAGCTTCTCTTTCCGTGTGATTGCTCCACTGCACTTTTTATGTACGGAATCACTCGCTTCCGCAATACTTGATCTTTACGGTCTAAAATTTGCACTGGCTTTTCATCATAACTCGAGTCTTCTCGAAAACGTAACTGTTTGTACTCTATGACGTGGCTCGGTCAGCTACGTACTTCCTCAATATCGATACGTGAAACACATGGTGCACACCAGCCAGTACAGGAGGTAGAGCCAACTTATAGGCTACCGCTCCTATTCGCTCTAGAATCTCAAACGGTCCCACATACCTAGGACTTAACTTTCCCACGAATCCCGAATCGCATGCCTCCTATTGTCGGTGAGATCATTAAGAATACGTGATCTCCTATTTGGAACTCTAGGCCGTGT
This sequence comes from Campanula takesimana, assembly GCA_026119855.1. NCBI lineage: Eukaryota > Viridiplantae > Streptophyta > Magnoliopsida > Asterales > Campanulaceae > Campanula > Campanula takesimana. The sequence goes on along the minus strand of JAOWBW010000053.1, from coordinate 44,490 downwards.
CTTCGATTATCCGTATACGATTTCTGCCTATTCTGCGCAGTTAATAACCACTTGCGAATCTGATGAACTTTATCCGTCGTCACTTGAACAATCTCGGGTCCCCGTTAACTTCCTCTCACCTAATTTATCCCAACACGCAGGCGAACTACATTTCCGCCCATACAGAGCTTTATACGGTGCTATTCTAATACTAGAGTGGTAACTGTTGTTGTAGGAAAACTCCACTAGTGATAGGTGATCACCCCACGCTCCTTGCCAATCCAACGACGTTGCTCTCAGAAGGTCTTCGAGGGTTTGAATTGTCCTTTCTGACTGTCCGTCTGTCTGAGGATGGGACGCTGTACTCATAGTTAACTCAGTCCCCAACGCTTTCTGTAAACTCTTCCAGAAGTTTGATGTGAATCTTGCATCACGATCTGACACTATAGAGACCGATATCCCATGTAGCCTCACGATCTCGTCTACATACATCTTAGCCAACTTGTCCAATGAATCAGTCACCTTGATTGCTAGAAAGTGAGCCGATTTAGTGAGCCTATCCACTATGACCCAAATTGCATTATGACTCTTCAACGTCTTAGGAAGTCCAATCACCAAGTCCATAGTGATGTGCTCCCACTTCCACTCTGGAATCGGTAATGATTGTAGTAGTCCCGCGGGTTTCTGGTGTTCACTTTTCACTTGCTGGCATACTAAATACTTAGACATGAATTCTGCTACCTCACTCTTCATATTATTCCACCAAAAGGATTCCTTTAAGTCTCTGTACATCTTAGTACTTCCAGGATGAATCGAAAACCTTGAACAATGAGCTTCCTCAAGAATTTTCTTCTTAATACTTTCATTATTAGGCACCCAAATCCTCGATTGATACCTCATAATCCCGTCATCACTAACACGGAAATCTGCCATTCCCTTTTTACTTATGGTCTTGTGGATTGCTGCTAACTCCTCATCCACATTCTGAGCTTCCTTGATTCTCGCCAACAATGTTGGTTGAACACTCATCTGGGCCAAATAACCTTAAACTCTAACTTCCAGTTTCACCCTATTACTATTCCCCAAATCACTTACCCCCTTAGGAATCATAGTCGCTAATGTTCCATGGTTCTCTCTACTTAATGCATCTGCCACCTTATTGGCTTTTCCAGGATGATACAGAATTTTGCAATCCTAATCCTTAAGTGATTCGAGCCATCCCCTCTGACTCATATTCGACTCCTTCTGAGTGAGAATATACTTAAGACTTTTATGGTCGGTGTAAATTTCACATGGTACCCCATACAAATAGTGTCTCCAAATCTTCAATGCAAACACCACGGCCGCTAACTCCAAATCATGGGTAGGATAGTTCTTCTCATGGTTCTTGAGTTGCCTAGATGCATAGGCTATCACCTTGTCATTCTGCATCAACACACAACCCAAACCTTTCAGTGAAGCATCACTATAAATTACAAAACCATCCTTGCTTGTTGGTAACATAAGAACAGGCGCAGACACCAATCGCCTTTTCAATTCTTGAAAGTTCTTTTCACAATCATCCGACCATACAAACTTTGCCCCTTTCGTGGTTAACTTAGTCAAAGGTAGAGATAGCTTCGAAAATCCTTCCACAAACCTACGGTAATAACCAGCTAAACCCAAGAAGCTCCTTATTTCGCTAATAGAAGTTGGTCTCTCCCAATTCACTATAGCCTCAATTTTTGCAGGGTCAACTGCTACCCCCTTCTTAGACACCACATGCCCCAAGAACGCCACTTCCTCAAGCAAGAATTCACACTTCTTAAACTTGACATACAATTTTTTCTCTCTCAGAATCTGCAACACTAATTTCAAATGTTCTTCATGCTCCTCTTTTGACTTAGAATACACCAAAATGTCATCAATGAATACAATTACACACTGGTCTGAGAATTCTTGAAATATTCTATTCATAAGCTCCATGAATGCTGCCGGTATGTTAGTCAACCCAAACGGTATCACTACAAACTCATAATGGCCATACCTTGTTCTAAAGGCCGGCTTAGCTATGTCGTCCTCCTTCACCACTCTTAGCTAATGATAATGAGACCTCAAGTCTGTCTTCCAAAAGTAGCACGCTCCACAAAACTGGTCAAACTAATCGTCTATTCTAGGCAACGGGTATTGGTCGTTACACAGTTTGATTCACGATAGGCGATACACAACCTCATCGACCCATCCTTCTTCTTTATAAACAATATCGGTGCACCCCACGGTGACACACTCGGTCTAATCAAACCTTTATCCAATAACTTCTCGCAATTGCTCCTTCAATTCCTTCAATTCTAACGGTGCCATACTATATGGTGCCTTCGATATTGGTGTAGTCTCCGGTACCAAATCGATGGAAAATTCGACTTTTCATTCAGGCAGTATTCCTGGTAAGTCCTCTAGAAACACATCCTTGAAATCTCTAATCACAGAAAGTGACTCTTTCGTTACTTCTTTCTGGTCCGTAGTACTCACGTATGCCAGAACTCCTTCACACCCTTTCCTTAATAGTTTACGAGCTTTCATCACCGATATAAGGTTCGATCCGGTTCTAGGTTTCGTGCCCCTAAAAGAAACACTCTTCTCTGGATAACAATTTGAAATGAACTTCTTTCTTAAAGCAATCTACATGGGCATGGTGTGTAGCTAACCAGTCCATTCCTAAGACTACATCAAATTCTTTAATCTCGAAGCTAATGAGATCAACCTCAGATTCTTTTCCGCCCAATACCAAGGGACAATTTCTATATGCCGTCATATTAGGGATCAAATCTATAGCTAAGGTATCTACTACCAAATAAATCTAACGCCTCAGGAATCAAATTCCTTTTCTTAGCTAAGCAAGCACTTATCATAGAATGTGAAACATTCAACAGTCTTGTGTCTTCCGTCATAGACTTGGCATTTCTCATCAGAACTTTTCCCTTTAGCGTCACTCTTCTTGCCACCTTTAAGGTTTCCATAGCCTTTACTCGGGTACTTACTAGCAGTACTATCCTTTTCACAATTCTCAGTAGCCTTCCGCTTATTGCTATTCCCATCGCGGTTCTCGCTTCTCTTAGATCCAGTCGACTCCTTCTCAGTTGATTTTTTTTTCTTATCTTCTCGCTTACTGTGATAACTATCTGCTTCTTCCTCCACTATCCTTGCCCTATCCAACGCTTGATCATAGATTGATAGCATTAACGGAGTAAGTCTGTATCTGATTCGGTCGTTCAAACCATATTCAGACTTACGGGCTTCCTGCTCTTCATCATCAAAGATCAATGGGCAAATTCTAACAATTCGGTGAATCTAGTACTATAGTCGTCCACCTTCGTACTTCTTTGAGTTAGCATCATAAGCTCAGGCATTCTGGCGTTTTCGAACACTTGCCGGAAAATATGATACTATCATTAGTCTCATGAATACGAAAACTGTCGCCCAAAGTTACCTCGATTTTCAATCCTTGGTTGTGGCTTGCTCTGCCCTCCCGGCTTGCTCGGGTTAGCTACCTCAGTCTTCCTTTTATGCTCCCCAATATCTTGCTCTATCAAATAGGCTCGGTCCACCGCATCTTAGAACGTCACAATCCGTTGAGCAATCAGTTGAGTACGGATGGAGGTCTTCAATCCCCGAATAAATCTCATAGCTTTTTGTTCCTCGGTCCTCACCAAATAGTCGCAATATCGGGCTAATTATATGAACTTAGCCGAGTATTGTGCTATAGACAACAATCCTTGCTCCAAGTTGAGCAGCTCGATCTCCTTTCGGTTTTGATCAACAACCGGAATGAAATGCTCCTTGAATTTGCGTACAAACAACTCCCACGCATAAACCGTGCGAGTATCATCCCAAGTAGCTTTAATACCTTTCCACCAATGCTCGGCGGCTCCCACAAGCTTGTAAGCCGCAAACCGGACCTTGTCCTCATCCGAACACCCAAATACATCATAAATCCTCTCCATAGACTCAATCCATAACTCAGCTTTCCGAACATCGGGTTCCCCATTGAATTCAACCGGTTTTAGCTTCAGAAATTGCTCCAACCCATAGTGGGGTGGTGCTTGTTCTACCCTCGGACCTTGATCATGTATGGCCTTCATGGCCGCCTCAAACATGCCTTGAAACATGGCACGGGCTTCATCCCTTGTATCATTCTGATTCTGTGCCCCACTAGCACCTCCTCTGTTTCTTCTTCCAGACATTGCGAACAATTACCTGCATAAGACATCAACCGTTAATCACTCCGCACACTACTACCCACCTAGGTCATACTAATCCACCTAGACTTATACATAGAGCTAATGCCATAGCTCTGATACCAACTGTCGCGACCCCGGACCCCGCGGGCCCTGGGACCGCGATCTGGACGTCGACTCTAAAACCAAAACTGTAAATACCGAAGTTAAAAATTCCATTTGATACCGAAAGGGTGATGCTCCAAAGTTTTACAAAACCAAGTTTAATACAAACCAAATACGACTATCATAAACTTCCACAAGTTTATGCACAACAAAATACAAAATATACACAAATCCTAATGACGTCAATGTTTGGTACAAATACCCCAAAATGGTTACACATTTACATAATGTAAACCAACCTATATCAACCTTCCCCAAAAGAATGGATCCACACTCGACGTCCTCTTTCTCGTGATCAGCGAGACTATTCCTTAGCACCTGGGGGGGGTTAAGGAAAAACAAGGATAAAAAGAAAAGGGGGTGAGATAAATCTCAATAAGTTACTAATGCAACTACATGACATGCTATGATGCAATAAGCAATAAACAATAATAATTATCACATATCACATAGCATTTATCACATAACAGATAGCAGCGGAAATAAACACATAACAAAGGATATAGCCAAGGTTTTCCAAACTGGTACATCCAAATAAAGGATCGCTGCGCAGCTTCAATAATCAACAAATCATCATCTTCATAATAGCATGAAAGCCGAAGAGAAAACCCCGGTACCGGAACCAATAACCAATGAAGTGTCACAAAGGACGGGAGACATGCCACAAAGTCATGCTCCAAGAAGCTAAAATGCACACAAAGGAGCTAGCTCTTCTCACATCCAAGGCCAATCTGGAGGAGGGTAATAAGGGGGCAAAACAATGGTCAACATCACGATGGACTTGGCCGTGCCATCATAATGTTTCGCATCGCCCAAACACACACAAAATAGCAGCTGGGCTTTCAAATAAATGCTAAGTAATAAATACTAGCTTAATTAAACAACTTAGGATTCCAAAGTAGGGAATCAAGCCAAATAATCACCAAGAAGATGACATGAACCAACAATACACAATAAGGTGCTTCGAAGTCCAAAATAACAATTAATGAATTTCAAACAAAAACTTGATCACAAGGACCAAATTCTATCACTAAAGTGTACTACAATGTTCACTAAGGTCAACTAGGAGGACACTCAAGACTTAGACCAAAACGCATCCTTCATTCACACAATTTTAACAAATGTAAGTTTTCAGGGGTTCTGTGTGGCCGCCCAAAAGGGACTGTGCGGTCGCCCAAAAAGACTCAAAACAAGAACAAAAGCATTCAGATAGATGTGCGGTCGCCCAGGCTATTTTGTGCGGCCGCCCAATCTTCCGGATTGCCAGAAATCGGGAAGAACAACATGGGTTTTTCCATTTTCAACCCAAAACACATTTAATCAAAATCCAACATTCCAACTAGCATACTAATGTACCAAAACGACTTATAAGTCTAAAAAGACTCCTAAAACAACATTTAACAACCAAAAATCAAGAATCAAACCAACATTCAAGATTTCACCATTTTTGACCAAAAACCCAAATAAATTCCAAATAAATTGCAAACTCATCCAAACTTCCAATACAACAACAAAATCATTATATGAACATGATATGAACATTTAGCATCGAAATGGGGAAAAGTAACTTACTTGCAAATTCTCAAAGTTGATGGATTTCAAATCTTTTTGACTCTACGCGATCCTAGCGACGATCTAAACACGTTTCATGTTTTAAGAAATGAGAGAAGATGAGAGGAAGAAGGAGAAAATAAAGAGAGAAGGGAGAGAATGAGAAAACTTACCAATTGAGGAGAGAGGAAGTGAGTTTGCTGGAAATGAAGGGGTGAAGGGGAAGAGTGAGGGGAAAAGAGAAGGAGTAGGGGAAAAATCATTTCAAAATGTTACATCTAGGCCCCTCCCCTTCCACTAACACAAATGCTACTCTCCCTACTAACTATTAAGACCCAAATAAAACGCTAGGCATAATTATTATAACACATAAATTGCACACATAAATATTTAAATAAATAATGATTTAAATAAATAAATAAGCAAATAATTAAATAAAAATCATTTAATTACTAATAAAATAGAGCCTATATTTCGGGTCGTGACATTCACTCCCCCTTAAAGAAAATTCGACCCGAATTTTAACGAGACTCACCTTAAACAAAAAGCCACGGAAATTTCCTCTCGATCTCATCACGAAGCTCCCACGTCGACTCCTCGATATTATGGTTCCTCCAAAGGACTCGAACCAACGCAATGCTCTTTCTCCTCAACTCTTGGACCTTGGAATCTAAGACCCGAACCGGTCGTTCCTCATAAGTCATATCGGGCTCAATATCCTCCGGTACTCTCGGTAACACGTGAGACGGATCATGAACATACTTCCGAAGCATAGAAACGTGGAACACATTGTGCAACCGGTCTAAAGATGACGGTAACGCGAGTCGATACGCCAGAAGTCCAACCTTTCCCAAAATCTCAAACGGACCAATAAACCTCGGAGCCAACTTGCCTTTCTTCCCAAACCTACGAATACCCACCTTTGGAGACACTTTCAAGAACACCAAATCACCGGTCTGAAAGCTAAGATCTCGCCTTCGGTTACCTGCATAGCTCTTATGTCGACTCTGGGCTGTCTTCAATCTATCCCGGATAACTTTAACCTTCTCAACCGAAATCCGAAGCAAATCAATACCCAAAACTTTCGCTTCACCAACCTCATCCCAACAAATAGGCGATCTACACTTCCTTCCATACAAGGCCTCATACGGTGCCATCTCGATACTAGCCTGATAACTGTTGTTGTAAGAGAACTCCACTAACGGTAGGTGCGAATCCCAAGAATCGGAAAAGTCTATCGCACAAGCTCGCAACATATCCTCAAGAATCTGAATAGTCCTCTCGGATTGACCATCGGACTGAGGATGAAAAGCCGTACTGAATCGCAAATCTGTACCCAAAGCTTCCTGAAACGCCTTCCAGAATCTAGAAGTAAACCTCGGGTCTCGATCTGACACAATGCTAACCGGAACTCCATGCAACCTAAAAATCTCATCAATATAAAGGGTCGCAAGCTTCTCCATCGAATATCTGATGTCAATAGGCAAGAAATGGGCGCTCTTGGTCAATCTATCCACTATTACCCAAACACTGTCATACTTCCTACGGGTACGAGGCAGTCCCGTAATGAAATCCATAGTCACATGCTCCCATTTCCACTCGGGAATCTCTAACGGCTGAAGCAATCCCGCGGGTCTCTGATGCTCGGCTTTGACCTGCTGACACGTTAAACACCTCGATACATACTCGGCTATTTCCCTTTTCATATTAATCCACCAAAATTGTTGCTTCAAATCCTGATACATCTTCGTACTACCGGATGAATAGTATACCTTGATTTGTGACCCTCATCAAGAACTCTCTGTTTAATTCCATCAACATCCGGAACACACAAACGACCACGGAAAGTCAAAACTCCACTCGAGCTCAATGAAAAATCCTCGAAGTTCTTCTCTTTCAGTTTACCCATTATTTTCACCAACTCGGGGTCTTCTTTCTGAGCTTCCTTTATCCTCTGAATTAGAGTCGGAGACACCCTAATATTCGTCAAAATAGCCCCATGTCTCGATTCACGAGGAGACCAATCTCGAACATCCTCAAGCATTTTCCATTCACGGACCATCATTGAAGCCACATAAGATTTTCTACTAATCGCATCGGCTACCACATTCGCCTTCCCGGGTGATAAGAAATCGTACAATCATAATCCTTCAACAATTCCATCCATCGGCGCTGTCGGTTGTTCAATTCCTTCTGAGAGAATAGGTACTTCAAACTCTTGTGATCCGTAAAAATCTCAAACTTCGCCCCGTAAAGGTAGTGCTTCCACTTGTGCAACGCAAAGACTATGGCCGCCAACTCCATATCATGAGTCGGGTAATTCTGTTCACTAGGGGTCAACTTCCTCGAAGCATACGCAATTACTTTCCCATTCTGCATCAACACACAACCCAAACCCTCTTTCGAAGCATCACTGTAAATCACTAGACCATCGGTCCCATTAGGCAAAGTCAAAATCGGTGCGGTAGTCAACCTCTTCTTCAATTCCTCGAAACCCTTGTCACATTTCTTGGTCCACACAAACGGAACATTCTTCCGGGTTAACTGAGTCATCGGAGTAGCAATCCTCGAAAACCCTTCAATAAACCTTCTGTAATAACCGGCTAAACCAAGAAAACTACGAATCTCGGTCACTGACTCGGGTCTCTTCCAATCCACTATAGCTTCAATCTTTGACGGATCCACAGAAATCCCATCTTTAGAAATCACATGAAATGACACCTTCTCGAGCCAAAATTCGCATTTACTAAACTTCGCAAATAATTTCTCCCTTGCAAGAACGGATAAAACTGTCCTCAAGTGCTGCTCGTGCTCATCTCGAGATTTCGAATAAACAAGAATGTCGTCGATGAAGACTACCACGAACGAGTCAAGATACGGATGGAAAATTCGGTTCATCAAATCCATAAACACGGCCGACGCGTTAGTCAACCCAAACGGCATAACCAAGAACTCATAATGACCATAACGAGTGCGAAAAGCAGTCTTCGGAATATCCTCCGATCTAACCTTCAACTGATGGTACCCACTCCTCAAATCAAGCTTAGAGAAAACCACGGACCCTTGAAGCTGATCGAACAAATCATCGATGTGCGGTAGAGGATACTTATTCTTTACCGTAACCTGATTCAACTTCCGGTAATCTATACACAATCTCAACGAACCATCTTTCTTCCGCACAAATAAAACCGGTGCTCCCCACCGGGAAACACTAGGGCGGATAAACCCTCGATCAAGCAACTCTTGCAACTGAACCTTTAACTCCTTCAACTCAGCGGGAGCTAACCTATAAGGCGCTTTCGAAATCGGAGCCGTACCCAGCAAAAGATCTATACAAAACTCAATCTCACGATCGGGAGGCATAACATACTCGTAGAGAAAACATCGGGAAATTCCCGAACTACTCGAACACTATCCAAACTAGGGGATTCTTTCCTAGTATCAAGAACACTAGCCAAAAACCCCTCACAACCACTATGCAATAATCTTCTCGCTTTCATAAAAGAAATTAAGCGAACCTTTCTACTCAGAGGACAAGCCTCAAACACAAACTTAGGCACATCGGGAATAGAAAAAGTAACAGTTTTCTTACGGAAATCAACGGACGCATGAAACTTGCTCAACCAATCCATACCCAAAATGACATCAAAGTCTTGGATAGGAAGAACTACCAAATCCGCACAAAGGACTCGACCACAAATAACCACATCACAAGCACGAAAGACTCGATCAGAAATCAAGCATTCTCCTATAGGGGTCGACACCTCTAGCACGTACGGTAAAGACTCGAATGCAGCATTTAACATGGAAGCAAATTGCACAGAAATGTATGAATGAGATGATCCTGGATCTACTAACGCTCGTGCGCTCACATTAGACACAGAAACAATACCTCCAATAACGGATGGATCATCGGTCGCTTGTTGTTGATTCATTGCAAACACTTTCCCTTGGACCTTGGGCTTCCCGGCGGCATCCCTTTTTTTACCCTGATTAATACTAACTCCTGACCCGGATGCTTGACCTCTACCTCTCGGGCAATCTTTTACAAAATGACCCATTTGTCCACATTTTGTGCACCTTCCTTGCTTCTTCCAACACCGGTCCTCAGAATGACCTTCCCTTTGACAATACGAACAAAGCCTCAAAATTTGGCTCCCTTGGTTCCCGGAAGTGGTACCCGGGTTCCTTGGGATCGGTTGCCCTCGGGACTGAGATTGTCCCCCAAAGTTACCTCGATTTTCAATCCTTGGTTGTGGCTTGCTCTGCCCTCCCGGCTTGCTCGGGTTAGCTACCTCAGTCTTCCTTTTATGCTCCCCAATATCTTGCTCTATCAAATAGGCTCGGTCCACCGCATCTTGGAACGTCACAATCCGTTGAGCAATCAGTTGAGTACGGATGGAGGTCTTCAATCCCCGAATAAATCTCATAGCTTTTTGTTCCTCGGTCCTCACCAAATAGTCGCAATATCGGGCTAATTCTATGAACTTAGCCGAGTATTGTGCTATAGACAACAATCCTTGCTCCAAGTTGAGCAGCTCGATCTCCTTTCGGTTTTGATCAACAACCGGAATGAAATGCTCCTTGAATTTGCGTACAAACAACTCCCACGCATAAACCGTGCGAGTATCATCCAAAGTAGCTTTAATACCTTTCCACCAATGCTCGGCGGCTCCCACAAGCTTGTAAGCCGCAAACCGGACCTTGTCCTCATCCGAACACCCAAATACATCATAAATCTTCTCCATAGACTCAATCCATAACTCAGCTTTCCGAACATCGGGTTCCCCATTGAATTCAACCGGTTTTAGCTTCAGAAATTGCTCCAACCCATAGCGGGTGGTGCTTGTTCTACCCTCGGACCTTGATCATGTATGGCCTTCATGGCCGCCTCAAACATGCCTTGAAACATGGCACGAGCTTCATCCCTTGTATCATTCTGATTCTGTGCCCCACTAGCACCTCCTCTGTTTCTTCTTCCAGACATTGCGAACAATTACCTGCATAAGACATCAACCGTTAATCACTCCGCACACTACTACCCACCTAGGTCATACTAATCCACCTAGACTTATACATAGAGCTAATGCCATAGCTCTGATACCAACTGTCGCGACCCCGGACCCCGCGGGCCCCGGGACCGCGATCTGGACGTCGACTCTAAAACCAAAACTGTAAATACCGAAGTTAAAAATTTCATTTGATACCGAAAGGGTGATGCTCCAAAGTTTTACAAAACCAAGTTTAATACAAACCAAATACGACTATCATAAACTTCCATAAGTTTATGTACAACAAAATACAAAATATACACAAATCCTAATGACGTTAATGTTTGGTACAAATACCCCAAAATGGTTACACATTTACATAATGTAAACCAACCTATATCAACCTTCCCCAAAAGAATGGATCCACACTCGACGTCCTCTTTCTCGTGATCAGCGAGACTATTCCTTAGCACCTGGGGGGGGTTAAGGAAAAACAAGGATAAAAAGAAAAGGGGGTGAGATAAATCTCAATAAGTTACTAATGCAACTACATGACATGCTATGATGCAATAAGCAATAAACAATAATAATTATCACATATCACATAGCATTTATCACATAACAGATAGCAGCAGAAATAAACACATAACAAAGGATATAGCCAAGGTTTTCCAAACTGGTACATCCAAATAAAGGATCGCTGCGCAGCTTCAATAATCAACAAATCATCATCTTCATAATAGCATGAAAGCCGAAGAGAAAACCCCGGTACCGGAACCAATAACCAATGAAGTGTCACAAAGGACGGGAGACATGCCACAAAGTCATGCTCCAAGAAGCTAAAATGCACACAAAGGAGCTAGCTCTTCTCACATCCAAGGCGAATCTGGAGGAGGGTAATAAGGGGGCAAAACAATGGTCAACATCACGATGGACTTGGCCGTGCCATCATAATGTTTCGCATCGCCCAAACACACACAAAATACCAGCTGGGCTTTCAAATAAATGCTAAGTAATAAATACTAGCTTAATTAAACAACTTAGGATTCCAAAGTAGGGAATCAAGCCAAATAATCACCAAGAAGATGACATGAACCAACAATACACAATAAGGTGCTTCGAAGTCCAAAATAACAATTAATGAATTTCAAACACAAACTTGATCACAAGGACCCAATTCTATCACTAAAGTGTACTACAATGTTCACTAAGGTCAACTAGGAGGACACTCAAGACTTAGACCAAAACGCATCCTTCATTCACACAATTTTAACAAATGTAAGTTTTCAGGGGTTCTGTGCGGCCGCCCAAAAGGGACTGTGCGGTCGCCCAAAAAGACTCAAAACAAGAACAAAAGCATTCAGATAGATGTGCGGTCGCCCAGGCTATTTTGTGCGGCCGCCAATCTTCCGGATTGCCAGAAATCGGGAAGAACAACATGGGTTCTTCCATTTTCAACCCAAAACACATTTAATCAAAATCCAACATTCCAACTAGCATACTAATGTACCAAAACGACTTATAAGTCTAAAAAGACTCCTAAAACAACATTTAACAACCAAAAATCAAGAATCAAACCAACATTCAAGATTTCACCATTTTTGACCAAAAACCCAAATAAATTCCAAATAAATTGCAAACTCATCCAAACTTCCAATACAACAACAAAAGCATTATATGAACATGATATGAACATTTTAGCATCGAAATAGGGGAAAAGTAACTTACTTGCAAATTCTCAAAGTTGATGGATTTCAAATCTTTTTGACTCTACGCGATCCTAGCGACGATCTAACACGTTTCATGTTTTAAGAAATGAGAGAAGATGAGAGGAAGAAGGAGAAAATGAAGAGAGAAGGGAGAGAATGAGAAAACTTACCAATTGAGGAGAGAGGAAGTGAGTTTGCTGGAAATGAAGGGGTGAAGGGGAAGAGTGAGGGGAAAAGAGAAGGAGTAGGGGAAAAATCATTTCAAAATGTTACATCTAGGCCCCTCCCCTTCCACTAACACAAATGCTACTCTCCCTACTAACTATTAAGACCCAAATAAAACGCTAGGCATAATTATTATAACACATAAATTGCACACATAAATATTTAAATAAATAATGATTTAAATAAATAAATAAGCAAATAATTAAATAAAAATCATTTAATTACTAATAAAATAGAGCCTATATTTCGGGTCGTGACATTCACTCCCCCTTAAAGAAAATTCGACCCGAATTTTAACGAGACTCACCTTAAACAAAAAGCCACGGAAATTTCCTCACGATCTCGTCACGAAGCTCCCACGTCGACTCCTCGATATTATGGTTCCTCCAAAGGACTCGAACCAACGCAATGCTCTTGCTCCTCAACTCTTGGACCTTGGAATCTAAGACCCGAACCGGTCGTTCCTCATAAGTCATATCGGGCTCAATATCCTCCGGTACTCTCGGTAACACGTGAGACGGATCATGAACATACTTCCGAAGCATAGAAACGTGGAACACATTGTGCAACCGGTCTAAAGATGACGGTAACGCGAGTCGATACGCCAGAAGTCCAACCTTTCCCAAAATCTCAAACGAACCAATAAACCTCGGAGCCAACTTGCCTTTCTTCCCAAACCTACGAATACCCACCTTTGGAGACACTTTCAAGAACACCAAATCACCGGTCTGAAAGCTAAGATCTCGCCTTCGGTTATCTGTATAGCTCTTATGTCGACTCTGGGCTGTCTTCAATCTATCCCGGATAACTTTAACCTTCTCAACCGAAATCCGAAGCAAATCAATACCCAAAACCTTCGCTTCACCAACCTCATCCCAGCAAATAGGCGATCTACACTTCCTTCCATACAAGGCCTCATACGGTGCCATCTCGATACTAGCCTGATAACTGTTGTTGTAAGAGAACTCCACTAACGGTAGGTGCGAATCCCAAGAATCGGAAAAGTCTATCGCACAAGCTCGCAACATATCCTCAAGAATCTGAATATTCCTCTCGGATTGACCATCGGACTGAGGATGAAAAGCCGTACTGAATCGCAAATCTGTACCCAAAGCTTCCTGAAACGCCTTCCAGAATCTAGAAGTAAACCTCGGGTCTCGATCTGACACATTGCTTACCGGAACTCCATGCAACCTAACAATCTCATCAATATAAAGGGTCGCAAGCTTCTCCATCGAATATCTGATGTCAATAGGCAAGAAATGGGCGCTCTTGGTCAATCTATCCACTATTACCCAAACACTGTCATACTTCCTACGGGTACGAGGCAGTCCCGTAACGAAATCCATAGTCACATGCTCCCATTTCCACTCGGGAATCTCTAACGGCTGAAGCAATCCCGCGGGTCTCTGATGCTCGGCTTTGACCTGCTGACACGTTAAACACCTCGATACATACTCGGCTATTTCCCTTTTCATATTAATCCACCAAAATTGTTGCTTCAAATCCTGATACATCTTCGTACTACCCGGATGAATAGTATACCTCGATTTGTGACCCTCATCAAGAACTCTCTGTTTAATTCCATCAACATCCGGAACACACAAACGACCACGGAAAGTCAAAACTCCACTCGAGCTCAATGAAAAATCCTCGAAGTTCTTCTCTTTCAGTTTACCCATTATTTTCACCAACTCGGGGTCTTCTTTCTGAGCTTCCTTTATCCTCTGAATTAGAGTCGGAGACACCCTAATATTCGTCAAATAGCCCCATGTCTCGATTCACGAGGAGACCAATCTCGAACATCCTCAAGCATTTTCCATTCACGGACCATCATTGAAGCCACATAAGATTTTCTACTAATCGCATCGGCTACCACATTCGCCTTCCCCGGGTGATAAGAAATCGTACAATCATAATCCTTCAACAATTCCATCCATCGGCGCTGTCGGTTGTTCAATTCCTTCTGAGAGAATAGGTACTTCAAACTCTTGTGATCCGTAAAAATCTCAAACTTCGCCCGTAAAGGTAGTGCTTCCACTTGTGCAACGCAAAGACTATGGCCGCCAATCCATATCATGAGTCGGGTAATTCTGTTCACTAGGGTCAACTTCCTCGAAGCATACGCAATTACTTTCCCATTCTGCATCAACACACAACCCAAACCCTCTTTCGAAGCATCACTGTAAATCACTAGACCATCGCTCCCATTAGGCAAAGTCAAGATCGGTGCGGTAGTCAACCTCTTCTTCAATTCCTCGAAACCCTTGTCACATTTCTCGGTCCACACAAACGGAACATTCTTCCGGGTTAACTGAGTCATCGGAGTAGCAATCCTCGAAAACCCTTCTATAAACCTTCTGTAATAACCGGCTAAACCAAGAAACTACGAATCTCGGTCACTGACTCGGGTCTCTTCCAATCCACTATAGCTTCAATCTTTGACGGATCCACAGAAATCCCATCTTTAGAAATCACATGACCCAGAAATGACACCTTCTCGAGCCAAAATTCACATTTACTAAACTTCGCAAATAATTTCTCCCTTGCAAGAACGGATAAAACTGTCCTCAAGTGCTGCTCGTGCTCATCTCGAGATTTCGAATAAACAAGAATGTCGTCGATGAAGACTACCACGAACGAGTCAAGATACGGATGGAAAATTCGGTTCATCAAATCCATAAACACGGCCAGCGCGTTAGTCAACCCAAACGGCATAACCAAGAACTCATAATGACCATAACGAGTGCGAAAAGCAGTCTTCGGAATATCCTCCGATCTAACCTTCAACTGATGGTACCCACTCCTCAAATCAAGCTTAGAGAAAACCACGGACCCTTGAAGCTGATCGAACAAATCATCGATGTGCGGTAGAGGATACTTATTCTTCACCGTAACCTGATTCAACTTCCGGTAATCTATACACAATCTCAACGAACCATCTTTCTTCCGCACAAATAAAACCGGTGCTCCCCACGGGGAAACACTAGGGCGGATAAACCCTCGATCAAGCAACTCTTGCAACTGAACCTTTAACTCCTTCAACTCAGCGGAAGCTAACCTATAAGGCGCTTTCGAAATCGGAGCCGTACCCGGCAAAAGATCTATACAAAACTCAATCTCACGATCGGGAGGCATAACATACTCGGTAGAGAAAACATCGGGAAATTCCCGAACTACTCGAACACTATCCAAACTAGGGGATTCTTTCCTAGTATCAAGAACACTAGCCAAAAACCCCTCACAACCACTATGCAATAATCTTCTCGCTTTCATAAAAGAAATTAGGCGAACCTTTCTACTCAGAGGACAAGCCTCAAACACAAACTTAGGCACATCGGGAATAGAAAAAGTAACAGTTTTCTTACGGCAATCAACGGACGCATGAAACTTGCTCAACCAATCCATACCCAAAATGACATCAAAGTCTTGGATATGAAGAACTACCAAATCCGCACAAAGGACTCGACCACAAATAACCACATCACAAGCACGAAAGACTCGATCAGAAATCAAGCATTCTCCTATAGGGGTCGACACCTCTAGCACGTACGGTAAAGACTCGAATGCAGCATTTAACATGGAAGCAAATTGCACAGAAATGTATGAATGAGATGATCCTGGATCTACTAACGCTCGTGCGCTCACATTAGACACAGAAACAATACCTCCAATAACGGATGGATCATCGGTCGCTTGTTGTTGATTCATTGCAAACACTTTCCCTTGGACCTTGGGCTTCCCGGCGGCATCCCTTTTTTGACCCTGATTAATACTAACTCCTGACCCGGATGCTTGACCTCTACCTCTCGGGCAATCTTTTACAAAGTGACCCATTTGTCCACATTTTGTGCACCTTCCTTGCTTCTTCCAACACCGGTCCTCAGAATAACCTTCCCTTTGACAATACGAACAAAGCCTCAAAATTTGGCTCCCTTGGTTCCCGGAAGTGGTACCCGGGTTCCTTGGGATCGGTTGCCCTCGGGACTGAGATTGTCCCCCAAAGTTACCTCGATTTTCAATCCTTGGTTGTGGCTTGCTCTGCCCTCCCGGCTTGCTCGGGTTAGCTACCTCAGTCTTCCTTTTATGCTCCCCAATATCTTGCTCTATCAAATAGGCTCGGCCCACCACATCTTAGAACGCCACAATCCGTTGAGCAATCAGTTGAGTACGGATGGAGGTCTTCAATCCCCGAATAAATCTCATAGCTTTTTGTTCCTCGGTCCTCACCAAATAGTCGCAATATCGGGCTAATTCTATGAACTTAGCCGAGTATTGTGCTATAGACAACAATCCTTGCTCCAAATTGAGCAGCTCGATCTCCTTTCGGTTTTGATCAACAACCGGAATGAAATGCTCCTTGAATTTGCGTACAAACAACTCCCACGCATAAACCGTGCGAGTATCATCCCAAGTAGCTTTAATACCTTTCCACCAATGCTCGGCGGCTCCCACAAGCTTGTAAGCCGCAAACCGGACCTTGTCCTCATCCGAACACCCAAATACATCATAAATCTTCTCCATAGACTCAATCCATAACTCAGCTTTCCGAACATCGGGTTCTCCATTGAATTCAACCGGTTTTAGCTTCAGAAATTGCTCCAACCCATAGCGGGGTGGTGCTTGTTCTACCCTCGGACCTTGATCATGTATGGCCTTCATGGCCGCCTCAAACATGCCTTGAAACATGGCACGGGCTTCATCCCTTGTATCATTCTGATTCTGTGCCCCACTAGAACCTCCTCTGTTTCTTCTTTCAGACATTGCGAACAATTACCTGCATAAGACATCAACCGTTAATCACTCCGCACACTACTACCCACCTAGGTCATACTAATCCACCTAGACTTATACATAGAGCTAATGCCATAGCTATGATACCAACTGTCGCGACCCCGGACCCGCGGGCCCCGGGACCGCGATCTGGACGTCGACTCTAAAACCAAAACTGTAAATACCGAAGTTAAAAATTTCATTTGATACCGAAAGGGTGATGCTCCAAAGTTTTACAAAACCAAGTTTAATACAAACCAAATACGACTATCATAAACTTCCATAAGTTTATGTACAACAAAATACAAAATATACACAAATCCTAATGACGTTAATGTTTGGTACAAATACCCCAAAATGGTTACACATTTACATAATGTAAACCAACCTATATCAACCTTCCCCAAAAGAATGGATCCACACTCGACGTCCTCTTTCTCGTGATCAGCGAGACTATTCCTTAGCACCTGGGGGGGGGTTAAGGAAAAACAAGGATAAAAAGAAAAGGGGTGAGATAAATCTCAATAAGTTACTAATGCAACTACATGACATGCTATGATGCAATAAGCAATAAACAATAATAATTATCACATATCACATAGCATTTATCACATAACAGATAGCAGCAGAAATAAACACATAACAAAGGATATAGCCAAGGTTTTCCAAACTGGTACATCCAAATAAAGGATCGCTGCGCAGCTTCAATAATCAACAAATCATCATCTTCATAATAGCATGAAAGCCGAAGAGAAAACCCCGGTACCGGAACCAATAACCAATGAAGTGTCACAAAGGACGGGAGACATGCCACAAAGTCATGCTCCAAGAAGCTAAAATGCACACAAAGGAGCTAGCTCTTCTCACATCCAAGGCGAATCTGGAGGAGGGTAATAAGGGGGCAAAACAATGGTCAACATCACGATGGACTTGGCCGTGCCATCATAATGTTTCGCATCGCCCAAACACACACAAAATACCAGCTGGGCTTTCAAATAAATGCTAAGTAATAAATACTAGCTTAATTAAACAACTTAGGATTCCAAAGTAGGGAATCAAGCCAAATAATCACAAGAAGATGACATGAACCAACAATACACAATAAGGTGCTTCGAAGTCCAAAATAACAATTAATGAATTTCAAACACAAACTTGATCACAAGGACCCAATTCTATCACTAAAGTGTACTACAATGTTCACTAAGGTCAACTAGGAGGACACTCAAGACTTAGACCAAAACGCATCCTTCATTCACACAATTTTAACAAATGTAAGTTTTCAGGGGTTCTGTGCGGCCGCCCAAAAGGGACTGTGCGGTCGCCCAAAAAGACTCAAAACAAGAACAAAAGCATTCAGATAGATGTGCGGTCGCCCAGGCTATTTTGTGCGGCCGCCCAATCTTCCGGATTGCCAGAAATCGGGAAGAACAACATGGGTTCTTCCATTTTCAACCCAAAACACATTTAATCAAAATCCAACATTCCAACTAGCATACTAATGTACCAAAACGACTTATAAGTCTAAAAAGACTCCTAAAACAACATTTAACAACCAAAAATCAAGAATCAAACCAACATTCAAGATTTCACCATTTTTGACCAAAAAACCCAAATAAATTCCAAATAAATTGCAAACTCATCCAAACTTCCAATACAACAACAAAGCATTATATGAACATGATATGAACATTTTAGCATCGAAATAGGGGAAAAGTAACTTACTTGCAAATTCTCAAAGTTGATGGATTTCAAATCTTTTTGACTCTACGCGATCCTAGCGACGATCTAAACACGTTTCATGTTTTAAGAAATGAGAGAAGATGAGAGGAAGAAGGAGAAAATGAAGAGAGAAGGGAGAGAATGAGAAAACTTACCAATTGAGGAGAGAGGAAGTGAGTTTGCTGGAAATGAAGGGGTGAAGGGAAGAGTGAGGGGAAAAGAGAAGGAGTAGGGGAAAAATCATTTCAAAATGTTACATCTAGGCCCCTCCCCTTCCACTAACACAAATGCTACTCTCCCTACTAACTATTAAGACCCAAATAAAACGCTAGGCATAATTATTATAACACATAAATTGCACACATAAATATTTAAATAAATAATGATTTAAATAAATAAATAAGCAAATAATTAAATAAAAATCATTTAATTACTAATAAAATAGAGCCTATATTTCGGGTCGTGACAAAAACGTTTTCACGCACTCTCATACTATAGATCGTCTCCACAGACTAACATTCAATTTATAGGTCATTCACTAGACCACTAGTCGCTTCAATAAACGTCACTATCTTCATTAGTCAACTTTACTAGACCAATCTTACCTAATCCATGTTAACTCTCACATTTAACACTATTGCTCATGCCGACACAAGCATTGCTACTATGCTTAATATTTTCACATAAATAGGCCGTCCCCAAAGGACGTAACTTTTACAAACGATTGGTTTACTAAATCTCTAGTCGTTTCAATAGACCAACTCTACTTAGCGAAGACATTTCACTAGACTTTACTTACTATCAGGCCAATTCACTAGACCTACTTTCATTCACACTTGGTCGTTCAATAAGCCATTTACTTTGCACTTGACCGTTTCAATAGGTCACTTTATTCCTGTTTCGATCATTTCACTAGACCAAAACTGATTTCACTTTGGCCGTTTCAATAAGCCAATTAATACCCATGGTCTTTTTCACTTTACCCGTACTTCTTTGTTCTAAATAGCTCACCCTCCATAAAACTTAAGAACAATACAATTAACAAAGCTATTTGCTTAAATGAATCATAACTTTTACTACGAGGATCTTCTTGGAATAAAAGTTAACAAAAAAAAATTCTAGTACTTTTCTCTAAACTAGAACTAACTATCAGTACTATAAATAAGAATAAACTCTATGTCCCACTTTTCAATCATGAAACACCTTCCTAGGCTTTCCCTTAGGCCTTCCACTTGGCACCCTTGGAACTCCCTTAGAACGTCTTGGCCTACCTTTGGGCCTACGAGCTGGTACCATCTCTTGTTCCAGTTCTTCATCATCATCAATAATGATTGGGGTAACTTCCTTGTCCCCAAGGTTAATTCCTACGTCCTCGATGTAGACACCCCGCCTTGGACCTCTCACCCCGATTGCATACATAGTATTTTTATTTAACTTATTTTTATTAATTTATGTTACTTCGGTTAAGTTCCTAATTGATTCCGTTAGTTTTGGACTAAACTGCATAACCGAGTTAACTTTTAGGGTCATTCTGTCATTCTGTCATTTTTCACCCGCGGGCGCTTCCGGCACTGCCAGTGAGCCGCGCGCGCGTCCCGCCCCAAAAGCCGGACCCGCCCGCTTCCCACTTTGGCAGTAACGGATTGCACCTTATTTCCCTCCCTTTTCTTATTTACAAACATCTTTTCTTGATCACAAAAACCATCTTTTTGCATCCACATTCATCCCCCCTTTTCTCATTAACTCCCAATCCCAAATTCTAAGCCTTTTCCCAAAAACTAATATTTCTTTCATTTATTATTTGATTTCTTTTATTTCTTTTATTTTTCTTTTATTCATTTATATTATTTGTGATTGGCTCATTCCATTTCACATGGATGACCAATTTCCCTCCATCATTTCCCTCTCTTTTTTACCTATAAAAACCATCATCTTCTACCTTAGAAAGGGACTTCTTTTTGGACTCCAACCTTGATTCACCAACTACATTATACACAAATTCTCCCAACAAGAGTTCTTAGTACCAGACTCTACACAAATTGTTCTACCACAATTTCATTACAACAACAACACTTTCAAGTCAAGATTCCAAGTCCTCTTTCTCAAGGTACAACTCCATTTTCTTCCTTTGTTTTCTTCTTCTTGATGTATGCAATCCCCATTAATGGGACATGACCAACATGACTACTTCACATATTGAAGTTAGTTAAGTTATCTCCTACATTTTAATCTTAACTTTAATTCACCATGTTAATTTCTCTTCATCTCTTAATGTAATTCTTTAACATTACTTGTTACATGTAATCTTTATCATTAAATAAATAAAACAATTCTATTTTATTTTCCCTTTATTTCCTCTTTTCTTCTCATCACAATTGTTAGCACATTTCTATTTAATTAATTGAAGGACATGTAAATATTAGAACACCAATAGTAGCAAGACCCGCGTAAGCGGGGCGGAGTGGGTGTTTAAGTACTTCCCACTCCGTCACCTAACCTCCGAACCCTTCTCTCCCGAATCTCTGGTTTTGTACATAAATTAGGCTATTTCTAGGTTTTTCTTATGTTCCTTTAAAAACATAGGTGGCGACTCTAAACAATCTAAAACAAGTTAGACATCCTAGGATAATTCACCGCTCTAGCCAAGCCGTGGTTCCCAGGGGTATCTACAGTGGCGACTCCGCTGGGGACGATAGAGGGTTAAACTTGCGTTTTCATTTTTGGTGTTCTTTTATTCTGTTTTCTGGGCATTCTGGTAAAAAGGGTAGGAAGCGCGCGCCTCCAGCCTTCTTGGCCTAAAGCGCGCGCGTCCGACCCTTATTACCAGAATCGCCCGCCTCCTTTCTTGTCCTTCAATTCCATGTTTCTGTGCTAACAAATTCTGCAGGGAAAGTTTTCTTAATTAAGGGTCAAGGCAATCCCTTGAACCCACTGATTTGCAGGTTCTCACCCAGAAGCGGCGCCTCTGCCCTGCTTCCTCTCACGCGCGCGCCTTCCGCATAGGCAACACAATGCGCGCGCTTCTGGGCGCATTCCCGGAACAGAACAGTGCACAGAAACAGAACAGAATGACAGTGTGTGGGCACCGGGCCTGCATACAATTTCTTTTACTTTCTGTTTATTTTTATCGGTCACACGGGTGATTCGAAAGTTGTAATTATGTTCTTATTTGTTTTTTTTTATTTCTTTTGAAAAAAAAAAAATGTTTTGTCACATGTTAGACCTCACACTACATGCACATATTCTTATCAACTGCTCACTATCTAGTCGCACAAGTCCAACCCCAAACCCGTCGAGGCCCGTCCTAGGAAGTTTCAAGCTCCACCCGACCTTGACTCTTCCAAAGCGGTCAACCTCAGCCCGTGGCGTAGTTCATGACTACATGCCGGGGGTGACCTTTGAGCCTCATATTCAAGCCGAGCACAAGCCACACAATTCTAGTCTAGGGTCTAACACTCCGTGACTCAAGTCGGTTTTTCATGTACCGAGATTTCCCTAAACTAATGTCTTCAAATCATACATGCCAACTGCTGCAATGGACGAAATAAAACTCTGTCCCCAAAAGTGGTTATTTTGGACGAAAATAAAAATCCGTCCCGCATGTATGATTTACTACATTAATTTAGTTTATCCCGACATATGTAGGTCTCACAAGCGTGGTGGAATTCGATGAGTATATGGGACCGCGAGAAGGTCTATATACTAGTGTGACGATTCACTATTTTTTCTAGAAACCCCAAAAAAGGACTCCGTCCTTCCGACTTTTGTAAATAAATAAAAAAAAAAAAAAAAAAAGAGTCATTTTCTTTATATGGTTGAGTCTTTTTCGTGTTTGTGGGTTTAATCATATTACTCAAAAGATGTTTGTGGGGCCAATCTAAGATCAACCGTGCTCTTCCAATAGGTCCAATGGCTTCCAACGGCAACAACAACAACGGTGGAAATGATTTCGTGTCCAACGAAGGGTTACTCAACGTAATGAAATCAATGGGGGAACAAATGGATAGGATTGTCGAGGATGCCCGCCGTAAAGACAATTTATGGCAAGCCCGTTTCGATATCGACAAGAGGATTCACAAAGAAGAGGTTTCCGAACTCAAGGCCCGTCTTGATTATGAAAGAAGAATTCACAAGGAAGAGGTTTCCGAACTCAAAGCCCGTTTGCAAGAGCTCACCGACAGCAAATCAAAGTTCAATGATAAAGCATGCTCAAGTGGCCCGACCCTCAAAAGCTACAAAGGTACCACCAACAACCGAGTTTTCACTCCTCTCCTAGGAGTAACCCAAGCCGAGGCATTTGAAATTTTGGTGGCAAGTGGAAAGGTCAAGCCTTTGGAGGGGTACAAGCCGAAGACGATACCGAAGAATCATGCACATGGTGAATGGTGCGGCTACCACAAGCATAGTGGCCACACTACCGAAGGGTGCTTCCTTCTCCGAAACATCATCCAAGATTTGATCGAAAACGGCGAATTTACCGTGGGTAAAGAGCAACTCATCAAAGAAGTGGATTGGTTTTGAAATGGGGCTTCAACAAAGAGGACGACGACAACAATCTCCGTTTCTCTTTCTCTACCTAGTAGTAGGAATAAAAAAAAAAAAAAAAAAAAAAAAAAGAGTCAAAAGTCCTCTTTTGTGTGCATTAATGTTTTCTCTCGTCCCATGTTAAGTGTCGAGTCTTCTTATCAAATAAAAGTGTTCTTGTCCTTATACACTCTTCCAAGTTGTTCGATCTAATTCTTGGCAAAATGATGAAAAGATGTCTAAACAAGTTTTAGAACAAGGCCATCACTTGAACGCCTAGGGGCTAAACATCGACGCCAACATCAACGACGAAGCCAAGACAAACAAGGTGGAGCAACAATCATGAAGAAGTCAAGCAAAGTTTTCAAAGGGGGATTAAAAAAAAAAAAAAAAAAAAAAAAAAAAAAAAAAAAAGAGCTCGCTAGGTTGAAACCATCAATCAACCTAGGCAAAAGTTAGTGCACAAAAAAAAAAAAAAAAAAAAAAAAAAAAAAATCCCCCTCAATCAAAGAAGTTCACATCAAGATCATCATCATCATCCACCAACGAAGGACGAAGCAACAATTCATCACGAAGAATGGAGAATCCACAAGAACTACGGTTACCTGAGCCTCTACACTGGAGGAACGTAGGCAACCTGCGGGTCCGGTCTCATGCAAGAAAGAAGAAATGTTTAGTCCTAGCGCGTTATGGTGATTGGCCTTCATCTCTAACTTGTCAAGACATCTTTGTACGATTCATTTGCCAATGAATTAATCACCAAAAAGATTGAACAACTTTCTTAGATTTGGAATCATCTCGCGTTCCTTGTCGAGTCTAGGGACTTCTATTCTTTCTGCGTACTCCCAATTTCTTGCAATCAAATTGGGGCTTTCCTTCTCTTCTCTCTTAATGACTTACTTGCCTTCGTGAGTCATTCAATTCAATAAAAAAAATACATGTCAATACTAGGGACACTTCCCTAGTCGAGTCAATGTCACTCATCTTTAGTGACAAAAGGTTTTCACCGCAAAATCACATGTCTCTCATCCTCAGCTAGAGTCAATTCACACTTCCTCATTAATCGAGTCAAAAATGAAGACGCAAAAGAGATGCCCGCTAGATTGAAAACCCAAAAGGGCGGTCTAGGCAAAAAACAGGGTGCGTCATAAAAAAAATGAGAGAGTGAGAGAGAGAAGGGAAAGAGAAATGGAGATCCCCGGCCTCTAAAGAAGATAAGTTCTACATTGAATCTCCTCAGCAAGTCAATTCCCCACCGAGTCAACTTTGGGATTGCAGAAGGCTCGACAAGATATAGCACCATCAAAGGTTGTCTTGGGTTATCGGCATCATTCTCCAGCAGTGTGCATTTTTGGGTTCATGAAAAGAAGGCCCGTGGTTACCAAGATCCATCCGAGAACAAGCCCATCATAAAAGGGCACGAGGTTGCACAAATAATCCCTAGCTAGTCAATTGGCTTGGGCAGCAAATAGCAACAACATGTGTCTCAGTTTTCAAGGCTTCTTCAAGTATGTGCTTCTAAAGTACGCCGAAAGGCTCCCGAGAAATGGAGTAGCTCTTGCCATATCCTCTCATGTTTATTCTCTCACACGAGGATGAGTCACTCTTGCTTTGCTCCACAAATGGTGACGCCCTAGGGACTATATGACCCGAGAACAAGGGCTTCTTTTGACAATCAACACGCCCTAGGGACTATGCTCGAGAAAGATGTGTGAGACTATCCTCAAGGTCTCTCAAAAGGGATGTCAAAAAGCCCTCCTGTCACGTGTGCCCGTGCTCGTTCCCCCAATCAAGGATGGACCTTTCTCGCAATCAATGATGGCACTCTAGGGGCTACGGTCAAGTCTTAAAGGCTCCCTCGGCAAAGAGCAATTAACTCCCCAGCAGTATCCCCAGCCAAGTCATGTGCAACATTGGAAGCTTCCCCAATTCGGCACCGAAGGTCTCAACGGGCTTCGCAATCTACAATCTTTTGGGCTACGGCATTACAATAATTCAAGCAAAGGGCAATATTGGGGCTTCGCAACCGACAGTCTTTTGGGGACAACAATGCTCAAGCAATGCAATGTGGAGTAGTCTTATGGCTCCATGAAAGAGATCAAGCTTCAAAGGTCTCTCAACACTTCAAGTCAAAGGCCTCTTGGTTTTAAATGAAGACTCCGATGTTATGAATGAAGTTGATGATTTTTGTTAGAACTTTCAACGAGATCATGAAGAAAGTCTTAGAGAAAAGGAAAAAGATTCAATATGCTAAACTCTAATCAAAACAGGGTTATAGCGGGAAATGCCACGGCCAATCCCAATGTTTCTGCAATTCAGCACCCCCTTCTCCAAGATCAAAAGCACAAGGTGCAGCTCAGATAAAGTTGGGCCACACACTAGTTGCATCCGAAGATCCGTCATTAGTTCAACTCAAGAAGAGTCAAGCAAGCATACTCATTTGGGACTTTATCACACCAAGACCTTATCATCCGCAACCTCGACGGCACCGCAAGACATTACTGCGTCCTTTGACATAAGCCCTCAGCCATTTGGGTATCGACCACAATGAGCCATTCATCTCCCCAATAAGAGAAAGAAGGAGATCTCTATCAAGAATTCTACCAAACGGTACATCCGCTCTCAATGCCGAGCCAACCACGAGATAATTTGGGGCTTTACAATGAAAGGTCTTAACATCCCGCCATCTACAAGCCCACGACACTAGGGGCTTTGCAATCTCTCGAAGCTTGGCATCAACGATCTCCTATTAGGGCTTGCTCACGCCAACAACAAAGGGCGATTTACTCGAATGGGACAAGAACTGATTTATCTTGGGACTATGCAAGTCCCTCAAAATTTGGCATCAAAGGCATTCTAGGGGCTTTACAATCAGTAACCCCTCATCTCGGCATCAAAAGCCTTTTGAAGCCCCATAATCGACAAATCTCTTGGGGCTAGACATCAATCTTCGTTGGGCACACCAGCGACAACAGAATTCAAGCAAGGCAATCCGGACTTCGACTGAACATGACTTGATCTTGGGTTGGCTTCACAAGCACACAATGGTTAAAATGGTTCACCCACGAACTTAAAAAAAAAAAAAAAAATCTCTTTTCCTCACATGTGTGCATATTCTTTCCTTTCTAATCTTCAAAAAAAAAAAAAAAAAAAAAAAAAACCTTTTTTCTCCTTCTATACGCAAAAATATGTGCTTTACTTTGCTTTGCTCCATAGCTTCTTCCCCAGAGTTCTCCATCATCCTTGAACTACGCTGGTCTGATTCCCTTCAAAGGATACGTAGGCAGCCTTTGGCACGACCAACCCATCATCCAGAATACCATCTCGCCAACCCAACATCAAGGGCATTCTCTCATCAACATCTAAAGAATGGACATTCTCCATCAAAGCATCCTCCGCGGACATCAAAAATCCATCTCCACTCAAGCGGCAATGGTAAGTGAAGGTGCCGCACAAAGCACCAGAATCAACAAGTGCCGCACAGCGCATTAGAATATGCCGCACCGCGCACCAGAATCAACAAGTGCCGCACAGCGCATCAGAATATGCCGCACCGCGCACCAGATTCAATAAGTGCCGCACAGCGCTTCAGAATATGCCGCACCGCGCACCAGAATCAACAAGTGCCGCACAGCGCATCAGAATATGCCGCACGCGTACCAGATTCAACAAGTGCCGCACAACGCATCAGAGTATACCGCACCGCGCACCAGAATCAACAAGTGCCGCACAGCGCATCAGAATATGCCGCACAGCGCACCAGAATCAACAAGTGCCGCACAGCGCATCAGAATATGCCGCAACGCGCACCAGAATCAACAAGTGCCGCACAGCGCATCAGAATATGCCGCACCGCACACCAGAATCAACAAGTGCCGCACAGCGCATCAGAATATGCCGCACCGCACACCAGAATCAACAAGTGCCGCACAGCGCATCAGAATATGCCGCACCGCGCACCAGAATCAACAAGTGCCGCACAGAGCACTAGGTGCCGCACAGAGCACCAATTTTGGTCCATGGTGAACCACTAAAATCACCATACTTCTTCCATCAGCAAAGTCGCTCACACAGGGAGCGCATTTCTATCCTTTGTAATTTCAAATTCCTCTTTATCGAGTCTTTGTTTTCTCTTGTCGATGTCCTCGGCGGTTGTCTTTCTTTCGTCGACGCGTTTTGCCTCGCAATCCACGTCGCCGAGGGGCTCTGTAGACACCCCGCCTTGGACCTCTCACCCCGATTGCATACATAGTATTTTTATTTAACTTATTTTTATTAATTTCTGTTACTTCGGTTAAGTTCCTAACTGATTCCGTTAGTTTTGGACTAAACTGCATAATAGAGTTAACTTTTAGGGTCATTCTGTCATTTTTCACCCGCGGGCGCTTCCGTCACTGCCAGTGAGCCGCGCGCGCGTCCCGCCCCAAAAGCCGGACCCGCGCGCTTCCCACTTTGGCAGTAACGGATTGCACCTTATTTCCCTCCCTTTTCTTATTTACAAACATCTTTTCTTGATCACAAAAACCATCTTTTTACATCCACATTCATCCCCCCTTTTCATTAACTCCCAATCCCAAATTCTAAGCCTTTTCCCAAAAACTAATATTTCTTTCATTTATTATTTGATTTCTTTTATTTCTTTTATTTTTCTTTTATTCATTTATCTTATTTGTGATTGGCTCATTCCATTTAACATGGATGACCAATTTCCCTCCATCATTTCCCTCTCTTTTTTACCTATAAAAACCATCATCTTCTACCTTAGAAAGGGACTTCTTTTTGGACTCCAACCTTGATTCACCAACTACATTATACACAAATTCTCCCAACAAGAGTTCTTAGTAACAAGACTCTACACAAATTGTTCTACCACAATTTCATTACAACAACAACACTTTCAAGTCAAGATTCCAAGTCCTCTTTCTCAAGGTACAACTCCATTTTCTTCCTTTGTTTTTCTTCTTCTTGATGTATGCAATCCCCATTAATGGGACATGACCAACATGACTACTTCACATATTGAAGTTAGTTAAGGTTATCTCCTACATTTTAATCTTAACTTTAATTCACCATGTTAATTTCTCTTCATCTCTTAATGTAATTCTTTAACATTACTTGTTACATGTAATCTTTATCATTAAATAAATAAAACAATTCTATTTTATTTCCCCTTTATTTCCTCTTTTCTTCTCATCACAATTGTTAGCACATTTCTATTTAATTAATTGAAGGACATGTAAATATTAGAACACCAATAGTAGCAAGACCCGCGTAAGCGGGGCGGAGTGGGTGTTTAAGTACTTCCCACTCCGTCACCTAACCCCCGAACCCTTCTCTCCCGAATCTCTGGTTTTGTACATAAATTAGGCTATTTCTAGGTTTTTCTTATGTTCCTTTAAAAACATAGGTGGCGACTCTAAACAATCTAAAACAAGTTAGACATCCTAGGATAATTCACCTCTCTAGCCAAGCCGTGGTTCCCCGGGGTATCGACACTCGACTTCCTCTTTAGCTACCAATTCTTCCTCATTTGGCGCTTCATTACCTATGAGTGTTGTCGGTTCCAACTCTCTAGTTCTAGTTTTCTTCAAATCTTTCAATTCATAAAACCATTGGTGAGTTTCTTCTCTGGTTTCATGATAGTACTTCTTACTTTGATTCATGGTCTCCTTTACTTCTTCCAATTCTTTGAAGTATCCCGTAATGCTTTCCTATCTTACATCCGCTTCTCTAGTGTAAAGCTTACTCTGATCTTTTCAGCTTCTAGGTCTTCAGTTAACTTTTGAATCTTGATTGCATATCTTTGAATTACTCTTTTCTTAATTGTTCTTTGCCTCAATTTCATCTTCTGGTTTCTTCTAAGTCTGTCCTTAACTTACAATTAGGATATAACCATTATCAATACCATATAACTCAAAGGTATATGACTATTATCATCAATTGCATAAGCAACTTAAAGAATAACGTTCTAGTGTAACCCTTCAAGTGTCACTCCTAAAGTGTTCACTTACATTCCTCTACATTCCTTGAGGAAATCTTTTCTTAGGTTCCTTCCTAAAATAGCAAGATTCTATAAAAGGAAAGTTTCCAAACTTCGAAAGTTTCCCAAAATGGAAAGTTTCTCTAAATAGCAGGTTTCCTCAATTAGTTCTTCCCAAAATACTTTGTTCTCATCAGAGTTCGAAAGCCCAACATCGTTAAGTACTACTTCTCCCAATAGTCTTAACTTCTAATTCTGAGTCTCCCAAGTAATCCTAAACCGGGGCTCTGATACCAACTGTAACACCCCAACTTTTCACTACCATTAAATAATAACTTATTTGAATAAATCCCAAATTCAAAATGCCCCAACGGCTACAATTAACCACAATTCAAACTTTAACTGGCATTCAAATCCAAACGGCTAGTACAAGTCACTAGCTCAAACGGTAGCTAACGGAAAATAAAGACTAGAACTTAAACGCAACGGAAAACATAACTATTAACTAACTTCTTCCAAAGGTAACTCTTATGCCGCCAAAACTTTGCGACTCTTGACCTGCTTATTTATAACCTGGAAAGAAATAAGAATGGAAGGAATGAGCGAACAATGCCCAGTAAGTTCATACGGGATCCCCTCGGGTACTAAGAGGAGATAACCGAAACGAACGGTAACAAAGAATTAACAACAAAAGGATAACTCAATGATCAAACAACCACTCAGTTTGAAAACATTTAACTTGATGAAAATCAATTCATTACTTGAAAACACGTGGCTTCAGAGACAGTTTCCAAAATCACAACTTTTACACACACTTTACTTATCTTTACTTTACTTTACTTCACTTTAATTCATTTAGGGATTAAGCACGCGCTGTACCCAGGGCTTGGGTTTCTACTGACCGCACCCAAAATCGGTATATCATGATAACCTACGTTACTTCATCAAGCAACGCAAAGGGGGTCCACATGTTCATCTTGGAACTATGGATAACTGAAAGGGGTCCACTTATCCGTTTCGGGATTATGGATAACTGTAAGGGGGTCCACTTATCCGTTTCGGGATTATGGATAACTGTAATCACTTTTCTTATTACAAAACTTCACTTTAAAGAGCTTTTCCAAAACAAGCTTAAATTTACAAATCTTTACTTGATTACTTTTTAAAAGGTGTACATCTCACTTCAGACACCAAGTCACAATATCAATCATACACATGATAACCCTATTGAACAATAACCATATCAATAGAGTGGGTAACAAAGGACGGAACAATTCCCAGAACGGAATAGTTTTTAAAATACTATCTAGCCACATAGATAGTTTACTTTAACAAAACAGAGATTGGGAATCCTAAACAAAGGATTGAAATCAAACACTACTAAGAGCGTAATCCCTTACCTTAGCCTTGCGTTAACTCTTCTTGCACAACCACGCGCACGTATCTACAATCAAGCGAAGTAACTATCTTAGACAAAAGTAATACTTTCTACTTCCGTCCCCGAAGTACATTACTTTACTTTTTATTAACCTACGAGTTGTATTCTTTAACTCCTTATTAATATTGGTATTCACTCTAGGGTTTGTACTATACAATAAACTACTACCCAAAATGTCCTTTAAGGTTTACTAACATACCTTTAGGGTTTTTATTAATCAATTCCCCACTCTCAATTTCACTATATGAATTACACACACTGATTTCACACTTTCTGCACACACTTACTGAGTACACCCACTTACAGACACACCCACTCACTCTGATGCACACACTCTGGTACACCCACCACTCTGATGCACCCACACACACTGAATACACTTCCAGAAACACACACAACCTCACGCACACACACACCAGTAACCAAACAGACACACGCACACACCCACAACACTACACAGAAAAAGGCAGTACACACACCCGCACATACATACATGCACCCACACCCACAATCATTCTTCTTCCTCTTCTTGATTCAATTCAACCCAAACCCTAGTTCATCATAATCTTTAGGGTTCTAATATCAATCCATGGTAATAAAGAAAAGTTTAAGAAGATGGGTTTACCTTCTAGGTTGGTTTTTCCCATCCTTTCTTTCTCCCTTCTCTTTCCCGATCTCTCTCTCTTTCCCGGCTTCACAGTGTCGCCGCCGCCTTCTCTCTTTTCTGCATCAACTTCTCTATCTCTCCTTCGCTCTTTTCCTGTAACGACCCCAAAAATCCGTTTTATTTATTTATAATTATTTTATATTTTTGAGAATTTTAAATTTAAAATTATGTGTGCATTTTATTTGTTGCATCATATTAAATGAATTTGCACATCTTATATGATTATTTGAGTTAGTTAAAATGTTAGTAGTAAAGTTTATTTGGGGAGTTAAGTTGTTAGTGGGAAATTATGGGGGTTTTATTGAAAATGTGAGTTGAGGGGCTTGGTTGTTCAATTTGGAAGTGGAGGGGTTTAAATGAAAATTTGAATTTAGCATAAACCCATCCTTATCACCCCCTCCCTCTCCCTGCGTCTCCCACCTCCTCACACACTCACACACAAAATTTTATTTTCCTCCATTGTTGAAGAAAGAAAGAAAAGGTAACATTTTGTTTTGTTAATTTTCCCTATTTTAATTTACTACTCCATTTTCAAATCTAATTATATATAAATGTTCAGGGTGTTGAATAGATTCTTTCTACCGATCAATATTATTTTTCTTGACACTTTTTCCGGAAAAATAGGTAAGTTACTAATCCCCCTTTAAATGTTAAATTGGTCATAAACATGTTTATATGCTTTATATGTTATAAAATGATGTTTTAGTATACTTTTAATATACTTGTAAATTTGGGACAGAGGGAGTAGTAAAAACTTGTACATAGCTTGTTAGTATTAGGAAGGGTATAGAAGTTGGTGTTTGTATGGTGTTTGGGCTGAATTTGTAGCCTTTGTAAGGGTTGAAAATGTTGAGGGTTGATAAGGTTAGTGTTTTGGGTTGGTGAGATGAAGGGAGTATTTTGTTTTCAGCCAAAATGAGATTTCTGGGCTGATTACACGACTCGTGTAGGGGTACACGAGTCGTGTAAGGAGAGATTCTGAAGGGGTGTTTTTCTACACGAGTCGTGTACTGTTACACGACTTGTGTAAAAGTTCTTACACGAGTCGTGTAGTGGTACACGAGTCGTGTAAGGGCCCAAAGTCTGAACTTGTGTATTTTTACGTAAAATCTTCCGGAGGTCATAACTTCTTCATCCGGACTCCGTTTTAGTCGTGTAAACTATCGTTGGAAAGCTCTTCTCGAGTACTACACGATGGGTTGGTTATTGAGTGGGGTTTTGATTTTTATAGTACGTAAATCCAGTAGGTGATTAGTACCAAGATGAGTATCCATGGTTCATTATAGTAGAGTTGGTCTTTTGTGATCAAGTTTGGATTAATGTGATGGTTTTGATGGTTTGTGTGATGACTTAATGTCAATATGGTGCATACTATTATGAAAACGTGTTTACTTCTCTAATATGAGCTTGTGTGGTTCCCTACTTTGGAATCATACCCCGTTTGTTGTTTAAGCAAGTTTTCTTTGCTTCGGTTGTGTGTAAAGTCCAGCTGGTACTTTTGTGTGTGTTGGGCAGTGATAGGGATTATAATGGTCTCCGAGCCAAGTACATTATAAGGCTCCTATCATTGGTTTCCCATTTTTAACCCCCTTCCTTGGGCCAAAGGTTGGGCACTTTGGGTTATGACTTTGTGTCATTTTCCCCCCGTTGTTGTTGTTGTTGTTTGGTTCCGGAACCCGTTTCAGCTCTTCGATGCTGCTCAGTTGATGCCTCTCAGATGGCTATTGTTTGGTTTGAGAACCTTGGCTCAGTATCCACGTATGAGTGTTTATTTCCGCTTTATGTGTTGCATGATGAGTTGGTCGTTATTTCCAACGGTATGGGACGGTTGGCGATAGGGAGCCTCTCATATTATGTGCTATATGCTATACGCTTATTTGTTAATATTGTTTCTTTATGATCCTCATATTAGCATGTAATGTAGTTGCATTTTAGTAACTTACTGAGATTTATTCTCACCCCTTATTTGTTTACCGTTTTAGATAAGAAGGAGTCCAGGGAATAGGTCACAGCACAGGGAGGACGTTGGTAAAGAGATATTTGGTAAGACTTTTGGGAAGTGATGTGTATAAAGGATACATTATGTAAATGTAATACCTTTAGGGTAGTGTAACCGTGACTCAGTTAATTGTATCATCTCTTTTAGTAGGTGTTCGGGTTTGTAAATTTTTAAGTAAAGTTTGTTATAGCCAGGTGGCTAAGTACTCATTTGAGAAAGTTGGTTTTGTGACTTAAAGTCATGTTTTGGTAACGTTTTGGTTGTGTGAACCTTTTTAAGAAAATATATTTCGAAAAATTTTCTTAGAGTTGCTTTACGACGTCTTCCTCGCGTGTCCCGGGCGTGGGGCCAAGTAGGACCACGGGTCGGGGCGCGACAGTTGGTATCAGAGCTAGGTTGTAGATGGTCTAGAATGACTAAATGACCTAGGAGGGTAGTTGTGTATAGGGTAAGTAATGTTGAGAGTTTTATGCAGGTACTTATTGAAAATGGTTGGCACCGAAGGGAATCAGTCAGGGCCTTCAGGGTCGGGTAACGCTAGAGAAGAGGTTCGAGCACTGTTCCAAGGTATGTTTGAAGCTGTCATGAAAATCATTGACGATACAGAGGAGCATAAAACCAAGATTGAAACCTCAGATGTGACAAAATGAGGAGAACAGGTAAAACTGCAACCCCAGCGTAGAGATAGTAGAGAATATCAAGGAACACCTTCGCAATCTAGGGCATCTTTTTAAGGGCCGCATAATAGAGGAACTCGAAGTAAAAGAGTATGTAACTACTGTCAAAGTATGGGACATTTAGAAGAAAAATGTTGGAAGAAGAAAAATGTTGGAAGAAGCAAGGCAAATGTTTGAGTTGTGGTCAGTTGGGTCACTTTCAGAAGAGTTGCTTTAGATTTAAGAATCAGTTATCGGGAAGTGCAGCTGGGTCATCTCGTGGCCAAAAGAGGGATGCTTCAGGAAAGGTTAAAGTGCAAGATCGTGTTTCTTCCATCAATCAACAACAGATTTCAGATTCTTCTAATGTGACTGGAGGTATAATTCCTATGTCTAGTTTGAGAGCACACACACTTATAGACCCTGGCTCTTCGCATACTTGTGTGTTTGTGCATTGTGCTTCTTGATTGCATGTGTCTTCTAAGTCTTTACCTTATGTGTTAGATGTGTCTTCCTAAGGGGGAGTGTTAGACGACCGATAAAGTGTCGTATACTTGTGATGTGCGTATTCTTGGGCATGTTTTATTTGCCGGTTTAGTGATGTTGTCATCACGATATTTTGATGTTATGGTGGTGGAATTTTATATGCTAGTGTGTTTTAGTTAAGCAGGGTATATATATGTGTTTAGCTTTCATGCTATTTATGCATTAAGAAATTTGTAAATTGTTGTTGCAAGCTTGTGCCTGGTAGTTGGTTTATGGAGTTAGTAGTGAAAAATTTGCATTTAAATTGAAAGATATCTTTTCCTTGTGAGATTTTAAATTTATTTCCCTTGAGTGGTACTTGTTCTTGAGGAGAACCTTGGGTGATCTTGAGTGGTTGGGTGTTATGTTTGAGCAACATCAGAGATTAGTAATTGTTTAGTGGTTGATTTGAAGTAATTATCATTTGTTGAGAATTTTAGTTGAGTATATTTCAAAGATGGCTTTTATATCGGGTATGGACATCATGAATGGTGGTTATATAGTTTGAATTCTCACCTGCTTCAGTGGTATTGTTGGATACGTTGAATTGTATAAGTAATCCTAGTCTGAGTTCTTTGAGAGCGGTAGCAGTTTGTAAAATCAGGGCAGAATGTCTTCATGTTAGAGGATATATTATTTTGAGGAAAGTTTCAACTCAGGCATAGGGTTGAGGATTTATTGATGGATTTCTGAGGTAGCTACACTGTTAACTGC
This sequence comes from Campanula takesimana, assembly GCA_026119855.1. NCBI lineage: Eukaryota > Viridiplantae > Streptophyta > Magnoliopsida > Asterales > Campanulaceae > Campanula > Campanula takesimana. The sequence continues at coordinate 8,661 of JAOWBW010000053.1, read as the reverse complement.
ATAGCACAGAAAGATGCACTATCTCGATAGATTGGTAAGAGTGAACGAGTTTAATTGTTGCGAGTGTTAATTGATGAATCGAGAGTTGATAACAACTTCAGTATTGATATTGCTTAATGGATTTAAGTAGTACTACAGTTATCTAGAGGATATGATTAGTGTTACTAATTTCTAGTGGATATGTCAAGCTTACCCTTATAGTGGATTTGATAAATTCATTATTCATAGAGATGCCTTAAAGAGTGATTGAGATGTTCATTGCTTCAGGATGGTACGGTAACAATGTGTGTTTTGAGAAGATTGATTTCTTATCAACAAAATTATCCTACCCATAAATTGAGATTTATTGCGATTATACATCCATTGCATTAGTGAATGACTTTGATGGAGTTAGATTTGAAGTGTTTACCATATTATATCATCGGGAAAGGTATTGTGTTAGAGGATTCATTGACTTATAGTTCATGGGTGATAAAACTAAATAGGGAATGTTAGAGGAATTAACACTTTGGAGTCTTCGTGAGTTGAGACATGGTGTGACCTTGCGATTGTGAAAGCTTTAAATTTCTACTCTTTTGAATAATATCAACTATCGAAAATTACTCGTGGAATGAATAATGTCAGACAATAAGATTTTGTTCGTGGCTAGTGATGGAATTTTAACTTCTATAGCAGAGTATGTAGTCAACACTTAGTGGAATTAAACATGTATAACGGAGTTCAACTATAGATACTTGAAGGGATACACAAGACCAATTTAATTCTGAATCCAAGTAGAAGTAGAGTATTGAGATAAATTCAAGGAGTTACCTTTAATTGTTTGATGCGAGGAATTCTAAGTATTCAACTAAGTCCTTGAGTTGTGAATAATCTGGAAGTAAATTATCAGTTGTCAGTTATTTGTTCAGAAATAGTTCGATTTCATGGGATGTCTACGAGCATGGTAATAGATATGGGTTCCTTATTTAGATCTTGATTTGGGCAAGCATTTCAGAAGACCTGGGGTTCGGAATTGAGACTTAGTATGACTTTCACCCTCAGTCAGATGGTCAGTTAGAAATAACCATTCAGATTCTTGAGAACTTGTTTAGTTGATTCTAAGAATTCGAGGGATATGCCTTTACTTCTCGTGGAATTGTTTAATATGTCAGTTCTTTTGAGATTTTGGAAAGAGCTAGAGGTTGAGTTTATCGTCTGGTGTGACTTCCTTCTCTCGACGAGGTTGATAATGAGTTCCATGTGTTGATGCCACGCAATTGTATTTATGATTCTTCTCCGATATGTCTAAAGTTTTAGAGGATATTGAACTCAGTGTGAAGCTTCGGGATTGGAATGAAAAGAAGTATCCTGGGTTGTTTGAGGGTTGAGGTAAGCAATCCTAAAATTCGGGTCGAATTTTCTTTAAGGGGGAGTGATTGTAACGACCCCAAAAATCCGTTTTATTTATTTTATAATTATTTTATATTTTTGAGAATTTTAAATTTAAAATTATGTGTGCATTTTATTTGTTGCATCATATTAATGAATTTGCACATCTTATATGATTATTTGAGTTAGTTAAAATGTTAGTAGTAAAGTTTATTTGGGGAGTTAAGTTGTTAGTGGGAAATTATGGGGTTTTATTGAAAATGTGAGTTGAGGGGCTTGGTTGTTCAATTTGGAAGTGGAGGGGTTTAAATGAAAATTTGAATTTAGCATAAACCCATCCTTATCACCCCCTCCCTCTCCCTGCGTCTCCCACCTCCTCACACACTCACACACAAAATTTTATTTTCTCCATTGTTGAAGAAAGAAAGAAAGGTAACATTTTGTTTTGTTAATTTTCCCTATTTTAATTTACTACTCCATTTTCAAATCTAATTATATATAAATGTTCAGGGTGTTGAATAGATTCTTTCTACCGATCAATATTATTTTTCTTGACACTTTTTCCGGAAAAATAGGTAAGTTACTAATCCCCCTTTAAATGTTAAATTGGTCATAAACATGTTTATATGCTTTATATGTTATAAAATGATGTTTTAGTATACTTTTAATATACTTGTAAATTTGGGACAGAGGGAGTAGTAAAAACTTGTACATAGCTTGTTAGTATTAGGAAGGGTATAGAAGTTGGTGTTTGTATGGTGTTTGGGCTGAATTTGTAGCCTTTGTAAGGGTTGAAAATGTTGAGGGTTGATAAGGTTAGTGTTTTGGGTTGGTGAGATGAAGGGAGTATTTTGTTTTTCAGCCAAATGAGATTTCTGGGCTGATTACACGACTCGTGTAGGGGTACACGAGTCGTGTAAGGAGAGATTCTGAAGGGGTGTTTTTCTACACGAGTCGTGTACTGTTACACGACTTGTGTAAAAGTTCTTACACGAGTCGTGTAGTGGTACACGAGTCGTGTAAGGGCCCAAAGTCTGAACTTGTGTATTTTTACGTAAAATCTTCCGGAGGTCATAACTTCTTCATCCGGACTCCGTTTTAGTCGTGTAAACTATCGTTGGAAAGCTCTTCTCGAGTACTACACGATGGGTTGGTTATTGAGTGGGGTTTTGATTTTTATAGTACGTAAATCCAGTAGGTGATTAGTACCAAGATGAGTATCCATGGTTCATTATAGTAGAGTTGGTCTTTTGTGATCAAGTTTGGATTAATGTGATGGTTTTGATGGTTTGTGTGATGACTTAATGTCAATATGGTGCATACTATTATGAAAACGTGTTTACTTCTCTAATATGAGCTTGTGTGGTTCCCTACTTTGGAATCATACCCCGTTTGTTGTTTAAGCAAGTTTTCTTTGCTTCGGTTGTGTGTAAAGTCCAGCTGGTACTTTTGTGTGTGTTGGGCAGTGATAGGGATTATAATGGTCTCCGAGCCAAGTACATTATAAGGCTCCTATCATTGGTTTCCCATTTTTAACCCCCTTCCTTGGGCCAAAGGTTGGGCACTTTGGGTTATGACTTTGTGTCATTTTCCCCCGTTGTTGTTGTTGTTGTTTGGTTCCGGAACCCGTTTCAGCTCTTCGATGCTGCTCAGTTGATGCCTCTCAGATGGCTATTGTTTGGTTTGAGAACCTTGGCTCAGTATCCACGTATGAGTGTTTATTTCCGCTTTATGTGTTGCATGATGAGTTGGTCGTTATTTCCAACCGGTATGGGACGGTTGGCGATAGGGAGCCTCTCATATTATGTGCTATATGCTATACGCTTATTTGTTAATATTGTTTCTTTATGATCCTCATATTAGCATGTAATGTAGTTGCATTTTAGTAACTTACTGAGATTTATTCTCACCCCTTATTTGTTTACCGTTTTAGATAAGAAGGAGTCCAGGGAATAGGTCACAGCACAGGGAGGACGTTGGTAAAGAGATATTTGGTAAGACTTTTGGGAAGTGATGTGTATAAAGGATACATTATGTAAATGTAATACCTTTAGGGTAGTGTAACCGTGACTCAGTTAATTGTATCATCTCTTTTAGTAGGTGTTCGGGTTTGTAAATTTTTAAGTAAAGTTTGTTATAGCCAGGTGGCTAAGTACTCATTTGAGAAAGTTGGTTTTGTGACTTAAAGTCATGTTTTGGTAACGTTTTGGTTGTGTGAACCTTTTTAAGAAAATATATTTCGAAAAATTTTCTTAGAGTTGCTTTACGACGTCTTCCTCGCGTGTCCCGGGCGTGGGGCCAAGTAGGACCACGGGTCGGGGCGCGACATTTCCTTTCTTTTGCGGTGGAAATAATAAAAGTTAGGGTAGGGTTTTAATTTATACTCCTAAGCTCAAAGAATCACAATTGGGCTAGGATTTTAACTAGTTATTATTAAATAAAGACTTGGGCCTACTACTTAACCCAACGGACTCATTTTAATTAAAGAAGTCCACCCAATTAAAAGATGGAAAATCGGGTTATTACATCAAGAAAGAGTCTTCAAACGAAAAGCCATGTCTGAACAGCCACTCTGGCACGGTCGTGCTTTGAAACCAGCACGGCCGTGCTGTTTGGATTGGCACGGTCGTGCTTTGAATGTGGCGTGGCCGTGCTGAAATTGTCCTCAGAAGCTGTTTCTCGACATAAGTGGCACGGTCGTGCTGATTTTCAAGCACGGTCGTGCCAACTGGAATTTCTGACTTTGCCCTTTTGTTCTTCTCCAATTGTTCCATCTTTTACACCTTTGCCCCGGTTCACCACATGAGCTATGTTTTACCCCGAAAAGTACCTATATAGCCTGTTCCATCCATAAAACACCACAAAACACCAACAAGCATAAAATCCGCGAAACATAGATAAAAATGAATTAAAGTTAACTAAATCTAACTAAACTAAGATGAAAATATAACATTATAAAGCCTTAAATGTCTATAAAATAGCCATTTATCAACTCCCCCACACTTGAATCTTGCTTGCCCTCGAGCAAGTTTAAACATTTGAATAAAAGAGAGGAGTGTAAATGACAATAATAAGAAAAAAAAATAAAAATAAGAAAGGTTGTCAATTCTCCCTCTAAATATTGTTATTTAAAGTATTGACTTTATAATATGTTTTCTTTCTAAATTTTCCGTCCCAAGGAATTTGTGAAAAAGAATGTAGGATAATATTGGAGAGTAAATAAAATGTGTGAATGTTAACATAACATGAATAAATTTCATCGAGTAAAAGCATTTTTGAGATAACCAAATGAATTTGTGGATCACAAGCAAGGATTGAAAGATAAATTCACTCTTTAGAGTGCTTTGTGAAGAAATTTTTCATGCTTGGAAATACATTTCTTTAACTATGATTTTTATTTTTTAGCAAAGATATTCATATGTTGCTATGCACTTTGAATCACAAAAGATGAAAAGGCGGAGAATGGTAGTGGAAAAAGGCTTTGGAGATTAAATTGATTAAACGTGGCAATTGAGTTTCTTGATTTAAATAGTCACACTCTATAATGATATATTCATTTAGATATTCGAGTGGACAATTTACAAGAATATTTTATTCATTTATTATCCTTGAAAGTGGAAATGGAAAGGTGGATTTAAAATGAAAGTTTTTGTGATTCGGGAAGAGCATAACAAGAATGTAAACCTTTGGAAAAGAGTAGAAATGAGAGTTTTGATATGCATACACAAGTATGTTTTAAAAGTTTTCACAAGTATAATATAACCAAACATAAATAACCACAAATCCATTAATAAAGTAATGCTTTTATTCAATAAGATTTAAAAGTCTATATTAATTTTAGAATTTTCCATTTAATATCCAATATAATCCTAAGTTATTTTTATCAATTTTTTCTAGAAGTTAAAGTTAGAAAGAAAAGATTTTACTTAGGCAAATGATAATTATTGATAACATTCTCATCATAAATGGGAGCATTTTTTTTTAATTTTTTTTTTTGAAAATTGGGAAGATTGTTACATGCATAAAAATAAAGAAAACTTACTAAAAGAGAAAAAACTAGCATGCAATAAAAAAAAAAAAGCGGATAAAAATATAAATATACTCCCCCCACACTTAAACTAAACATTGTCCCTAATGTTTTTAAGAAAGTAAAAATTGGGCAAGAAAGTAAATGGGGACGGGGAATAAGAGATACTCACTGCGGTGGTGGTTGTGGTGGAAAATTCTCCCAATATGCTATCCGTAGTGGTAAATCTGATCATCGATCCCTTGGACATGATCCATACGTCTCTCTATGTTACCTTGAAAGAGGTTAAAATTTTGGGATAGTTGGTTGACGGTTTGGAACATTTGGTTATTTTGAAGGGCCATTTGGTCGAATCTTTGGAAAAAGTCGGGAGGCATTTGTGGGTTTGGTGAAACTGCCCTTGCTCTTCATTATCATCATCGTCCCCTATGGTTTTAGGGAAAATCCAAGAGTCGGGTGGGTTAGACAAGGGGTATGTTGGGTTAGGCAAAATGGTGTATGGTGTGTTATCCGGCCCGAGCAACCAAATGAATTGCCGTCTATTATCGGTACCTCGAATCATTTTCATGTTTCTTAAGGCCTCTAGGTTAAGCTTTGTGGAGTCTGAGACGGCTTTTAAATTCTCCATAATTTCTAAACCCATACCCCTCGCAAGAATCGTTATCAACCCCCCCCCCCCCAAAATGGATCTCACCTCTCCAATCCTCACTTTGAAATTCTTTTAAATGATGGATAAACCAAAAAGCCAAGTTAAAATTATTACCTCTATGAACAAACACCCATAATAAGTACAACTCTCGACTATTTATTGTCACCTTTTCCTTCCTTCCAAAGATGGTACAAGAATAAAGTCGGTGGATGACCCTAAGGACGGGGTGGATTATGGAAGAGGCCTTGGCTTTCCTAGGGTTGTAATGAGGTGACCCGGTTAACTGGTTCCAAAACATCCCATCATTGTACCCAAAAGCGAAGTTATTATCAAAACCTAAATGCAATGGCCAACCAAAAATCTCATTGACTCGGGTGAAAGATAGAGTGTGGTCATGATTGAACAAACGAAAGTCAATATAAGACTCGAATATTTCTTGACCCTCTTCGGAAAGCTCAAGCTCCGTTCTAGTTCTAAAATATGACAAAAACTCTAGGGTTAAACTCTCATAAGTTTTGGCATTTAGAGACAATAAATTGACATAGCCTTGGTACTCGTGCAAAAATTTTATATTATCAAAAATTCCCAATCTTTGGAGGGTTGGTTCGTCAGGGAATTGAGTGGCCTTTACTCGACTATGGAGTAGGTTTTGGAGAATTTTATCCTGCTGAACACTTGTACATTCTATACCCAAGTTGTTGCTGGGTTGTTCTATGCTAGGGTTGGCTTCTTGCCTACTTCTCTTGGATGGATTTTTGGCAATTCCCTTTCCTTTATCATTTCTACCAGACATGGTGAACTCAATGAAAATTTCTCAAAACTTGCTTTAAAGTGAAAGAGTGAAGAAAATTTTGTTACCTGGAACTTAGAGTAATGACCTCGAACTTCTGTAAATCCTTGTTCTTCTTCTTCCAGTAGCCTTGATGTCTCCCAAAAACCAAGTCTTGAAGCTCAATTTGACCCATATTCGAAAATTTGAAATTGGGGCAAAATGCTAGGTTTCGAGTCTTCTTTTGAAATTGGGTTGATTTTGGGTTTGTTGATGGTGTTTGGGAGAAGAATGGAGGTTAGGGAGATGTTATGGCTAGGATTCAATGGAGATTTGTGAGGAATGGTGAGAATTTTGGAGAGAGGGCGGGTGGAGGTTTTAGAGAGAGAGATAGTGAGCTGAGAAGATGAAGAAATTTTGGGTAAAAATTGAAAGGGCCCATCTTTTACTGAAAAGTTGCGTCTTATTGACTGCCGAGCACGGTCGTGCTTGTAAACTGGCACGGCCGTGCTGAAATTCCATACCAAAGCCTGTCCTTCGCACTAAACGGCACGATCGTGCTGGTTTTTAACACCCGATCGTGCCAATATTCGTCCCATGTTCCTTCCTTGCGCATCATTATGCACGATCGTGCTGTTTTATAAGCACGGTCGTGCCCCTGTTTTCTTCATCATTTTCATTTTTTTTTATTTTTTTTTTTACTGCAAAACAAATATTAGAAAGACAAAATAATATATATAAAAAAATAAATAGAAATAAAATAAAAGCAATAAATTAATCCATCGGTTACCATCCCGATGATGCTTGTTTAACGTCATTAGCTCGACGCCTTTCTTTTAATTGGAATGGGCATGGCATGGTATTGAGATGGCCTATTGTCCTTGACAACTCGCCATTGCATGATCGTTGGATTGATTGAGGTCCTATGATCTATGCACATGCGCCATCCATTTTTCCTTTTTAACGGGATTAACTCTCGGTAGTCCTTGCATGCTCTCCATCCCGTTTTCTTCTTTGGTGCTACTTCCTTTGACTTTTCAATTATATCATCACCTTCATCATCGTCATGTAGCAACCTTTTCCAGTTTACACTTTTGTCATTGGCCCTTGATTCCTTTATTTCTTGGACATGCTTTTCATAAGTAGTAAGATCATCTATATGATCCCTTTTGAAATCCAAATTGTATAACATTTATTTCATTATGATTTTTATCAAAGATTTTATCCTTTTAACAAGAGTTTTCAAAAGTTGAGTTTTGCTTAGTAAATTCCATTTTCTCATTTCCCACATTTAGAGTAAGCGTACCCTTTTAACATCTATAATAGCTCCTGCGGTGGCAAGGAAAGGCCTTCCAAGGATGACTGGAATATCTTGATCCTCCTAAATCTCAAGGATCACAAAGTCGACAGGGATGATTAGGTTCCCTATACGACAAGGCATGTTTTCCATAATACGTATTGGGTATTGTATGGATCGGTCCGCCAATTGGAGAGATATGGTGGTGGGTTTGAGTTCCCCTACACCTAGTCTCGCGCTCACCGAAAATGGCATTATACTAATGCTAGCCCCTAAGTCAAGCATTACGTTCTCCATGTTGCACCTACCGATACTACAAGGGATTGAAAAAGTTCCGGGGTCTTTGAGTTTTGGGGGAAGTTTCTTTTGTAAAAACAGCGCTCACATCTTCCGCCAATATGAAGTTCTCAAATTCTTCTAAAGACTTGTTTTTGAAAAGCATTTCTTTCAAAGGTTTTGCATAAGAAGGCATTTGCTTAACATCATCAGAATAAGGAACTCTAATATTTAAAGACTTCAAAATTTTCAAAAACTCGGCATGTGATCATTAA
>JAOWBW010000529.1:100000-153501 GCA_026119855.1 Campanula takesimana | reverse complement strand
CAATTATCCAATAACTCTTCTCTACCCATTTTCTCTATCCTACCCAACTATCATCGCTCACAACAGATCACATTTTTCTTAATTCTTGAACTCACCCATTTTTTAACTCTTAAAAGACGGAGGGAGTATTGATAACTTTTTCTGCAACAAGTGCATTGAGCAAAAGCATGAGCCAAATCTCATTTCTCACTCACTCTCCCTCTCTATCTATATATACATAAAGCCTGTGTCAAATCTCAATTCTAAGTATATATAATGAAATTTATGTGTGCGTGAACGAGTAAAGGAGCAGTTAGTGTGTGAATGTGTGTGTGAGAGAGAAAGAGAGAAGGGGGTACTTACGCCGGCGGCTTTGACGAAGCTTTCAGTGATGCGATTGAGGAGAGGATGACCTAAATCGAAGAGGCCGCCCTTATCGAAAGGCCGAATCTCATCAAGCAATGATCTCGTCTCCAAATTGTGTCCCATTTTTCTTCTTCTTCGATTCTGCAAATTCAAAATAATAATTCTCTGTGTGTGTGTGTGTGTGTGTGTGAAGAACAGAGTTGGAGGGGGAGGAAGAAGGAAGAGGTGGGGGGGACACGTGTAATGAGGGTGTGACGTACGTGTCGCGTTTCTGTTACCTTTTGGCGGTCTTCGTGGCGCTTCCTCCTCGTTCAAAACTCCACGCAGTCAAATCCCTTTATTTTTACTTTTTTTTGTCCATTAATTTAAACTGTTTTCACCTTTTAGTAGTGGTTTTTTATTTTGCAAATACATTAAAAATTCTATAAATTATAAATTGTTAATGTCGGGATCTGTTAAATTTATTAAATTATAAATTTATCAATAAATTAATAACTATTATGTTAAAAGAGTTTTTAGCTGATTCAACGAATTTTAAATTTTCATATAAACTAAATTGCTTGTAAATAATAAGCTTGACTGGATTAGAAGTTGATGATAACTTATTAGGAGTATATATCCAATGTATTGTTGAAACAAATCTGGTATATAACGACATGAGAACTTTAAAATGTTCAACCAAAATAGAATGTGTTCTATTTTGTAATCATTTTAGCTATTATAAATTTGTACAAAATTATTTCAAAAATCATTATAAAGTGTAAAACATTTGTAAAATAAAAATTTAGTAATTGGTAAAACTTGTCCATACATATAGAAATATTGTACGTTGCGTTTACTATAAATGTTTGACTTTGTAGCGAACTTTTTATATTTATTAGTAATTTTTTACGTACAACACTGAAGCTAATCTTCGAAGCAAAAATTATAAGCATGTGTAACCTTTTTCACGTCCTCCTATTGATGGGTGGACAGTCAAGATTAATTTAATATGTATGGGACTAATATAAAATTTGTTTATATAAACCATAAGTTCTAGAAGAGGGTAAACAGTAACAGAACCGCTATGACTCGCACGAGAGATTGAGCAAATGTTGTCATAAGAGGTTGTAAGCCCTTATAAATCAATCAGATTCCAGCTTTGCAAAATTACCAAGTCATTCCTCAACTTGGTTGAGAACAAGTACAAGGTTTCAAGACTAAAAATCCATTCATGAACAGGTGAAAGATGTTTCCAAAAGTGCAGGAGAAGATAATCCTTGTACCAAAATATGGTCAACTAGGTTAATCATGAATTTGGGTCCGTGCAAGATTGCACAATAAGATGTAACTCATGTTACTATATAAGTGACACTGTCACTGTCATGCACTGCCGTCTGACTGCATAGACCCAAATCCGGTTTAACATACGCTGTGTAAATAATAGTTCCAACTAGCTATCAGGCTTTATATAATGTACAGTTGCTTACATACTGAGTTCAGAACATATTTGGCCTTCAACCAAACCAATAAACCTTTTCTAGCTTAGTCTCACAACCATCACAAAATTTGCACATAAATAAACTATGGAGGGCAACTGTAACACCCTATTATCACAACATATAAATAGTCTCATGCTTCTAAAAGGGAGGGGAGGGGAGGATAAGTTATAAGTAAATGGAACAAAGAAAAATTGTAACCAAAATGAAAAATAACGTTAACGGAAGGTTCCTACATGGAGAGAACTGTGCTGGAGCCATGCATGCATTAACGGTGATGAGAGTTCCTTTCTTTTTTTCCTCGCCTTTTTCAATGACACTGTACAGTATCCGCTCCGGGAACTGAAGGGGAGGTTTGTCAAGGATCATTCCAAAGTGGACAGAGATAGCCCTGCTGATTTCAAGCTCAAGATCCATTTACAGCCATCTCAGGTGAGGATTTGGTGGGATTAATGGACAGTTTTCTCCTCCGTGCTGTTTATTATCAGGAACTTGACTGCTCTCCAAAGAGCTTTACAAGATTCTTCCCCATTACCTTCTTGATTTCCGTCATTTGAACCACTAATAGGCTTCTCTGGCTCAACTTCAGATCCTTTCTCTTCATCATCGTCTTCACCATTACTTTTTTTCGTAACAGCTGAGTTAGAAACATTATCTTGAGCCCCACCACTTGCTTTCTTGTGGGTAGTACTGCGTGACTCAGTGTTGAGCACAGTGAGCAAATACACTTTCTTTTGGCTTTGAACTTTTACATATTCGCTGTTTTTTTAGAGGCAGCTCTGGTTCCTCTTTTGATGTCGTAAGTTTTCTTTTTGGCAACACCAGATCGTCCGCTTCTTCACTTTGTTTTCTAGGTGGTGGCTTGTAGTCTTCATCGTCTGGGAGCCCGGGCTCCTCTTTGGGAGCCAACATTCTTTTCGCTCTGATTCTTTCCAACTCAACAGGTTCGCCTTCACTGTTCAACATTAAACGTTGTTTCCTTGGGGGTGGCCTGTGATCTTTATTGTCACGCGGGACGGACTCCTCCTTTGAAGCCGGCAGTTCTCTTTTTAATCTCGGATCAGCTGCTTCTTCATCTTTGTTCGAAGTTGCACCCTGCTTATTAGGGGGTGGTGGCTTGTAATCTTCATCATCCTCATCGTCTTCATAGTCAACTAGTCCGCCAGACCTTGATAAAAAGATAACAAATCAAACAAGATGGCAAGTCACACTAAATCTAATTCCTTCTCTGCACCAACAGAAAAATTCCCATTGAAAGGAAAAAACATTTTCGAATCTCCCAAGGAGATAAATTGAGAGAATAGTTCTCCCTCTCAATAGCAAAAAGAAAAAAAAATTCAAAACTCAGATCCTAATAATTTCAAAGTAAAAAGCTTCAAGTTCCAGGAATATACGGGATGGGCAAATGACAAATAAGGGCCTGAAGTTTGGGGGTCGTTCGTAGGTAGGGGTCTGAAGTTTCAAAACTAGCAGATCAGGGCCTGAAGATAGGAAAAACTAGCAAATAGGGGCTTTTGACGGAAAAGATAGATTTTTCAGTTAAATCAGCATGAGTCGTGCACATGCGGACTTAATTGAAATTAATATTTCTATTAAAGGGGTAAAACGAATATTTTAAACTTAAAAGGACTAAAATTATTTTTTTTTCACTAATATAAAATTTACTAAATTAATATTACTTTTTTGAAAATGAAAACCACTATATTAGTTTTTTATAATAAATATTTTTTTTAAAAAAAAAATGAGAACCTTCGTTGTTAATTATTTCACTAAATTAATTATTTTGAAAAATTATTTGAAGTATTATTATAAAATATTTTTTATAATAATTTTTTTTTAAATGAGAACCTACGTTGTTAATTAATTATTTCAATAAATTAATTATTTTGAAAAGATATTTGAAGTATTATTTTAAAAATTATTAGGCTAGATTGTTTTAGTAAAATATTTTTTTCAAATAATTTAGTGAAATATTTTTTTAAATAAATACTTTAGTGAAATTATTTTTTCGAAAAAAAAAAATTTGTGAAAAAAAAAAATAGTGAATTATATATTGGTGAAAATTTTACTTTTAGTCCTTTAAAATTTTAAATATTCATTTTACTCCTTAAATAGTAACATTTATTTCAATTAAGTCCACATGTGCACGACACATGCGGATTTAACTGAAAAATCTAACTTTTTCGTCAAACAGCCCATATTTGCTAGTTTTTCCTATCTTCAGGCCCGATCTGCTAGTTTTGAAACTTCAGACCCCTACCTACGAATGACCCTCAAACTTCAGACCCTTATTTGTCATTTGCCCATACGAGATTCATGTATACGAATATTTCTTTTTCTTCGAAGTGACCCATCTATTACGATGTTGCTAAATTATTTAGTTATAAAATCAACATATTTGTTATCTAGGTTCTAGTCTTGGAAAGAAAAGTTTCTTGGAAAAATTTCACATCAAAATAAGGTGTTAGCATACCCCTTACCATACAAAATTGTGTCTTCCACTAAGTGACTCAAACTCTAGTGGCATAAATAATGTCTTATCTCCTAATTTGGTGAGAGGTATAATAGCAACTGGCAAACTAGGTATTACAATTTAAAAGAGAAGTTCTTCTGAAGTTCTGTGAGCTGCATTACCAGGTGGGGAGCTAGGGGAGAAGGTCAGAGGAGAGGGACGCATTTTCATTAAATAAGCTCCTCAACAAGATGCCCGTTTTAAACAGATCAAGTCAATTGCTGTATTAGTGCTCATAGTACCATTGATGAGGGGTCAAAAAGTTTCACATTGTGGATTTATACACCTCTCACAGGCCATGCAATTCTGACCCAAGTCAGCTAAGCCATACCTGACTCATGAATTTAAGTAGGTTGAGATGAGCCCTCACCCTAATAATTTCACAAGTTGAAACGTGTCAAACCCATCAAGCCAAGTCTACGTGTTAACTTCTCCAGCCCACTGTTTGCACGGCCATAACAACACATATCCACAAAGTCAAACCACAGTTGCCATGACCCCTACGGTGGTTGTTGTGACTAGCATCACCACTTCAACCACCATCAATACTATACCTACCATAACATCATTTAGACCTATAAATTGGATGAAGGCTGAATTAACATTGCTTCTTAAGGTGGGGGAGGGGAGCTCGCAGGTGTGCCCAGGTGAGTAAGACACTGGTCTTATTTGGTAAACAATTTTGTCATCAGTGGATGAAGAGCTTTGGGTGCAGTCTGCAAGGGTTCAAGGAATCTCGCAGGTCAATTTGAGTAAATGCTTCCTGCTCTTTGTGCAGGCCCATCAGAAATTTTGTGCAGTAGGCACGCTTTGCTTTTGACAGGAGCAGGAGAGCAGCTAACGGAACCGAATAATAACAAAAGAAATACATCATTGATTTGGGAAGTGTGTGTACTTTTTCTCATCAAACTGTATATGTACATAGTCATAACTACTTCTCTGTCTTTCTGTGCTTCAGAAATGTACGTAACTACTTCTGTATTTATGATTATAGAGATATATAAGGGGGGGGGGGGGAATACGTGCCCTTAGCAGATACACGAAATGAAAAATAAAAAAGAAAAGGCAATACTCGTAAGTATGGGGAAATTAAGTACCTTAGTGAAGGGTGGCTTGCAGCAGATCCATTGGATAAACTAGGTTGTGCCCGTACATTCTTGTTACGAGGCGTAGATGCAGATGCGAATCCTCCTCGTCACTGTTCATGCATCCAAATTCAGTAAATACACATCACAATATAGTCATTTTTCTTCTTGGAGGAGAGAGGGGGTGGCAGGTGAGGGCTAAGATGTAGATATGATTCCATGAAGTGAGTACACACCTTTCCTCATTGAAGTAATCTTCCTCCTCTTTTTCCAGAGCTCGCTCATCAATCCGCCTCCTCGCATCCAACAGGGGTGGGCCATTTTTCATTCCAGAGTTCTCCAGTGTCTGAAAATTTACTCATCAGAATACAGATACCCAAATTCAGAAAACTGAATGCTAAATTCAATTAAGCATGGCGTGTACCTGCTCGTATCTAACTTTAAGGGACTGAATAGAAGCAAACTTTTCAAATTTGACTAGTTGATCCCAGAATGATTCAACTAAATACTTGAGTAATGTCTTCAAGTTCTCCTGCATAAGAGAAAACCATCAGAAGAGGCTACCTTAAGGCTAGCAAATACTACAAGAGAACAAGATATTAACTAAATATGAGTACCTTTCGGATAAACTCAAAGAGTTCCAGAACTGCAGAGTTAAGCAAATTATAGCGACTGCCATTACAAACAAAAGCATCGATGATGGGTTTCAATATGTTGTTCTTCACGATATGATTCATCAGATGCTCATCCTGCGAATATCGCATGTGTTACCTCTATATGGAATTAAAGCATAAGATAGCTAATCACTACTGCCTCAAAAACACCAAAATCAATAGAGTGATAGATTCTAAATTAAGAGTTCCACTAGCCTCTAATACATTTATCATCCACCTCAAAAGCTATGAGCATATCTGAATACAGAACAACTTGATTCATTGTCATCATCATCAGCTTAATTCCTACTATAACATCAATAAGCAACAGTCCAAGGATAATAAGTATTTCTTACATTACGAGAAATAAGAGTTCGAACGAATCGGACCGCGGCAACTACAAGATACTTTTCCTTTCTTCGAGTCAGTAATAAGACTTTATCTACAACGCCATTAAGCAGAATGTTGCACCTGCGAGAAACGTTTTGAACTTTATATTCTAAGGCAGAAAATCAAAACTCAAAAACTAGATAAGAAGGGTACCGGAATTTACTTTATTCTATAAGGATGGTGCAAAACACAAAAGCATAGGAGATCACATATGTTTGCAAGAATCTCAGGCTTCGCACTACTTTGACTTTCAAAACTTCCACTCGAGCTTGCAGATTTACCAACGGGCAAAGCACCCATTGTAGGGCATGAAGATGTAATAACGTCCATTAACTCACTCAAGTGCTTCTCATAGAAAATTTCGATAATAGTATCCCGCTGCAATAAAAATTGCAAGAGTCAAACATGCATCATCAAGTATGTTAAACGGAAACCGCTACTTTGGACCTTAACCATATATACACTACATGTAAAACCCAACAACAATGTCCCAATATAAAGAGCTTAATTATGGTGCCATTCAAAAATGACACAAACCTAAAAGACTACAAGTAGAAAGGAAGCAGATCAGATGGTATCAACCACTACAGTCATATAAATGACTCAATTGCAGAATCTACATGGGACACATATCTCAAAATACCAAATACTCTCACCGCCCTTAAAAGAGTTGCATTACCCAAAACAAATTGACCCGAAATGAGTATCCATTTTTTGGTGATCTTACAAAATCCTCCCTTGTCAATCATCATGTTCTAACTTATAACTTACACTTGCAGGTATGATGTATTCATATGATATGATCACTAAGTGAGTATATATATTCCCTCCGTCCCAAAACAGCTTGCACCATTTTCCTCCGACACGGGAATAAGGAGAGAGTATATATTTATTCAAAAGTATTGTTGGTGGGAAAATGGTTGAGTATGATGATTTGAGAGGGGACACATATTTTAAGTGTGTGAGGATGACAAGTGGGGTAGGGTGAATAAATGAAAGAATAAAGTTGAACATTTTAGGAAAGTGGGACTTACCAATGGGACATCCAAAAAGGAAATTAGTGCAAGTTGTTTTGGGCCAGAGGGAGTACATGCTACTAAAAGTGCTTAAAAGTTAAGATTCTTAAATCCCTCAAAGTCTAAAATAGACACTCATTTAGGCACAAAGGGTGTAACACTATAGTAATAAATTCACTACATCAATGTAAGCAGTGTTCTAAAAGACCCCCGTCTAGGCCGCCTAGGCCCCGCCTAGGCGTTCATGAAACGCCTAGGTCCCGTCTAGGATATTATAGCTATTTCTGAATTCTCGGCCCCGCGGCGCCTAGCGACCGCCTAGCGTTTTTTAGAACCTTGAATGTAAGTATGAAACTAGATCATTTTCCCACTAAGCAATAACTTTTTTCCACAATCCAAAGCCAAAAACCTTGTTACAGATCAGTCAACTTTCAGTTTCACCACCATACACCTAAAAGAATCTTGGGATGGACTTTTATTGACAGAAAGCCATCTCAGTAGCCCAACAAGCACGTCATAAGAACATGAAGATACTTGTTAGATGCAGCATATACGTGAGAATAGCCTTAACATTCAATGTGTTAGACAGCATAGCATATCAAGTTCCCATGTTATAAGTAATGCAGGCCATGCAAAATACTAAACATTCGGTAATTTGACCAGAAGGAAAATACTGCAGCTGATAAACAGGCTTTGCCGAAACTTACATCTAAAGTGTCATTAGTCTGCAACAAAATAAAGGACGGAATAGACTGCGATGAGAACTCCAAAGGAAAAAGTGTTTGTGTTCTCCAGAAAAGTGAGGAAAAACTTCTTGGTACATTTTTTTTTATTTCCACTAAGAAAAGTGTTTAAAGTTTATGTTAAAAAACAAATAGTGGTTTGTTGCTCCATATTGTTCACTTTCTTGTAGGAATTGAACAAAAATATAATTCCAAGTATGCCCCAATGAGAGTAAAGTAGTACACCAGTCTGTTCTCTTAACTAACCCATTTTAAATTTCAGATCTGACATGGTTATTCATGTATAGTCACTGATTATTTCTTGATAACCTAATAGCCAGTCCCAAAGACGGAGGGCCTCATTATGTTACATGTTCTAAGACTACCGAAAAAATCAACAAGTCAAACCCAGGTGCTGACAAATTTAACTCTCAGACCACACCAGTTCATCTCTTGCTAACCCCATTTTCCTGCTAAGGCCTTCAACAATGTCACTCAAGTTGTATGAAAAGATAGATGCACCCCAACAGTATTTTGATTATCAAAAAGCTACTTACTCAGTGAAGTACAAACGTACCTGTCCACCCGATGTATAGGAATCCAAAAGACTCCGAAGAATTTCAAGAAATTGGCAATGCATGTCGTCTCCAAAATCTGTGAGCATACCTTTCACCTACAAATTAGCAAAAGCATTGTTTGTTATAGATGGAAAGAAGACAGATAAAACTAATATTTTTATTAACATCTTGGCTTCTATTTCCGGTGTTGTTATTTTTTGTAATGATCAGAGCACAAAATCGCATGAGGATTCACTGTTAAATGTCTGACACAGTTTGGCATCACAGCATTTGCATGATATGTTGATCGATACTGCCTTTTTCCCGTATTAAGTAAACCAACCCATACAGTTTGAGAATCCTGAGAAACCTTTCCTCACCATTCCAAAAATGTGCCCCTTGGATTGGTCCTTTTTAAGGGGTGGTCATCAACATCTGATGTACAAAAATGCTTAGTGAACTAAAAGGATTATTGGATGTGGGACAATAACTATTCTGCCTCCAGAAAGCGAAAGTTGATCAATGGGGTGGATTAACAAGGATACAACAACAATAACAAAGCCTTAGTCCCAAAATAGCTTGGGGTCGGCTAACATGAATCCTCATATGTAATCATGAAGGAAAAGATGTAAGTAAAATAAAAGGTTAAAAGAAGAAGTAGGTGAGGGGAGAAAAACAGAAAATGAAAGAAGAGAAGAAATAATAAATAAAAAATTAATAAAAATAGTGATAATAAAATAATAGATATATAATAGGTAGTAAAAAAAAAAAAAATCAACCCCCATCAACATGAAAGATTAATTCTCTCACTTATTTATTTTATCTATTCTTGAGCTATAACCATACAATAGATCTGACATTAAGAAACCCTTCAATTTTAAGTGTGGCCCAGGTATACCAATATGCAATATAATCCAACAAGCTGCATACCAGAAGTCCAAGTAATGGGACACCTTCATCTCGAGTTACGTAAGAACGCAATAGGTTTGGATCCTGATTGAGAAAAAGAATGAGGATGTCTGTCCTGCAACCATAAGCATTACCCTATCATAAGCACTAAACCAATAAGCAATTGAAATGCATAATGATATTATGAAAAAAAATCCATTACCCAGTTAGTACAAGCTTTTTGTCATCACTGCGCAATATATCAGCAATGATATCAAAGACACCTTCATTTACAAGATCCCTACAAGAATCAGAAGTTGAACCATTTTTAGGATGTAAACACAATGTTGACGTTGTAACATTGTACAAAATGATACCTAAAAAGCCGGAGTTGCTGGACCATCTGTAAGCTCTTGCTTAGACTACAGAATTCTTGCAAGAAAAACACCTATGCCATAACAACAACAAACAGTTATGCAAGGTATGTGTGTATTCGCGCTCAAGTAAAATTATTACATTCATTTGACGATAATACTTCTTCGAAGAAAACAAAAGAGCGGTGAGAAGTGAGAAAAGAGCTTTAAGGCAATAAAGGAGCATTCTCAATGTCTGCAAAATTTCAACTTCAAAATTGAACAGCAACACTAAAGCATTTGAAAACCAATGATTACCAGATTTTTTTTCGAATCTGCAGATGTGGTCGAAGATTTCAACTTCGCAAAAAGCTCTTGGATAAAGGTGCTATCATCTTTTAACAAAGAAACAACCTGCCAAAGGAAGAGGACACAGATGGTTGATACCTGTAGCTCAAAAATCAGACATCAACAGCTTGAAATTGTAGTTACCACTGCATTATTTGAATGGATTATAGAAGTAAGACTTGCAGCTGTGTGGTCATCGAGAACCCTCGGCAAAACAACATCCTAAAAGAAGTGAAATAGGTTAGACCTCAGTATCCGATAGACGGAAGTGAGAATCTACATTTAGCACAGAAGACATTCACCTTCAGATAACTGACTCTGTATGTCTGGTGAATCCTTGACAGGACTAAGGGATCTTTGATAGGTATCGCCTACATTAATACATAGTATATGATTAAACTAGATAAGTGAGCACACTTAACCAAAGATAAACTACAGAGAGTTACTTCCTTTCCGCAAGCCTTGGCACTACCTTTGAATTAATAAAATGTGAATGAAGAACCTCGTAACATGTTTACCTCTTTAAACACCACATGCTCTTTAAGAAAGTTGCGATGGTGGATACGAGGTACATCAGGCTCATCTGCGACAAATGTTATATAGTGAATATCAGTGGCCTATAAAATATTTAAGCAAATACAAACATGCCACAGGCGAGGCACTATGCAAAATACAAATGATCTGAAAATCATGTGAACCCACATGGCCACACAAGAAAATAATAAAAATATGATGGGGCACGTGGAACGGGTTGGCATAAAATGTGATGCTCCGACCTTTCAATTTTGCTCAAGTACCCGTGTCAGACACTCGTACCCAACATGGGCATAAACAAGTTGCATTGTAAACCCACCAAGTTATTGATGCATACTGCAAATGTTGAACTAACTTTTAAATGAAACGAATCATAAGACTGATAAAAGCCTTATGATGTAATGGACAAAAATCCTTTCAGCTTCACCAAAACACAATCCAGCCAGACATACATTCTGACTGTTGAGTTTGTGCTACCAAAACTATATGTGTAAAAAGAAGAGCAACATAGGCTTAGCATGTGCTTCTCTGGATCATGTTGAGCTGCAAATACTTTCTGCAGATGTCTACAATCCTGGTGTATCGCTGCTACCATAGGAAGTTTGGTGGTGGCATAGCCTACAGTTAAGTACTAGTACCAATGACAAAAGAAGGGAGAGTCTTAAAAGAGTTCAATATCTAGTTATCTACCATCAAGAGTGGTTCCAGCGGCGTGAGGAGGGCGAGGTTACGGAGAGAAGTCAGTACAATAATTGTTTGTGTATTTACGGAAAAAAGGTCGCTAAACTGCCATAAAATCTAACAACCAACCAATGTTCTATTTTTTAGGACGTCAGCAACATATTGTCTCCAGGGCTAAAATAATCAAAATTCGAATAACTAGTGATACAGTTCAAACTGTATACAAATTTGGACTTGCTGAAACATGAATTTTTAAGATATCTCATAATTATCTTGTTGTAAAGAGTGCACAAAAAAATATGCAAACTAGCAACTGAACACATGGGTACCAAATATTTCCAAATGACGCCACAAGAAACAACAATGAACAATCTAATTCCTATCTTGAGTCAACTTACGAGGCAATCAAGAGAACCAAAGGGTCATAAATGCGAAAGAGCTAACTACTTACGTTAAGTGCTAAAAAATCAAGGCACCTAATGCGCTGGATATGAATTCACCAATGTTTATGTATAAAAGTAGAGCCACAATCCCAAGCTTTATCACATATTCCATCTAATGGCAATTCATGTGATTGTTAGGCCTCACCTCTAGCAATAGTGTCTAAGATTAATCTTACATGAGCCTAGCACAACGGGAGGGATAAAAGGTTGGGTTAAGAAGCTGAGATACCTAACATTTTTCTATGCATAAGAAACAGATATAATAGAAGAAGGAGAGAAGACGAGAAGGAGAACTGTTGGAATGAAGTTGCAGATTCATACCCAAGTAAACACAAGGCATGGAAGCTCACCAGAATCATTAACCAGATAGAATCAAATACTAGGGATAACAAATGGCTTCATAAAAGAATGCAAATGTCATCCTATCTAAAGAGACGAAGGAAGATAAGAAGCATTCATACTATATGTTGCAACAACCTCATTGGAATTTTCAGAAGCTTCATGCAAGAAGGAAGTGATATTTACGTCATTCAGTATGTCAGGTACGAATTATGTCTTTGACACTACAACATACATCAAAAGCCAATAGAAAAAGGATACACAAGCACAAACCCACGCACATATACATATGCATAAAATAAATGTATATATTTTGCAGCTCTGGATTGCGTTTGTCAACATATTGATCTCAGTCATAAGTTTATGTGTGCACTGAAATATGTTAGAACTACAATTTCCTTGTGCCTCATCTAATCCATCTAAACACAGTTTTATTATGATTCATTAACTGTTTTCAAATTGAGACAGCAAGAGAACATTTAAAGTGTGATTCCTAAACTTTATTGTAGGCAGAACCTTTCTTACTAATGGAGTTAAATACCTTTTTCGCCCTTGACCTATTGACCTTTTTTGTATTCGGCCTGAAACAAAAAAAAAAATCGTTTTTATACCTGATCTCACTATTTCCGAACCATGTCATCCTTCCCGTCTATTTTTCATCCATATCTCCGTTAAATGACATTTATGTGGCACAACAACGTCAAAAATGTGCTTATGTGGAACCATTATTGCTTAGTTGGCATACACCTAATATTTATGTAAAAGTATAGGGTTTAAAGTGTTGCAAGTTAAAATTTAACCTTAAAAACACATTAACATATATATGAAGGGGGTAATTTGAAAACAACTCCTCTCCTAATTTAAGATCAGAGGCCTGAAACAATTTAAGAAATAAGAACCTTACTTCTTTCACTCATCCCAGGCTGCCCCCTCCTTCCTCCCATGTCCCCCCCCCCTTTCCAACTCCCAAATTGCCACCGCGACCTCCCCCTTTCACATTGCCGCTGCACGCTAAAGATCTGAAGAAGAAAAATGAGAAAACCCCCAAGCCTTTAGTCTCCCTCTCCCATTCCGTCCCCTCCCTTCCATGGCACCTAACCACCTACGTTACTCCGGCAGTCCCAATTCCGGAATGATTGACACTTTAATCTTCGCTGCCAATCTTCTCTGCCGTTCCCCAACAAATCAGATCTGAACTCTCTCTCTCTCTCTCTCTCTCTCTCTCTCTCTCTCTCTCTCTCTCTCTCTCTCTCTCTCTCTCTCTCTCTCTCTTCTTCTTCTTCTTCTTCTTCTTCTTCTTCTTCTTCCCGCAATGCAACAACTCCCCACCCTCTTCGCACAACGCCGCCGTTCCTTCTTCATCCCTCAACCGTCACTGATCTCCCCCTCTCTCTCAGGGTCGACGCCTCCACGTTACCCTTCCCATTACTTCCCTTCTTCTTCCAGATCCTCCCATTCCTAGTGAGTTTTATTCATCATGTTGATTTGAGCAGATGTAATTTATATGTATGCTGGGTTTTGGAAATTTAATGTCAAGGGTTGTTGGTTGGTTTGATTGTATGACATATGGACAAATTTCTTATGTTCTGGTGATGATTGCTGATGGACGGTGGTGGTGATTTGTTGATGGATGATGGTGGTGATTTGTTGATGGTGGATGGTGGTGACGGTGATGATGTTCGGAAGGGCAGTAACCGAATGGTGGGGTGAATTGTCTGGTTTGAAAGTTGAACAAAAAAAAGTAATTGATCTAATTTTATTCTTTATGCTTTTTATTATTATTTTGAAAGCTAAAATACGGAGTATGTTATATTTATAACTAAACAATGAAACCTTGTTTATCTAAAACATATATTTATGGTATAATCTTTTCATTAATAGATTCTTTCAAAAAAAAAAACTTTATTAATTGTTAAGATAATTGTTCATTTTCTTTCCAAAAAAAAAAAATGTTCATTTGATTAAGAAAAAAAAAAGTATCTCTTTATTTTTATATTTTACCCCTTTTAAATGTACATATTTCATATTACAGTTTGATTTCTTACACTTCGATCCTCTACACATGCACATCAGCTGTTTTGCTTATGTATGTTCCAAATAAGCAAAATGGTGATATCATCTTGCCACATAGACACCATTTAACGGGAAATTGGATAGCTTATAGACGGAAGGATAACATTGTTCAAAGATAGAGAGGTGGGGTATGAAAACGTTACAAAAAAAAAAAAAAAAAAGTTTTAGGACGAAACGAAAAATGGTCAATAGGTCAGGGACGAAACTGGTATTTAACTCCTTACTAATGGTACATAACTGTCTGATATCACCCAAAGTTCTGCCTTAAGCACAAGATACTCCTCAACACTGTGTTCTAAAAACTTGTAACTGCTGTTTCGACCAAAATATTCCTCCAACACACATGCAATCACTAGCATACCATACTATCAAGATCACATTTTCTCAATAATGTAAAACCTGGAAACATTGTGACAATAATCAGGCCACTGACTTATTAACAGTAAAAGAAGACGAAAATAATCCTAACGCCAAATACCTAAGATGCACATGAAGAGGGATTAGCACTGAAAGTTCCGACTCAAGAAGACCAGGTGAAATTTAGACTCTAAAATTGATTCTACTAAGACAGGAATCACAACTTACATTCAAGTGATCCAATGACATCCATGATTAGTTCATCCGCAAATATTTTCTCAAAGATCTGAGGACTATTGAGTAATACTGCAACAGATAAAACAACAGTAAGTCATAATGACATAGGATAACGGAAGTTAATATTTATACTATTTAAATAACTAAAATAAAACACGAGCTGGAGTCAATTTGTTGAAATACTTACTGATTCCTCTGATAATTTTGTACATCATGTGAAGATCACCAACATTGTCCAAATCTTCACAAATTCTAAACAGATCCATCAACTTCCGGAAAAAATCTTGCTGCACGATCAATAGATATCACAAAACAGATAGATATTAACAAGTATAATAGAAAACTTGCACCAAAACACAAGATGCACTTCTCCATTTACCAAGCTTAATCCAACTCTTTGAAATTAAACAGCATGATACATAATAGAAAAGGAAACTCTAGACATAACGATATTATATAACATGCGCAATCTCTAAGCATGTGTGTATCTGCTTTGATCTAGAGATCAAAAAATTAAGTGAAGGAAGCATACATCATTTAATATGAGTTCTGTCACACGCAACTGTTCAGAAATGCTACTCTCGACAACAGTCTGCAAAGTCAAAAAGAACCCGTAAGCATGGTTTATAAGGACTGAACAGAAACTAAAATCGACGTATTCAAATTCAAACACGAAAAAAACTGATTCAGACATACTCCCTCCGTCCCAGCTCACTTGAGACTTTTTGACCAAAACTGGTCAACTTAAGGTCGGTTTGACCAACACTTTATAGAAATATTTATGATCCGAACAAAAATTAAAAAAATGTAAAATGACCACCATTAAAAATCCTCTCAATAACAATTTTTAAAAAGTTTTTTGGAACATAAATATTTCTATAAAGTGTTGGTCAAACCGAGCTTAAGTTGACCAGTTTTGGTCAAAAAGTCTCAAGTGAGCTGGGACGAAGGGAGTATATAATTATCAGAAGTCATAAATCTTGACGTGCAAATGAATGACTTTTACCAAAGGAAACATAAAGAAGCTATAAGAGCTGCTCAAAATTAAGAACCCAAGAATCAGTACGCACCTTCAATATTAATGGAAGCGTTGAGAGCTCAACTGCAGGCAACTCCCTCAACTCACTATTAGCACTATGAAACGCCTCATCTGAAGAAGTAGCAATAAGTAGTCAACTACAAGTCATGCAGTGTTTATATTTTATACTAGCATCAGTTCTAAGTATTTCACAGTTTGTAAAAGTTAAAATTTGAGAAGCTGATCAATACATGGATCTATGATCATACTCTCTCAAAGACCAAAAAACCAACATTCAGAGGATTTTACTTCAATAACATATGATAAATAATCACAGAACTTACTGCTAAGAGAATTAAAATGTATATTCCGTTGCACACTGCAAATGTTGTCCCTGTGTAAGTAAATATTTGTCAGTTGATGTGACTACCCTTACAGAAATAAGGGAACTACAAAAGAAGAACCCCAGGCGATAATAATATACTTATTTGTTACCATATGAAAGAGCATCCTGTATTCTCTTGAAAGCTAAGCGCTAAATCAGATGAGTACTCTGCATCTCTCCACGAGATTATTGTATCTGAGAAATAAGATGCATATTAGCGAACATGAACCATCTTCAAGAGTAAGTATGGTCACTAGCAGAGAAGAAACAGTGGGAGATTTACCTTCTTGCTTTCTATATATATCATCTGAGCTAATACGATGCACAAGTAATGTTTCATTATCTTCTTCGTCAATAACAAGCAACCCCAAATCATCAGATCTCTATAAGAAATATGTGAAAAAGGTCAGACAATTTGCCCAAAAAATATAAAATTTCAACTATTGCTATATAGTTGGCAAAGAGTATTGGTATAAGAAGGAATTTTTTTCTCAAACAGTCACTTATGGAAAAAGTATCTCCCAAAATGACCAAGTCTAAAATGTACGTGACAATTAACAATAGCGACTTCATGGTTTCTGTATTGTGAAGTTGCTATTGCCAAGTATCTCCTAAAACGACTGAGTCCAATAAGTACCAAGTAAAATGTATCAGTTTCTAAAAGCCGCTATACACAATAATGACTTCATGATTTAGGCGCAGTGAGGCCAATATCGCCAATGGCAACTTCTATTTTTCCCAAAGTGATAAATTTTATGGGAAAATTAAAGTTTTTATTGCCAGCCGCGAGGAAAACTAACACTAAAAAAATTTCGGGAAAAACAGAAGTGTTATTGTCAATAGTAACTTGAGTTTTCTCCAAAATATTGACGTCACTATTGCCAAAAGAGACTTTTATAAATTGATACATTTTGATTAATACTTTTTTGACTTGGTCGTTTTGAGAGATACTTTTCTCAAAGGTTATCAGTTTGAGAAAAATCGTATAAGCTGCATTGGTGAGGAAAAGAATAGGTAGAAATAGACAGACCTCCAAGTAATCAATAGTGACGTGCCCAGTTCCTTGGTCATCCCATTTCCCGTCATCATTCAGACGGTATACCTTGACACGCTATGTAATTGAACACGAGTGGAATTCAGTACTATTGGCAATATCGAAAATCATGCTAATTCTCACAAATTAGAAACAACACATTCAACAGTCAAGAATTTCGGAAAGCTACACCTTGCAAATTCTGAAAATAATGTCATTCCACAAGGAAAACTTGCTTTGGCAGAAGAGATTTATAGAAGATCATACGAAAATTACAACAAATAGTTTGTGAACAGCATGAGGACCAAGACAAGACATATCCAAACAGTGACCTACTGTGCAACTTACTATCAGGGTATCTCAAGCAATCAGAAATCAAAGGAAAAACCAGTTGAGCTTCTTGTATCACTGCATAATGATCCTTAACTTGTACTTATGCACAAAAAAAAAAATGTGCATACACCATCGCTGAAACTTTTGCCAAAATGTATACCGAAAGAGCTTTTATCCATAATCATGCGTGATAACTACAATTCCTCCTAGCATTGGTGTCCAAAAGGTAACACTTACATAAAGGATCGGGGTTATGATGGTATGGTGGATATGTAAACCTATCTAACAATGTTTCAGCAAAAAATAAATAATTAAATAAAGATAACAACTCAAATTCAAGTGAATAAAGAAGTGTAAAATCCACGCAAACAATACTTCATTGACTAGCATCTGTGTTCCAATTAAACCGGGTCTGCTACATGAGTCCTTTGGGTAGGCACTAGCTTCAACTGAGTGATTTTTACCCTAGAACACAAAAAACAATATCCATCTTTGACAACGTCGGTGTGGAAATTGTTATGCTCACACCAATAGCTTGACCCTTGATGTCAAAATTACTCCCTTCATCCCAAAATGAGCGTCTACTTTTCAAGGAAAAAAGAACTCCTAAATGAGTGCCATTTTAGGTGAACCTACTTAATCCTCGATCGTCAATCATAATGTTCTAATTTAGACTTGCAATCATAATGTCATATGTTAAAAATTAAGATATTTTACAGTTAATAAGAACAGAACTTTCATTCAGATAACAAAAATACAATAATACAAGCTGATGGACAATGGTTTTACCAAACTAAAATGATACAATCAAATAAAACAAAACTCTAGCTAAACAATCGTTGTAGACCAATCCTTCTTCAGGTCAGTAACAGAAATACCTCAAAATACCACCAAAGTCCAAACGCTACTTTCCCCCACAGCAATAGACCGTGATAAGTGTATATCTTAGAAAATTTTGGCTAGGACTTTCATATCTGGCAGGTCACCAGTAACCTGAGGAAACGCAAGTCGGCTCGGTGAAAGACTCATAAGCGGGTCAAGTTCGGCAACATGCTTAGCACGTGAAGAAATATTAACTAAGTTTAATTTCCTGCAACGGACCCGGCCTCTCGTAAGTAACTAATCAAATGACTAGGTGGCACTTAATCCAGGTTCGACCCATTCCTATGACAAATTGCTTAGAGTTTTCGAAGAAACTACTGAATAGAGGGCGTTTGGAGAAAGATACCAAGACAATGCGAGCGTGTTTAGGCTTGCTGGATTTTGAAAAATGGGGAATTTAATGTTCTGTAACCATAAGCAAATCCTTAACTTTGGTTAGATTTAGGCCCAGCTTTTCAAGTGGAATTACTGGACAGCATAATGTTTATTAGGGTGCCGGTCAAAACCGAGTAGCTCGCAAGACCCATAAATTAAGACCCGGTCAAATTCGTCCACCCATAATTAGACCCAGCTCTGCTCAATCTGAGATTCTGATATTAGCATTACACTCCCACCAAACACGTCAAGAAAATCCAGATTCTTAAAGAAGAGCTGCATGGTTTCCTTTTCCAATATCATGAATCTATACCTGGAGAAAGGAAACCACCTAGCGCGGACTCGCCTGCTATTCAGCAGCAACTTCAGACAATCAATTCTAAAAGTATCAAGCACCACTACACCCGGAAAATAAACAATTTGAGAGTTTCGAAAGAAGCCTTACAAATCACAAACCAACTCAGAGAGATGTATGTATTAGGCCTTCTAAAGAGCAGTATGTCATTCGTGTTGACTATATTTAGAGTTTAAAGTCCACATTAACAACTTGAGCTTGAAGAGAATCCTAGATTTAAAAAAAAAAAAAAAAAAAAAAAAAACTGAGAAAGAGAACAAGAATAAGTAGTAGGGCTGCAAAATATTCCCAACTCTCTCAAGATAACCATTTTATCCTGTGTACGTGAAAGACGAATACGAGAGAGATAAGTAAAAGGAGACATAACAGATTCTCTATCATGCAAATTCGAAAAGAATGAAAATCCCAAGACACAATCCCTCCCCACCACTCACAAAATAAGAAAAAGTATCAAATGACACAAGGGAAAGACAAAAAAAGGCGAGAGAACGCCGCAAAAGGCGGTGAAAGAGGACAGAATACATGATTACTCCCTCCGTCCCATGACAACTTGCACCAATTTCCTTTTCGGGTGTCCAATTGATAAGTTCCACTTTCCTTAAATGTCCATCTCATTTTTTTATTCACTCTGCCCCACTTGTCATACTCACACTTAAATTGTGGGTTCCACTCTCAAATCATCATACTCACAACCCCTTTCCCACTCTCAATACTTTTGAATATATATACTCTCTTGAAAATCCATGTGTCAAAAAAAAATGGTGCAGTTTGCTATGGGACGGAGGGAGTACATTATTGTAGAAACTAAAACACTGAAATGTATGTCCCAACCATTGCGGTACAATCCAAAACTCGCCTCTTAATCACCTTATGCCAACTAGATTGTGGTTCCCGAGGAAATCATGAAAGCCGCTTACTAACCATTGGAATATTCTTCCACTCCAAGTTCCCAAAAAGATGGAAGAAAGAGCCACTACAGTAAATAGAAAGTTTAAAAGCTGA
The DNA here is from genome assembly GCA_026119855.1 of Campanula takesimana. NCBI lineage: Eukaryota > Viridiplantae > Streptophyta > Magnoliopsida > Asterales > Campanulaceae > Campanula > Campanula takesimana. The sequence goes on along the minus strand of JAOWBW010000529.1, from coordinate 133,107 downwards.
AAGAAAGAGTCATCACCATAAGGACAACTCCAATGGTAGGGGTCAAATGCAAATTTTAATACCTATGTTGAAGTACTAGTATCTCCAATGGGAAAAACAATGGGTATCAAAATTTGGCTGCTACCTTGCTTAGTACCACACCAATTTGGTACCCATTGTTGGAGCTTTAAGCAATTATTAAACATACTGCAAAATTATTTACCACGTTCAAAAAATTAACTATCATGTTAAAAGTATTATTTACTAAATACTCCCTCCGTCCCAGCACAAGTAGGACTAGAGGAGTTGGCACAATAATTAAGAGAAAGTAAGATATGTGGTAGAAAATGAAGAGAGAGAATGAGTGGGATAAATAGTAGTGTTGGTTGATTAAAATGAGTGGTGGAAAATGAAGAGAGAAAATGAGTGGAGTTATAAATATATTAAAACATTTCCATTTTAGGCAGTGTCACTTGTGGTGGGACGGACCAAAAAGGAAAGAAGTCTCACTTCTGCTGGGACAGAGGGAGTATATAATTTTAAAAAAAAATACAATCTATTTTGGTTTGATAAAACAATTACATTTTTTTATTTTAGTTAACAATAATTAATTAAAATAATGATCATATTTTGAAATTAGTTATCATCTTAAGAATATTATTAAAGTTAATAACTATTTTTAGTTTTTAATCATAAAGTTAATAACTATCAAAAATTAATTTGATACAAAATTTTGATACCTATCTATTTGTAGGAGATGGTTTTATGATACAATGTGAATAGTGCTCATGGAAATCAAAATTTGAGTTTGATACCTATGACTTAATACCAAGCATCGGAGACCTTAAGGAACCAAGTGCCATACAAACAACCTTGTCAATGAGGCCACCAAATGATGCATCACTCGCTTAAACCGGAAAACAACGGAATGAAAAAAAGTGCTGCTAAATAACAAAACTATTTAAAATACCATTTGTTGAAATTAAACATTTCATCGATGGAATGAAAATACTCTTCCCTGCTACCATTGAGTCACCATGAAACCTTTAGGTAGCTAAAAAGAAAAGGAGGGATGGCGTGCTATAATACAACAAATAAGGAAACCGTAGGCATTAATAGATTTTGTTATAGGATTAGTACATTCTAATAATGTGTAACTTCCATTTTCTCCACTCATACAAAGTAAATACAAACTAAAACACACAAAGTACCATGCCAAGCTGAACGCCCAAATCAATGCCCAACTTTACTCATAAGCTTCGAGAATCACAATGATCTCAAGTTTCTAAAAGCATATTCTTCGTGACTAAGACAAATTGGCTTTTATACTTGGTGAACTAATTTACCCTAATCAGTGTCGTGCACTACTAAATTATAGCGGTAGATCCCACATCAATGTAATTGACAATCCCTTCTACAATATAGTTTTCTACATGGGTGGTAATTGGGTGTTGTGTTTGGGCAAAGACCAAGTTCCCGGCTAAGATTTAAGGGGTAATTTGGGTATTAAATAGACAAATCCACCCATCAATCTAAATGGATAACTTTTGCTGTACACGATACCCAGTGACACTCAAACCCATTTGGGTATAACCCAAACTAGCCATAACGCTCACAAAAAATCTTTAAGCATCTTTCAGTTTTCATTAAGGAAATAATATCCTGCTATCTCTATTTACACAATTAATAAAACTACTCCCTTTGTCATAAAATGCATGTCCAGTTTGAACTTTATTAAATAAGAGGATAAGAGATTGCTACCTCAAAGAATGTTTTCTGTTTGTATTTGTTTTGTCTTGCTTCAAGTTAATCATGAGTTCTTGTGATATTTCTTGCATTATTGGCTGGTTGTGTACCTTACAGGCTTGTTGGGTCAGAACTCAACCCATTATAGTATTGGATACTTATCAAGTTATCCATCTGTTATCCGTCTAAAGCTCATTGCAGTATTTATTATACTAATGTAATTTGATTACTTCCTCCGTCCCATTTTAAATTGCAAAAAAAAAAAATGGCATAAGAATTAAGGGGAAAAGTGAAAAAGGTGATGTGTTGTGAGTGTAGATAGTTGGGTAGGAGAGAGAAAGTGGGGTAGGAAATAGTATGCGGGTTAGTTGATGTATGACAAGTGGGTCCCACTAACTGAAAATTATTAAAAACTTTCTACTTTTGGATTTTGCAATTTCTATGGGACACCCAAAATAACAAATTTTGCGATTTGAAACAAGGCGGAGGGAGTATTATTTATTTTAATGGGTTAATGGGTATAATGGATAGATAAGTGGATTGGGTAAAATATTTCACCCTACTTCTCTGCATACCAAGATACCAAAACAATGTACTAAAATAAATAAATAAGAGATTAGATCAATATGCATACACTAGTAATTAATGACTCAAACCAAACCTCCGGTACACTTTGTGCACTACATATAATACAAAAAAAAGGTCCCTAGAACAGTTCTAGGTACCAATAGCCAATCCAACTACTGCTATCACAAACTCGAGAGCATTAACCACATAACATGGCAAGCAAACCTTACACAGGCAACTCAGACAAATCCACAAGTGGCAAAAAATAACAAATTGCACCTCACCACCAAATTCAACACCAAATACTCAGCCTCTTACAAGTTAACTAACCACAAGTGGGTAAAATAACAAATTGCACCTCGCCAATTAATTCAATACCAACTATTATCAAACAGCAACTGCAATTGTGACTAACCAAACAAATTTCACCTCTCCAGTGAATTCACATAAGCTAAGATAAAACTCAATTTCCCACGGATTAAAAGCAATAAACTTTTGGTCGTTCGACAGTTAATAAGAAGCGGGAAACTGACCTGCATCGAATTATTTGCAGCCGGCAATTTCTCCGGCGCTCCCATCACAGCAACTCCCGCCGTCTTTGCAACTTTTAAACCTAAACCCCTCAATTACAGCTATCCAGATGATGAACTTGACCGGAAAATTAGGGTTTTGAGGGTACGAGGAAAGGGAAACAGGTTGAGAGTTCGAAATGGATTGAACAGAATGGATCAATTCGAAACCCTAACCGCCATTGATGTGGAGCAACGAAGATACAACTTTCTCTCGCTCTAGAATTATCAATTTCTCTCTCTAGAATTTTTTTTTTTTTCCTTTTTTTTCTTTCCGTGGCCCGACCTCTGTATAGAACGGAAGTGGATTTCAGGAAAAGGAAGCTGGGAGAAAATAATTAATTACGGAGTAATTCAATTGCTTGAATGGGAAAGAGAAAATTTTGGGGTCCCTAAATTATAAAAAGTCTTGTTTTTATAGGGGTTAAAGTTTAGGGTTTAGTGTTTAAGGTTTAGGGTTTAGGCCTTTTAAGGTTTAAGAAGGGTTAAAAAACAGGACTTTTTATAACTTATGCAGGAACTAGTTTCCCCCAAAACCAACTCAATGGGAAATTACGGTTTTTTCCTTTCGTTTCGGTGAGTTTCAATTTAGGCTCTAATGTTCCAAATTTAGCAATTTGGTGCCTAATGTTCGTCTTTTGTGGCGAAATTGGCCTTTTTTTGATGGTCGTGGATGGAAGCTAACGAAATTAACGGAAAATTTAACGAACTTCTTTAAAAATTGCATTTCTTACCCAGAAAAGGCAAGTTGGCGTTGTGGGAGTAAGAGCAAGCATGGGAGAAGAAGAGATGTGAAGGTGACCGGTGACTAGTGTGTGTGTGAGTTAAGTGGGGTGTGGGGGGGGGGGGGTGGGGGTGGGGGGGAAGGAGACAAAGAAGGTACTCCCTCTGTCCCTAAATGAGTGTCCATTTTTAAGAAATCTTTGTCCCTAAATGAGTGTCTTTTTTTAACATAACTTTATCCCTAAACATTTTTTTTCGAAATTTTTTCACCGGTTTCTTTATATGTGCAAAACTAAAGGTTTGGAAAGGAGATTACAAGATTATATATGAATCGTTGTTACCAAATTGTTCAAAAAGTTGAGATTTTTAGTGTCCCTTAAAATGAAATTTGGACACTCATTTAGGGACAGAGGTAGTAGAAGTTTAGGTTTGATTTTTTATTTTCCCTTTTCAAGCAAAATTAGGTTAAAAGAAGTTTTTTAAGGCTATTATCTATGAACTAATATCTAAATTTAGCCCTTAACTTTTTTTTAAAAAAAACACACAATTTTAGCTTATACTTAAGGAATTAGAATTATAAATGTCTTTAGTATAAGGTATTTTTATTTTTATAATTTTCACTACTACACAAAATTTTATTATTTTAAATGATAAACAATATTTTACTTTGATATTTATTATGTTTTTTTTGGTTAATTAAAATATACATTCTTTTATTAATATATATAATTTTAGGAGTTGTAATGTTTTTTACAAAATGGGGTCAACATAAATAATTATTGAACTTTATGGGTAAGAAATGCAACTTTCAAATAAGCTCGTTAAATATTTCGTTAATTCTGTTAGCTTCCATCCATTATCATCCAAAAAAGACTTATTCCGCCACAAAATGTGACACATTAGGCACCAAATTGCCAAAATGGGAACATTATGACCTAAATTGCAACTCATATGAAACTTTGGGGCACTAATGTGCTATTTGCCCAATGTATATTTGTTGCCAATATTAAGTCTATCATATACACTAAAGGCACACGTTAGAAAACCCGAAATTGTTTAGACATGCATTTTAAGGAAAAATTTAAGGGCGATAAATGTTAGACAAGTTTTTAAAAAAACTCTTTATATACTTGAAGTGAATATGAAATTATTTGATGATTAAGTAAGTCCTTATACAAATCGTCAAAATTTCAAAAAAAAATTGAAATTTATCCCTAAATAAGTGTCCATTTTCGAAAAATCTTTGTCCCTAAATGAGTGTCTTTTTTTAACATAACTTTATTCCTAAACGTTTTTTTTTCGAAAAAAATTTCACCGGTTTCTTTATATGTGCAAAACTAAAGGTTTGGAAAGGAGATTACAAGATTATATATGAATCGTTGTTACCAAATTGTTCAAAAAGTTGAGATTTTTAGTGTCCCTTAAAATGAAATTTGGACACTCATTTAGGGATAGAGGTAGTAGAAGTTTAGGTTTGATTTTTTATTTTCCCTTTTCAAGCAAAATTAGGTTAAAAGAAGTTTTTTAAGGCTATTATCTATGAACTAATATCTAAATTTAGCCCTTAACTTTTTTTAAAAAAAAAACACACAATTTTAGCTTATACTTAAGGAATTAGAATTGTAAATGTCTTTAGTGTAAGGTATTTTTATTTTTATAATTTTCACTACTACACAAAATTTTATTATTTTAAATGATAAACAATATTTTACTTTGATATTTATTATGTTTTTTTTGGTTAATTAAAATATACATTCTTTTATTAATATATATAATTTTAGGAGTTGTAATGTTTTTTACAAAATGGGGTCAACATAAATAATTATTGAACTTTATGGGTAAGAAATGCAACTTTCAAATAAGCTCGTTAAATCTTTCGTTAATTCTGTTAGCTTCCATCCATTATCATCAAAAAAAAACTTATTCCGCCACAAAATGTGACACATTAGGCACCAAATTGCCAAAATGGGAACATTATGACCTAAATTGCAACTCATATGAAACTTTGGGGCACTAATGTGCTATTTGCCCAATGTATATTTGTTGCCAATATTAAGTCTATCATATACACTAAGGGCACACGTTAGAAAACCCGAAATTGTTTAGACATGCATTTTAAGGAAAAATTTAAGGGCGATAAATGTTAGACAAGTTTTTAAAAAACTCTTTATATACTTGAAGTGAATATGAAATTATTTGATGATTAAGTAAGTCCATATACAAATCGTCAAAATTTCAAAAAAAATTGAAGAATGATATTTAAGTGAGAACCAATCAAAAATAACATGACGTAATGAAAGTGTATTACCGAATATGAGAAGCGAGAGTCGCATGGCCACGTATTATATATTTACAGGTCATGGGATTTGACGAATGATGATCGCCATATTATTTTCCTATCTGGCCAATCACTATTGCTGTTTCCCAGTGCTAAGAAGAAAGATTGTTTTTATACGGCATAACAGCGTCACTCCAATGCCTTTCGATTATTTATTTTTTCCAAATACCTTAAAATTATAAAATCATAACTAAAATGTAAGCCACCAACAAATATAATTGGTGGTAAATCAAATAAAAGCTACACAAATTTTTCACAACAAAATTTTAATACAATTTGTAATTAATTTGTATGCAAAACACAAAGTCCATAAGAATATGTATGTCTTATTAAAAAAAAAAAATGTATGACAATGATAATATGGTTATGTATTTTTGCCCATGATGGGTGAGTTATTGCCTTCCTCCAGAGCCTTGTCATTCGATATCAGTCTCTAAAAAGTGGCTGATGAATCTTAATTTAAAAGATTGATGATTTTCATTGACCCTATCAATTTTTTTTTAATTTTTTTTTAAAGAGAATCGATAGTGGTTCCCCACCTACCCCCTTATAATAATGATGTCCTAGGAGGCATGGAAAGAGATCGAACCCGAGACCCCATCAATTTAAAGTATATTAAATTTTAGCCTTAAACCATCCAAGTTGCAATCTAATTTCATACATGCATACTTAATATGTTTCCTTCCTCTCTATTTTTGTATTCATTCAGCTTGAGGTTGACACACCAGTCAATTACTCCCTCTAATTCAAAATACATGTCATTTTAAACTTTTTTACATATATTAAAAAATATAATTAATATATATTAAAAAGATTTATGTACCCCTAAAATAATTATTTACCTAGGCAATTAAAATGCTTATACAAGAGATAATTTACAATTAATTAATAGGGATATAACTGGTAAACTAGAATAAATGTTCCTTTGAAATAGTGAAACGTAAAATATTTTGGAAACAAAATTTAACCCTTAAAACAACTTGTATTATGAAACATAGTAAGTATTCAATCTTTCGGATTTTGTTGTTTGAATGATTTATTGGTCAATTAAAGTTGTAACTAGTAATAAGCTGAGCATAGTTGAGTGAACCATCGAACTCGAGGTTATTAAGTGTACAGGACTTAGTATGAATTAGGCTCATTTTATGGCAGAGAAACACTTTATACTAGTTTGATATAACCGATACAGAAAGATAAATAAATACGAGATATAATAATAAACATACAATTAAGAACACACGAATATTGTGGTTCACTAACAGCTATTAGCTACATCGACAAGTAAAAAGAGAACATATGTATTACTATGGAGAAATCATTATACATATTTACAAACCAAGATTGTGTTCGAACTTCTAGATCACTAAAACAGTGTAAGATGTGTTCTACGTATGTTCTAAACTACTTATCTTGAACATCAGATTCAAATAAAAGATTCTTATTGTAAACACAAATTGATAGCTTCGACTATCTCAAATTATATAAGTTTGGCGGTCTTATCTTCGATTTCAGGATGATTCGTTTCGTTCTTGAGCACCAATTAAATCAAACAAGAAAAAAAAAAACTGATAGACACAACTCTCTATCAATCTCCAAACTTATATCATATCTCAAAATTATAGCTCTCTAATTATGTAATCGTCCCCATAAGCCCGACTCCAACTTTTACGCAATTCAACTAATTATTCGAAGCATGAACTTCCATCCTCCATAAGAGATCATATTTCAGACTACATAATGAGCACATCTTCTTTTTGAGTTACATCCCCGTTCCTTTGCTATACTTACTCCTCAAATTTGCGCCTACCAGTGCTCTTTGCTAGATTCTTCACCAACCTACTAATAACATGTTTTAGACTAGACCTAGTGCAGACTGCACTAAAAAAAAAAAAAAATACTCGAGACATGTTATTTGTCTCCTCTAAGGATGGCAACGAGACGGGTTTCGATGTGCTGGCATTTCCCGATCACTCTCTTACTTAAAGCTTGTTAAACTCCAAACCACCCCGCTCCGTTAAACACATAAATAACCCAGGTCCGCCCTGCTATTGAATATAAATCTTGTAAAAAAGTTAGTACTCTTTATGCAATACTATTATATATTTTTATTTCTTTAAAAAAATAAAGAACTTAAATAGTATAAAAAACAAAAAATGTTGCATCACCAAATAAAATTTCTAATTATACATAAATATTATATATAATGAATTATTATATTAAAACTATAATTTATGCGGGCTCAGGTTAAACGGGATGTTTATAATAATCCAAAACTATCTCAAACTTGTCGGGTTTCAAAAAACACTTCCCAAACCCTTCTATTAGAGTCGGGTGATTGCAATTTGACAGGGGCCCTTCTATGCAATATAAGCATATACGCTTTTTCTTTAGTTATTGTGCCCACCTCTTGGGTGTCAAGTGAGGTGGGACGGATGGAGTATACCCTTACTTATGATGATAGTGTCATGTTAAAAACATGAGGCTTTGACCAATAAGTCCCTAGGCCAAATAAAAACTATCAATAAGGACAGACATTTTGAAAAACTACCAAAAAGTCATTGGCCTTTTTCATGGACCAGATTGCCCTTAGCTCAGCGCAAACCCAGCCAAGTCTTTCCCCCCCTCCCAGCCCAACTTCTCTTTCTCTTTTCTCTCTTCCTGTTCTCTCTTTCTTTCTTCCTGTTTCTCTCATTCTTTTTTTTTTCCACCTATGACATATCTCAAAATCTATAAACTGAAAAAATGATCTGAAACCATTGTTTTAATCGTGTCGACAATACGAATCAAACAAGTACACTCAACACAAAATTCAAAATTTATAAATAAAAAAAAACATTTTCACTTGTGAAAATTTGGGAAAAAATCATTTTTAATTTCACAATTTTAAAAAATAAATTTTTACTTTTCACTTGTAAAATCATTTTTCAACTGATTTCTCAGTTGTGCGATTTCACAGTTGTGTCATTTTTTCATTTTTCATTTTTCATTTTTCATTTTAAAAACTGATAAATTCATCTCTCAATTTTTCACAATCATTATAATAATTGAGACATACATTTCACAGTTGTTCACACATAAATTTGAATATAACAACTGAGACATTCATTTAACAGTTATTCATAATTGAGTAAAAACTGATAAAATCACCTTTCTTTTTTCACAATTGATGACTGAATTTATCGTTTTAAATATATAATAACGGAGACATTCATTTAACAGTTATTCATAATTAAATAAAAACTGATAAAACCACCTCTCATTTTTCCCAATTGATGACTCAATTTATCGGTTTAATTATATAATATAAATGAGATATTCATTTCTCAGTTATTCACATATGAATTTGAGTACAAAACTGGTACATTCATTTCTCAGTTATCAATTTTTCTCTGTTGTTAATATAATAACGAGATATTCATTTCTCAGTTATTCACACACGAGTTTAATATAAGAACTGGTAAATCTATTTCTCAGTTGTTAACACGTGAGTTGAGTGTAACAACTAAGAAATTCATCGCACGGTTTTTACAAAGGATACTCATTTTCAGAACTATGTGTTGTCAAATGCTTTTTAAACAATTGCGAAATAAATTTATCTCATTTTTTTTAATTAAAAATGAGTAATTTTCCAATTGTGAAGAATTAATACCCTAACCCAAAAAAAAAAAAAAAAAAAAAAAAAAAACCAAATGTGAGGTTGTAGTGTTAAATATATAATAGTCTACTAATAGAACAAGTAAGAAGCTTGGCATAGTGGTTAGGAGTCTTAGGTTCAAACCCTCCTAAGAGCAAATAATTTTTATCTATAATACTTGGGGTTGCAGATGGTTGTGGCGGCAGTGGGTGAGGTCCGGCGGTGGCGGCAGCAGGTGACGGTGGCGGGTGGAGGTCTGGTGGTGGCGCCTGACGGCGGTGGGTGGAGGTCCGGCGGGCTGCAGACGGCGGCGGGTGGAGGTCTGGTGGCGGCGGCAGCGGCAGCGGGTGGAGGTCCGGCGACAGCAGGTGGCGGACCTCAGTCAAAGTCAAAGGTCTAGTAGGCGGTCAAAGGTGGTCAATGGTTAAAGGTGTAATATAATTTTATTTGGGCTGGGGGTATTTTTGCTATTTAAAAATGGTGAGGGATTTATTAGTAAAATTGATTTCAACCCAAAGACCCTAAGGTAGATTATGAAATGTTGTGGTTTTATTGGCAAATACCATCTTCCCCAAGGGACTTATTGGTAAAAATCCCTAAAAACATTTAATTGTCATGGTACTTGAAATATTTCAAGGGTAATTTAGTCCATTACATATGCATTGACTGTTTTCTTAATTTGTGTGAAAATCTTAGAACTACAAGTATTTTGGGACGGAGAGAGTATTTAATAACTTGAAGTAGAATTATTTAAAAATAAAACTTTAGTAATATTTCTTTAACCGTTTACCGCCATCAGATTCGAAGATAGAGATCAAGAGCGGGGGTTTCTCCGCCACATTTGTCCCTTCAACCAAACAGGTAATAAAACATTCATCACTCCTCAACCTCAACCCGCCCTTAACAAAACGCCGCCGGCGACACCTCCTCCTCCGACAGCCCCCCCTCTCTCTCTACATCACAATGCACTCCACAATTTCTCTCTCTACGATCAACCTCTTCCCCACCTCGATCGCACCCCAATCAAGCCACAAAATCTACCTCAATTCACTCGCCAAGTATCCAAACCTCCAATTCCGTGGCCTGAGGCGAGAATTTTCGGACCTTAAGCGGAGATCGTTTGTATTGAGTCCTCGAAGACAATTGAAGAAGGTGTTAGCTTCCTTATCGAGCAATGGTAGTCCTCCGTCGTCGTCGTCGACGGGTTTCGATTACGATCTCGTCATTATTGGTGCCGGCGTTGGTGGTCACGGAGCCGCGTTACATGCCGTCGAAAAGGTAATATAGATACCATTCTTAATGTATTGTCTGGATGTTATGATCTTTTCCACTGAGATTTCATTAATTAAATGTCTGCTAAAAGGAGTAATAATCTCGACTACACAAATCATTTCCAGGATCTTCCATTTTACGAGTCCAATTTCAAAAATTAAGCTATAAATTTATATTTGTTTCTTACTCCCTCCGTCCCAAAATGATCTTCATATTTGACTGTTCAAACTTTTTAAGGATATGACACTTGCTTCACTAGCTATGTTATATTTTTGTACTTTCGAGCCAAAATTGTAGAAATGGGAAGAACTTTTTGGGACAATGAAAAATGGCAAATGAGAACATCATTTTGGGACAGATGCCCATATTCAAAAAATGAAATACAAAGGCACAAAACTACAAATTAATAAGCTTTTAACGAGCACCCTTTATGTTGAACGAATAGAATAATGGCATCAATTAGTGACCCGGGATTAGCAGAGGAAACTGCTTAACGAGCATCTCCATTCTCCATCTTAGTGTTGGGATGATCGAAGTATATGCATTTTTAGCTAGGCCATGTTAGAACCTGTCAATTTTGGTTGTTTGTCCTCTGTTACTTGAGTATTAAGAGTTAAAACGAATCATTATATTCGCAGGGTCTCAAAACAGCGATCATAGAAGGAGATGTGATAGGTGGAACATGTGTAAACCGGGGTTGTGTTCCTTCCAAAGCTCTTCTTGCTGCCAGTGGTCGAATGCGAGAACATCAGAATGTGCATCACTTGAAGTCTTTAGGTATACAGGTAAGAGAATCTCCTTGGTTCATATGATCTGAAGTTCAGTCTACTAGCAATAACTTTCTCTTTGTTGCATTAATATGCTGCTCCATGTTATTCGGTTTTGACAAAAACAACAACAACAACAAAGCCTTAGTCCCAAAATAATTTGGGATCGGATAACATGAATCGTCAATGAAAAGAGGTGAGGAAAAAAAAAAGGTGAAAGCTAAGAAGCAATTTAAAGAATAAAATAGGTGGGGAGAAATTTGGAAAAGAAAGAAAAAAAGAAAAGAAAAGAAAACAGAATTAAAGAAAAGAGAAGGACTAAAAAAATTAGGGGCAATTCCCATTTAGTCCCTCATTAGAATCTAAACTACCACCTAGTCCAAGGTATTTTCAATATTACCACCTAGTCCAAGGGATATTAAAAGGGCATGAATGCCCTTACTAAATGACTGGAAATTACATGATTACCCCTCCCTCCTCAACCTTTCACCTTCTCACCGGTCAACAACTTTGACCGACCGGCCACCACCTCCGGTAACCTTTTTCCGGCCAGTTTTCCGGCAATATTTTCCGGTGACATTTTCCGGCCACCATATTCCGTCGGCCACCTCCGGCCACCATTTTCCGACGGTCACCTCCGGCGACCATTTTCCGGTGACCACCTCCGGCCACCATTTTCCGGCGACCACCTCCGGCCACTATTTTCCGGCTACCGTTTTCCGGCGACCATGTTCCGGCCACCATTTTCCGGCGACCACCCCCGTCCACCATTTTCCGGCCACCATTTTCCGGTGACCACCCCCGGCCACTATTTTCCGGTGACCATCTCCGGCGACCATTTTCCGGTGACATTTTCCGGCGACCACCTCCGGCCACAATTTTTCGGTGACCACCTCCGGCGACCATTTTCCGGTCACTTTTCCGGCGACAGTTTCCGGTCACCATTTTCCGGCGACCTTTTCCGGCCACCTTTCCGGCGATCACCTCCGATCACCTTTTCCGGCGACCACCTCCGGGCACCTTTTCCGGCCACCTCCGGCGGCCATTTTCCGGCTACTACTTCCAACCACCGTTTTCCGGCGACCATCTCCGGCCACCTTTTCCGGTGACCATTCTCTGGTGACTATCACCGGCAACCATTTTCCGGCCACCACCTCCGACCACTTTTTTCCGACAAACATTTTCCGGTGACCACCTCCAACGACCATTTTCCATTGTCCATTTTATTTTTATGAAAAAAAACAATAATTCTTTATTTAAAAAACAACTACACATTTTCTACAAGAACAAATTAAAAGCTCTTAGCAACAAATTCACATTTTTTTTTAAAAAAAATATTTTTTTAAAGAACAAATTCACAGTTGTTTCAGAACAAGTTCACAGTTGTAAGTTCGCATTTGTTCCAAGAACAAATGTAAATTTGTTCTTGTTCCAATTGTAAGTTCGCATTTGTTCCAAAAAAATAATAATTCACATTTGTTCTTGTTCCCAGAACAAGTTCGCAATTATAAGTTCACAATTATAAGTTCGCAATTGTTCCAAGAACAAGTTCGCAATTGTTCCAATAACAAGTTCGCACTTGTTCCAATAACAAGTTCGCACTTGTTCCAAAAACAAGTTCGCAATTGTAAGATCGCACTTGTAAGTTCACAATTGTAAGTTTGCAATTGTAAGTTCGCAATTGTTCCAATAACAAGTTCGCACTTGTTCCAAAAACAAGTTCGCAATTGTAAGTTTTCAATTGTAAGCTCGCAATTGTAAGTTCGCACTTGTAAGTTCACAATTGTAAGTTCGCAATTGTAAGTTCGCAATTGTTCCAATAACAAGTTCGTACTTGTTCCAAAAACATGTTCGCAATTGTTCAAACAAGTTCACAGTTGTAAGTTTACAAATTGTAAGTTCAAAAATGTAAGTTCGCAATTGTAAGTTCGCAAATGTAAGTTCGCAATTGTAAGTTCGCAATTGTTTCAATAACAAGTTCGCACTTGTTCCAAAAACAAGTTCGCAATTGTAAGTTCGCACTTGTTCGAACAAGTTCACTGTTGTAAACAAGTTCACACTTGTTCCAAGAACAGGTTCACAGTTCTTCTCAGGCCAAATTCCAAAAACAATTTCATATTTTCAAAGAAAACCGCATTTTTCCAGAATAAATTCACAGTTATTTAAAAAAAATGTTTACTGGATCAACAAATTAATAAATTTTTGTACAATAAAAGAAAAAATTAATTTCTGAAAAAATTACTATCTACGAGAAGGGGTTAACATGAACCCCCAAAATGATCTCAATTTCTACTTGCATTTACTGGATCTAGAAATAGAATTACTCAATGTTCCAAGAACAAGTTCACATTGAATTCCATGAAACCAGAGTTTTAACTAACTTTTAATCATCAAAGACACAACAAGCATAATCAGCAGATGTATCTACACAATTCCCATACATTGAAATCAATCCATTACAAGCCACTTCATCACAAGCATCCTGGGTTTTTGAAATTAAACCATGAACCTGCTGGCCAAAACTAAACCTGCTAGATTTCAAGGCTAGTAAACTCGTAGAACACTACCGATTGCATAATGAACCGACAGAAACCCCCCTGAAATCATATCACGAAAAACAGTACAAGCCTCATTAGGCATTTTATTTCGAGTATACCAGAAACCAGACATTCGAATCCCTAAAATGATCTCAATTTCTACTTGCATTTACGGAACATTCGAACATACATCTATAAATTGTATGGATAGAGAGAGGAAACGGAAGTAAAAACAAATCGGAAGTGGCAGACCTGTGTGTTAAGAGATTGCCAGATCTACAGAAAAAAGGTGTCGGAGGGCGTCGCCGGAGGTGGGAGGGGAGTGAGCCGCCGATGGTTGAAGGGAAGGGGGTCAACGGAGTTGTTCGATCTGCTAGTCGGAGTTGGACAGAGAGGAAGAGGAGGGGGTCGCCGAAGGAGGGGGAGGGAGATGGCCGGATCTACAGAAAAAATGTAGGGGAGGACGTCGTCGGAGGTGGGAGGGGAGCGAGTCGCCGACGGTTGAAAGGGAAGGGGTCAACGGAGTTGTTCGATCTGCTAATCGGAGTTGGATAGAGAGGAAGAGGAAGGGGTCGCCAGAGGAGGAAGGAGGTCGCCGGAGGAGGAGGGAGGTCGCCGGAGGTGGAGGGAGGGTCACCGGTGTTGGATCAGTGAGGGGTCGCGTGTAGAGAGAGAAAACGATTTTGTGGTTGTGCGTGCGTTGAATGAGGAGGGGGAAGGCTGGGTTGTTTTATTTGGATAAGGGGTAGTTTCGGGATTTAATAACTCTAATGGACTAGGTGGTAAAGGAAAATATTGGCTTGGACTAGGTGGTAAAGGAAAATATAGGCTTGGACTAGGTGGTAAATTCGATTAGGATGAGGGATTAGGTGGTAATTTTCTCAAAAAATTAAACCCCATCATCCACATTGGGTATTTATCTTTGATGCCTTCTGAAACAATGAAGTTGCATATGCATACCTCCTTCAAACTTCTTGGTAGATTGGGGCTGGGGGCTTTATGCATCAAACTTGAAGATGAAGCCGTCATGTTAGGAAGTGTTAGGTGTAAGAAACATTTGCACTGATTGTCAAACTGTGGACCCTACTTGACATTAAACTTCCAGTAGTCCGGCACATCTTTCTGTTAGTAAATTTCACGAATATTACATGCATGTGAAATAACCACCTAAAGATTTAGTCATCTACTGCTTTATTGAACGTTGATCCAGAGCCCATCAAACTTACTTTATAATCCTTTTGCAAGTAATTGTAGGTCTCAGGAGCTGCTTATGACAGGCAGGGAGTTGCTGATCATGCAAACAATCTAGCTTTAAAAATCCGTAATAATTTGAGCAATTCTCTTACAGCTCTTGGGGTGGACATATTGACAGGTTTTGGTACAATTCTGGTACGCCAACCATGAACTATTTCATCTTTTGTCTTCAAGCACATTTACATTTGACATCATCCTGAAACCGTGGTTTCTTTATCTTGTGAGGTTACCTCAACATTATAGTCAAATATGGCCTTGAGTATCCTAATGTCCGACTACTTTGTTTATGAATATTTTCAGGGTCCTCAAAAGGTGAAATATGGAAAAGTTGGCTCTTCTGACAATGTAATAACTGCAAAGAATATAATAATTGCTACTGGTTCAGTTCCTTTTTTACCCAGTGGCATTGAAGTTGACGGTATTTATTCGCACTTCTGCCAGAAGTTTGCTGCTTATAGTTGCAATATTTATCAATATATACATTAAATTCCAGATTGATTGCATACAGTTCCAGAATAGGTTTCACTGCTTGCATCAAGCTGGTATCTACCAAATTTAGGAAAATATAAATAAGTTCTAGGCTTCACAAGGAAATCTTTTACTCAGTGAATTCCAACAATAAAATATTCATGTTTGAGTTGTTTGGTATAGAAATATTTGATACAGATATGATCTTGAATTTACTGTCCAGTTTCCTCAGTTCCTGTAGGTTGTCTTTTTATTGTCTTTTATATACTCCCTCCGTCCCATCACAAGTGAGACTAGAAGTCAATTAGTGGTCAACTTGATTAAACTTTGACTAATAATTTAAATATAATGTAATAATCCTAATGAAAATTTAACAATTATTATTGTATCACCATTTATAATACTTTCAATATCAATTTTTAAATTTTTAATCGGAACAATTATTTTTATTTAAATTATTAGTCAAAGTTTAATCAAGTTGACCACTAATTGACTTCTAGTCTCACTTGTGGTGGGACGGAGGGAGTATCTGTTTATTTGTTTTTCCCATGGATAGTATGTTACAATATTCTAGATTTGTATGATTGATGATTGGACCTACACTGAAACAAAAGAGGTGCCTAGAAGTCCTTCCAAAATTTCCTCCAGGCATTAAATTATCGGATAGTAACTATAAAATGTATTGTTAGCTCAGGACCCCCTCACTTTCTGAAGTTTGGGTATCAATATCACAAGAAGTAGTACCGGTACTTAAGCTCCTGAGCGAAGTTTAAGAAGCCACATCCATATATTACAAGTTTGCATCAACATCATTTTTGCATGGCCACTTGATTTCTGATCATACTGTAATTGCTTGCAGGAAAGACCGTCATTACTAGTGATCACGCTCTCAAGTTGGAATTCATTCCTGATTGGATAGCTATAGTAGGAAGTGGATATATTGGGCTTGAGTTTAGTGATGTGTACACGGCACTTGGTTGTGAGGTTGTTTCCTGTCTGCGTTCTTCAACTTACATATCTTAATCATGCATAATTGCTATGTTAAGTCTAATGATCTTTTAAGGTGAACACTACAAGTAGATGCCAGTTGCCTCTTCTCTAATTTGAAGCACTATCCTTGCACTTTGCTTTCCTTGTCCCCTTCAAAACACACTATAAGGTAGGGATGAAGAAAAAGGAAGGGGATATAGAAAAAGCAACTAAACTAACTGTCAGATTTGTACTTTTCCAACCATTTTTGTTAACTTGGCATCTTAAAATTGAGTTAGTTTCCATCTTGTGACCACATACACACAATGTCACTTGGTGCCCTCACTCTGATCAGAACGTTTACTTTAGACATCAAAATATACTATTCAGCTTATGGCTGGAAATGCATTTTCTTCGCAAGATATTATTATTTTACCTGTTTATCCAACTAGCAAGTAAGCAAACCCTTGGAGAAATATGGAAGACGAAATAATATTTACCTGACTAGAATAGTTTTCTATCTCCGACATATCACTATTACTTTGTAAAGTATCCTACTGTGTACCCGTCACTGCGCCTGCTTATATCACGAAGCTACCATAGAAAAATCCAGGCATGCATCCACCCAATTGTACAACAGTATCTCACTCAAAGTCTCTCCATTGATTCATATACTTTGCATGCAGTTGTTTTATTTGATTAATACTGAAAATTGCTGGTAGCCAGTTTTCTCTTGTTGGTACCTGATATCTCCTTCACATTTCAATATATTCTTCTAATTGCCAAATTTGTATTACACAGGTAACATTTATTGAAGCTCTAGATCAGCTTATGCCTGGTTTTGATCCTGAGATTGGAAAGTTAGCTCAAAGGGTTTTGATTAATCCACGAAAAATTGACTATCATACTGGAGTATTTGCAAGCAAGGTAATTTGTCTAGTTTTTTTATTTCTGGCGAAAGCATTGTCTCTAAAGTAGATTTATTTTCTTTCGTGTTCCAATAGATCACTCCGGCAAAGAATGGATACCCAGTTCTCATTGAGCTTATTGATGCCAAGACAAAAGAACCAAAGGATACTCTTGAGGTAACCCAACCTGGATGACAGTATATTGGTGTCTTGTGACAGTATATTGGCGTGTCTTGTAAATCCAGTCTATATACTCTCCGTCCCGTCCCATAATAAGGGGCACAAATTTCTTCTTTGGGAGTCCCATTGATAAGTCACATTACCTAAAATAGAAATATTAATAAACTTCTTTATTAATGAGACCCACTTGTCATACTCACAACAAATATCCACTAACTATTCCCTCCCACTTTGTCTCTTATACCTATACTCACAACCCATACTCCACTAGTATTAACTTTTGTTATATATACTCTCTTCTTAATTTCCATGCATGACCAATTTTGTGCCCGGGGCGAAGGGAGTATTCATTTCTGTCTAGAATAATACTAGGGGCACAAAAAAGTCACAAAAACTTGTTCACAAAATCCTAGGTGTAATGATGTTATTGGTGTTTTTAATTAGAGTGTGGCGGGTCCATTATCGATGCAACCAATAAAATATCGCCACCTCATTTTGTGAGCAAGATTTTGTGAACTTATTTTGTGCCTCTAGCATTGCTCTTTCTGTCTAATATGTGCCATTTCTACAGGTTGATGCAGCACTAATTGCAACAGGAAGGGCTCCATTCACAAATGGTCTTGGATTGGAGAATGTAGGTATCCTTTAGTGATACTACTCCCTCCGTCCCAAAATGATCTTCACATTTGACTATTCAAACTTTTTAAGGATATGAACACTTGATTCACTAGTCATGTTTTGTTTGGACACTTCTAAGCCTAGGTTGTAGAAATGTGAAGAATTTTTTGGGACAATGAAACATGCCAAATGAGAAGAACATTTTGGGACGGAGGGAGTATTATTTATCACATAATGAAAAGCCATTTACATTGACTGGATTTTGTAATTACTGCAATGCTATTTGTCAGATAAATGTCGAGACACAACGTGGTTTTGTGCCAGTTGACGAGAGAATGCGAGTGATTGATGCAGATGGCAATTTGGTTTGTTGCAAACACCAATACAATTGGACTTATTTATGCTTGTAGCCACTTTTTGCTGACATGAAACTTTTGTGATTTAGGCTCCTCATTTATATTGCATTGGTGATGCAAATGGTAAATTGATGCTTGCTCATGCAGCAAGTGCTCAAGGAATTTCAGGCAAGTGATATTACCCAATAAGAGGGAGAGATAATTCTGAACAAATAACATTTCCATGAAAATGACTTTTTGAGCAATTTTTTTTTCTTGAAATTTTTGTTTTTATGATGGAAATGGAGCTTGAATTTAGATTCATTTATTCCTAAAAGTTTCTCACATAGTGGTTTGCCTGGAATAGTTGTTGAACAAGTAAGCGGAAAAGATCACGTGATCAACCATTTGAGCATTCCAGCAGCCTGTTTCACCCATCCGGAAATCAGTATGGTTGGACTGACAGAGGTAAGAACAAATGTTTCAGCAATTTGTCATGCAAAGCACACATTTTCTCATATCTAATATGACATCATGGCCTTTATGTACACGTTTAACAAGATCGCAATACAAGACTGCTGGTTATCAAAAATTTTACCAGTGCTCAATTATCAATTTATGACTTATAAAGCTTTCACTTACTGAACTGTGTCTAAGCCTATGCAGCCTCAAGCGAGGGAGAAAGCTGAGAAGGAAGGATTCAAGATAAGTATTGCGAAAACAAGTTTCAAGGCCAACACAAAAGCCTTGGCCGAAAATGAAGGCGAAGGACTTGCCAAGGTCATACTTAACTACACTGTCAACTAATTTTACTAACGCCACAACTCTGGTTAGCCTTCTTGCCTAAGGCCCAAAATTTTGAAAGGGTAACCAAGTATCCAGAAAAGATGAGCACCCTACCCTCTTCAGTTCCTAATAATGATATATAATACTCCTGTCCCAAAATGGATGTAAAAAAAATAATTCAAATTTGCTCATGATCAAGAGCAAGTTTTGATTTTTTTTTCTTTTTTTTTTTTTGGACATTCATTTTAGGCTGGGGTATTAGCTATTATATTTGACGGTCTCTCAATCTGATTTTTTTTGGACATTCAATTTGAGACTGAGGTAGTAGCTTTTATAGTTGACAATCTCTCTCTATCATCATATCATGCAGTTGATATATAGACCTGACAACGGAGAAATTCTTGGAGTTCACATTTTTGGTCTACATGCTGCGGACCTTATCCATGAAGCATCAAACGCTATAGCATTAGGAACTCGCATCCAGGTACTTTCTGCTTCATGTTGCAAGGTTAATGAAGAGGAGTCATTACTTGCATAGTTTAAGCTACTGCACTTGCCATTTTTTCTTCTGGTTATTCTTCATATAAAAAAAAAATGGATTTTTTTTACCATCCTGTTGCCAAAAAGAAGGCTTAGTGGACCCACCAAGTCATATTAGTGATCCCCATTGAGCTTTTAACAACCACTTCTGAGAAATGGTGTAATAGGGTCATAACATACTATG
Organism: Campanula takesimana; assembly: GCA_026119855.1. Taxonomy (NCBI): domain Eukaryota; kingdom Viridiplantae; phylum Streptophyta; class Magnoliopsida; order Asterales; family Campanulaceae; genus Campanula; species Campanula takesimana. Next base: position 112,733 of record JAOWBW010000529.1, on the reverse strand, counting down.
CCCATAGTTTGGTAACCACACACATTTGTAGTTTCCAGATTTATTTTTTTTGGGTCCTTAAAGAAAAACGAAGAATATTTCGGTCAAAACATTATTTATGTTGCAGGACATAAAATTTGCAGTTCACGCACATCCAACCCTGTCAGAAGTGCTCGATGAACTTTTCAAATCAGCCAAGGTAATTCTCGTAGTGTCTTTCAACTACGCAAACATGAACCCCTTTGCATTTCCTTACTATCATTCTTTTTCTTTTTCTTTTGTTTGGATCAGGTAAATATTCAAGACTCTTCTGTTAGCAAGCCAGTAGCTGTTTAAAGCTTCTCAACCCATCTCAAGAGTCATTTACCTTTCTGTAGGGTGTTCCAGAAAGACGTCCCATTGGCAAGTCACGATTGTATAAGCTTTTGAGAAGGAACAGTGCCCTAAGAGAACTTTTTTTCTTCGTACGAAAAGATGGCTCGAAAATAGCAGGAGAGTGGTCTGTAGAACTAGCGTGCAGAGTTGTCGTGGAGATAGCTAGTTGCCTGCTTCTTTACATTTGGGACCTTCTTTTCGGCACATTTGTATTCCATGTTAGAAGCGCCATGCTTTGCTTTTTTTTTTTTTACTATTACTATTACTACTATTTTTATTATTATTGTTTTTCTGGTTACATATATACATATTGTTAGCTACCAATCAATGTAGCTACGGTCTCCGAAGTGTCACGAGAACAAACCAATAAGTTGCGCTTCGCTAGAATGTTTTCGCACCAATTCCTAGATAAATAATTCTGAGATCTGAAACTAAAAATATATTGACAGTGATTTGGAAGGATCAAATTTGAAAACATTATTGACCAAAATCAAGGCTGTATACACATACAAGAGATATCAAATCACAAAGTTCTTCTACCCTTGCTTGATAGCCACATATGTATATCAATTAACTGTCACACCAGCAGAGAAGTATATAAGAACACAACCAACACAAAGCGGTCTGGAGCAAAAAGCATACCACGCAGCGAAATCTTACCCTATATAAATGCAAGAGGCTGCTTTCATCCAGGAAGCGAACCCGAGACCTCAAGGTGACACAGCAACATTAAACAATCAATACATTCAGAGGTCAAGGGGGAGAGAGGGGGGGGGGGGGGGGGTGGGGGTAAGTCTGTGAGAACACAAAACTAAGGTTGTGTTTGGTGGTATTAAGCACTTGATGCTTACTACATTGTCGGGTTATTTGAAAGTAGGGTGCGCTCGATAACATTGAGTGTTAGATGTTGAATGTTGAGTCAGACACTTATTGGTAAAGCACCGATTTTGATTCTCAATCATCAACATCACTTTGGAAATTTCAGGCTCAATGGAGGAACCAGACCAAAGGCTCAATGGAGGAACCAGACCAAAGACGCTACCTCTAAATTACCCCACAACTGAATTAAGCAGCAAGTGCTTAATGCTAACAAACACAACCTAAAATCACAATGGAACAAACTTTTTATCCACTATCTATCCTCGTCTCTTACCACATACGAACAAAACCCTTGACTCTTACAATTCGCAGCAGGACGGCTACAAGTACCACCACCACAACTTTACGTTCACGATAAAAGCAGGAGCAAAATCTATTAGCTGATCGTTGAAACCGGAAAGCAAACTCCTCACCAATGGTATACTCAGTATTGTGGACAAGCTCTAACATCTTTGAAATTCAGTTCAGTTAGAAAAGGAAGTACCACCACCATCAACTCAAGTTTCTAACTATTTAACTGCCTTTAGATGTTAAAATGGCTCAGAGAAGATTACTTACCTTGAAACTCATAGTCCAGCTCTAATGGCCATTAACGCCCCACCGTAAGATACAAACAAGGCTTGTCAATTACCATGGATAACAATCAAATCTCCTTACAATAAAAGAAGAAGCCATACTTAGTAATACCAACAGTAATCCCATTCCCACAAGGAATGGATCTGTTTCTTCCGACAACTTAGCACACGTTGCTAAGTTAAATAATATGATCCTCAATTAACTCTCCCAGCAAAAATTCTGTGCATTAAACCAAAAAAAATAAGAGCATACGAACCCTGTCATCATTTCATTTCAATCATGCACCATAAACTGAAACATCAGAAATTAAGAGCATCAATGGAAATCTAATTCTTCAAAATTGAACTTTAATTAATACCAAAAGTCGTAAACAAAAAGGAGAGGGTAACATCATGCAAAATAAAAGCTAGGTTTAAAGTCGCATAACTAAAAGTTTCAACAGAGTATTAAATTAAATATTCATAAAAAGAGAATCCTAGAAGCAGAACCACATCTATTCTTCCCCAGAAGCTGACTCTCCAACCTTCTTGTTGTGCTTCCTTGCATACCTCTGGTTCCTCAAGAACTTTGGGTCCATCTATCAACACAAAATAGAATTTTCAACACATCAAAAACAAATTACACAAAAACACAACAAAAATTTGATCGATGCTGCCAACCTATGAACAAAGTATTCTTGCAAATGATACTCCCTCCGTCCCAAAATCTCATTTGCCATTTCTCATTGTCCCATAAATTTCTTCCCATTTCTACAATGTGGGCTTAAAAGTGCATAAACAAAACATGGCTATTGAAGCAAGTGTTCGTATTCTTAAAAAAAAGTTTGAATAGTCAAATGTGAGGATCGTTTTGGGACGGAGGGAGAATTTGTCAAAAAAAAAAAATTGAAAATTAGATCCTTCTCTGGGAGAAGGACGGTAGAAAACAAAATTATTTGCAAAAAATACTTCCAACATATAATTCTGGGAAACAAATAAAAGAAAATAAACAAATTAACGAGTCCGGATCCAAACATAGTACTAAAAATTCAAAAGCAAAAACATTTGAACAGATAACAACAATAGGGCAAAAGTATAAAGATCGAAAATTCAATTTTCAGAAACATAAAGGGAAATTGAAGATACCCCTTTGGTGGAACTGTTGCGGTGCTTTCTGGGTTTCTTGATACCATTCCTATGAGCCTTGTGGGACTGGTTATGCGCTGTATGATTCTTCGACTTCGCCATTGATCTTGCTCACCAACTGTTCGACAAAATTACCCAGTCAGAATTAACAATTGTTGTGCGTGCTTTATATGTGTGAAATGGAGCAGGATTTTATGTGTGTATTTACCTTTTTGCTGGTTCAAGTTGTGGCCGGGGGCAGCTTAGGGTTTTACAACGGAGGAGTGAAATGGGGGAAAGGAGATTAGGGTTATATGTCTAGCTGCTACGAACCCTAGAATCTGTTCTGATGATCGTGGGCTTTCCTGATGGGCTGGGCTTTATAACTATTGGACTATTAAAGTCCATAATTACAACATTTAATCAAACTTTTAACCAATAATAATTGTTTACTGTAATATTTTATGAGGATATTTTTTTTAATAATTTTCTTTTACCAAAATTCATAACTTTTAAGAGATAACTTTTTGTATAATTTGGTGGCAAAGACTCATATATAATTTTGTAATCCTCTTTGCAAATATTTAGTTTTGTAAGTATAAATTATTTTTTAACACATACTCTCCCTGTGTCTAAAAACAAATTTCTCATAAAATGTTAGAAACGAGAATTAAAGAAAGATGTTGAAAAAGTAAGTGGTGTGAGTGAGAACGAGAGAAAAAAGTTGGGGGGGTAGGGAGTATACTTTTTTCTTGAACAAATCACTAGTTATTTATAGTTATGGTTCCTTAATTCCTCCATTTCCGGTTCACAGTTCCCATTCATTATCCAGTTTGGCAAGGTTTCAGTTCAAAACGGACATATCTACATATATATGCCCGACACGGAGAATTCCAATGCACGAGTGAAAATACATACTGTAAGTCTAAAGTTCGCATTTGGGCAAAGACGGCTTACTTTTGGAACTGAACACGAACCCATATTCGCTATTCCGGCCTTCTTTTTTTTTTTTTAGTGTAAACCACTAAATGAATCCAAACACCTTCAATCTGGCAAGTGTTCGAACAAAATACCAGTTCGCATGCAAATATAAATGTCATAACAACATCGCGTCACCAACCAATCAAATAAATACTATGTTAAAAGAAATGTGTATACCATTAACAAACCAAACCTGTTGCTTATAAGTAAACAAATACTTGGTTATAACGGATTTTTTTTTTTTGGGTCAAATCATATTACAAAAGAGCTTATTTTAGCTCCACTGCCAAATTCGTTATCAATCAAGCCAATCCAATCCAAATAGTAAAAACACAGAGATGGTAAACACACTAGATCATCAAAGATACTCTTAATATACGAACTGCGACCCGTGGCGAGACTAAAAAGACCTTAAAATCGATTACACTGACGCCCTCACTCATAAAACGCACAAAAGGGACTATATTTCTCTAACCTTAATAATTTACAACATGTACAACCTGTGTCAAGACACAGAACTGTCGTTTAACGCTTTTTCGCCTTTGTTGGTTCTGGTTGTCAAATTTGTAGGTCAAGAGTAGTCGAACATTGATCTTCTACTTTTCCATGTCGATAGCAGGATTACTAAGTCCTTCATATTCCAGCTGCAAGGAGATACAACAACAACAACAAAGCCTTAATCTCAAAATGATTTGGGGTCAGCTAACATGAATCATCATATGGAGTCGTCAAAGAAAAAAGTGGGGAAAAACTTTTATTTTTATTTTTATTTAAAAAATTGAGAGCTGAGAAGAAATTTAAAAGGAGAATAAGGTTGGAAGAAATTTTGGAAAAGGATAAAAAAGGTTAAAGATTGATATGGGAGGAAAATCTAATTCTTGATCTTTAGACATAGAAACAAGATGTGTACCATTGCTGCATAATGTGCTTGTTTCATGAGATGATATTCTTGTTGTGCTTTCTTTGACCGAAACATGGCTTGGACACGGACAATGGATCTCTCAACGCGTTCTTCAGCTTGTTTCCTGCTGGCATGGAAAAATTCTTCCTCAACTTCATTTTCTTGTTTTAAGCTTTCAGATGCAGCTTCATCAGGATTAACCTGAAGACCTCTGAAGCCTTTCCTCTTCAAACGCCAACGTAAAATGGCTTTCTCTAGTACTCCCACTGACCATATAATTTTACGGTACTGCCTCCGGACTTGGAAGCCCCGGAAAGTAGCCTGCAGTAGTCAGTAAATGTTAGCTTGAGGGGCCAATTACTGTATCCATCAATAAAAGGAATTAGGGTATTACTCCCTCCGTCCCATAATAAATGTCACACTTTGCTTTTTCGGCCTGACCCAAAATAAACGTCGCTTTTTAAATTTTAGAAAATTGTTTTAGTGCAATTTCCCATTGTACTAGCAATATAGAAACAAGTAAAGTACATCTCTTAAAATGTTGGCCAAATGCATCAATTATTATGGGACGGAGGGAGTACTTCAGTTAAAGAAACACGTTCACAACTGTTACATATGTTCGAGTTGTGGGGAACATTGATGATATACATCAGATATTATCTGTATGGAAAATGACCTCTTTTAAGATCATTTAACGGCCACAAGAACTGAATCACAGGTTACACATAAGGGGTACAAACGGCCAAATCAATATGAAAATGTATTTTAGCTTGATGGTTCCAATTTATTCAGGCGATACATTGAGCAATCGTAATAGAGCTCAACTTACCATGTTCTTCATTATAGTTTCCCTAGCCAGAGATTACCCGAGCCCTTTAATAGTTAGTGTAGGTATTATTGACTAGTCAAGGAGTCTTAGCATGCAAAGTTCATCCTAAAACCATTTAAAGCATTAGTGAACCCAACAAAGTTGAACGGAAACTGATCCTGTTCGGGACGTGACAAGCTCAAACTTAGCTCAAGTAACAAGGCGAGTCAAACTGGAGAATAAAATTTTAAAGAAACTGAATTGGAAAAAAGAGTAAATCTCAAGACCTTTCAAGATAGCCAAGTGAATATGAAGAAACCATTTTGCTTCCCTGCTCTTATACACAGACTACAAAAAATCAAATATTTAGTCTAATAAAGAGTCTTACTTGAATTTTGATGGCCTGACGACGCATATTGAGGAAATCTTTTCGTATTTTCCATGAACGAAACCTATATTGAATATGTGCAGCAGCAGCCATCTTTTTTCGGGTCTCATGTTTACGAAAGGCATGTTGAATCTTCATTGCTGCAATTATACTGCGAGCTTCATCCTCTGGATTTGAAACCTGAACTGCTTTCTTCTGCATCTTGAAAGACTGCTCCCTGAATGCAGCCTGTATTCGTGCAGCTGCATCAGCAGCCGTCCGATATGCAGTCAACGTATCCTTCAAATATAGGTCCTCTTCACTGATATGAGGCCCCGAGGGGGTCACAAAGGGTTCTTCAGTTGATGAGGAAGTACATTGTAATGGTCCACTAACATTTCCTGCTATTGTCATATCCTTAAAATGTGAAACTAATCCCTTTTCTGCAAGATAAGCAGCTAAACCATCATAACCGTTCTTGGATGCCAGATCAGCAGCGGTACACCCACCAGGGTATTCTGAAGTGGGGTCCGTCACCAAACTTGGCTTCGCCCCTGCAGAAAGAAGAGTTGCGACCATCTTCTCCCTAAAAGGAAGTTTACAAATTTCGATTAGTAGAAAGAAAGCAATTATCCATAGCCACCACAAACAAAGTTTTGGTATGCTCCCTCCGTCCCAAAATAAATATCACACTTTCCATTTTGGTCCGTCCAAAAATAATGTCGCATTTCTAGTTTAGGAAAGAGTCTCGGAGCATTTTTACCATTGTACATGCAATGTACAAATAAGCAAAGCACATTTATTAAAAGCTTTGAAAAGCCAACAGCGACATCTATTTTGGGACGGAGGGAGTATTTATTATCAAATAAAACCTTGGGATTGATAACCATAAAGCTAGAACAAATGGAGAAGGTCTCATTCAAATGGCAACCTAGAAGAACGAATGAGGCAATTGAAGAGGTTTTTTTGAGCTTACCTTCCATAGAATGCAGCCCAATGAAGAGCTGTCCATCCAAATTTGTCCCGATAATCCAAGGACAACCCAGACCATGAAAATGGATAGATAGCCCAAGTATAACCGAGGATGGCACACAAGTGGATAACTCCTTGACCTTGATCATCACGGTCAGAGATTTTACTCCCATCTACTACTCTTTCCAATAGCCATTCATGTAACCTATTCTGCAAAGTGAGCTCAAATAGGTTGTCTTTGGCTTGTGGAAAAGAGATCTTACTGTCACCAATTGACTTGATCAAATAATCCCAACTACCAATAATATGAGAGGTTTTACGTGTAAATATTTTGGCTTCTTTAAGGGTTTTTGGTGATACTTTACTAGACAAAATGTTGAGGCTCTTTGATGTGGAGAAAAGCAAATGAGCAAGCCTCATCTGAGCTCGAAATTCTTCCCAGTTAGACTTATCTGTAGCAGAAATTATTCGATTGTTTGGTGTAAGAGTGCGGTACTCAAATGTCATGAGCTGGCTGATAGGATTGTGGCCATCAAAACTCAAGTAAAGATTCACTAATCCAGGGCTGTGCGGTGGAAGCAAACAACGGAATACTCCAGTTTGAATAATTTCTGCAGGAACAGATACATCTCCACAAACACAATATAAATTGGAGTTCATGACATGTTGATGGCCCTTGTGGAAAAATCCAATTACTATGACCTGAAATGGTAAATACGGAAAGTCAGCATTTTATAAATACATGACATATTACTATCATTTATTATATTCCACTTTTGTTACCGTAATTGCGAATGAACTTTGAGCAATAATTTTGGTTTGATTTTGTAATCCTAATGAAAATCTAAAAATTGTTATTGATGGCATTGTTGATGGTGTATCAATAACAAGTTTTAATTTTAAGGGCTAATTGCAATTTGGCTACCCGAGTTTTACAAAAAGTTGCAATTGATTATCGAATATGTAAATGTTCAAACTCGATTCCTAAGTTTGCATTTTTGTTGCAATGTGGTGTGAAAATGGATGGGGTGTTAAAAAATTAACGAAATCTGGGTCATGTACGCACACGTGACATTTTAATGGGGTAAAATAGTCTTTTATGAGATCTGCATATAATATATTTGGGTAAAATTGTCATTTTCTAAGAACCCAACCTTTAACACCCACCCCCCTTTCTCTCCCTAATTTTCAGATTCATTCCCCAATCTCCGGCTCTCTTCCCTCTCTCTGGCGGCCCGGCTCCCAACCCTCCTCTCCCCATCACCGACCCATTCCCCCGTTCCACCATCTTCTTCATCTGAAATTCATTCTTTCACTCCATCTTTGGCCATCCACAAAAGAAAACCTACCTACTCACCCTCTCTCTCTCTCTCTCTCTCTCTCGATCTAGATAGAAATCTTGATTGGACGAAAATCTTGATTCTTCCCCCCCCCCCATCTCTTGCTCTGTTTATTTATGTGTGTGCGAGTGCATGCTCCCGTGTCTTTTAAGATGGTGAGCGTGGTTGCCAGACTTGCATAAAAATGAAGATTTCTGAAGATTTGTGCGTGTGTCTGCAATTTCTTCCCCCATCTTCTCAGATTTGTGAAGATTTTTCTTTGATTTGTGTTTTTTGAACTCATATCTCAATATGTGTTTGTGAGCTTTTTGGATTTTTTTATCACATATCCAGATAATGGGATTTGAATTAAGGATGTTGGTGGTTGTGGTTATTGGTTGTGGTTGGCGGTTTTGTTGGCGGTTGGTGGCAGTAATCTAAGATGGTGGCAGACGGTGATTTGAGACGGTGGCGGGAGGCAGCGTCGAGATGGTGACGGGTGGTGATGGTGGTGTTGGTGATTAACGGGGTTATAGATTTCGTTAAGTTTTCTCACATATAAGGACTTATTTGAATGTTTTTGGTCAACTTATTTGTTAATACAAATCCCATGCCCTGCAAAAAGACTATAATACCCCTTAAAATGTCATGTGTGCTGCACATGACCCAGATTTCGTTAAATTTTTAACACCCCATCCATTTTTACATCACATTGCAACAAAAATACAAACTTAGGAACCGGATTTGAACATTTACATATTCGATAACCAATAATTGCAATTAGCCCTAATTTTAATTAGAATAATTAAACCAACTTAAAATTATAGCTCAAAATTCATTCATAGTAATGGCGAAAAAGGTGGGAAGATCATTTTGAGACGGAGGAAGTATATCAAAAGAATGCTGAGTCGGATTCAGGATTATATTCACAAATAATTTATGATGCTTTAGAGCCCCCCCCCCCCCAATAAATAAATAAATAAATAAAAATAATAATAATAAATAAATAAATAAATAAAAATAATTGACACTACTTGCAGATAGTGAAATATTTAAATTGTACAAACATCTTATTCAGATAAACAAGCATGTGGGGAACCTGTATTATGCGGAGTAGTTTCTAATTATTGGGTTATGCCGGACTCCAAAAACTATCAAATCTTATGTTACTAAGATTATATGAGTTGATTCTGTAATGAGAGATTGTTTTAATCAAGCAACTCATCTAGAAGACAGATGCTAGTAAAGAGGAGCTTCACTGGTTTATCTCTGACAGCACTCCCTTTAGGCTTTATAGCATTACGGAAAATTTAAGCTTTCTCATTCAACTTCATTTTAAAAGCTAGAGAAAGTTGAGATGGTGTCATCAGCCGAGATCTAGGATGAGTTCAAGTACCATATGAAGGGATGCGCCTCGATTCGTTTATGACCAACAAGGAGGTTGTCTAGGAATTAGGAGCTCCAGAATAGGTTGAGCAACCAATTTCGGCAAAATGATACAAGATAAGGGTTGAGCAAAGATAAATGTAGAAGTGAGCAACCCTGAGTAGAGCTACCATGTGAACGAATCTTACAACAAGAAGAAAAATGGTGGCTTTGAATTGGTTGATGAAAGAATTACTACCTCAGAGATGAGTACAAGAACAACTAACACTCTTTTCTTCACATCCATGCATGTTTGAAATTCTGGCAGAGGTATTTGTATATAATTTAGGAGTTTTTCTTTTCACATTTGAATTCAAAGGCAAACTGTGACGAGGTGTGTATGTTTATGGGTATAGAGTGGTTGATTACTTTAATTTAGGTGTCCTCATGATGTAAAAATGAAAAAGCATAGAACCTTTGTTTCTTCATTCGAAAGCGCCCAAGCAGGTGAGACCTCAGTTATGGTAAATATCTCATGTGGGGAAGACGATTGATTATGATCAATGAGCGGAGCCCTAAATGATTCTTGTCCAGTTGAAATTGAGGAATCTGGAGTTGCAATTGTATCATAGATCTGTTCAGGAGAATCAGTAATGATGTAGTTCATCCATCTTCCAAAACTGTCCGCGTTTTTCAAGCCATCCTTTCGTAAATTTTCTAAGGGATCACCTGTGCTAACGGTCAAAACTGAAGTGTCCTTTTTATGTGGGTTAAAATCGCTCAGAACCCCCAATGTCTGATAGTATAGGTCATTTGGGTTACTGCCATCAAGTGTCCCAGGAAGAAAAGGATTTTCTGCGGGTAACTTGTTTGCCGCAGTAGAGTAACCGTCCAAAGAGATGCTGTTTCCAACCATCACCTATAAAAGAAATAAAAGGTTAAGACAGAAAAAAAAGAGCGAGAGAGACAGAGATAGAGATTGATAACCATGGACCATGGTGGTGGCTTAACCTGGTGGACAGGTTCCAAATTAGATATACTCCCTCCATCCCACCTCACTTGAGACTTATTTCCATTTTGTTCTGTCCCACTTCACTTGAGACTCCCCAAAATAGAATGTTTTTACACTCACAACACCAATCAAATCACTATTCCTCCCACTCATTCTCTCTCCTACTTTACCTTTTATACTCACAACATTTTCTCCCACTAATTCTCTCATACTTCTTCTTAGTTCTTGTGCCCACCAGTTAAGTCTCAAGTGAGGTGGGACGGAGGGAGTATACAACTGTCAGGAATTTTGACACCAAAAAGGAAAAGGAATACTGGAAATTTTAAAAACGAAGAACAGAAAGTCTCAACTTAAAAGTGTCAATTTTACCATAATATTAACATCATTTTTACCACCAAACTTTAACTTTGTTATACAGACATTGAATGCAATGCATCATAGAGTACAATAAAAATCAGAAAACTGCAAATAACAACAATATGAATCCTACATTCATAAAAAATAAAGATGATCTCCTAAAAGGAAATGAGAACCAAGAGAAACAACAAAGAGGATGAGCAACTAGAACAATTTAATGCTTATATTCATGAAGTGAGTATTACTCACATTACTCCTATAGCCATTTGTTTCATATTCATTTTGTTGATCCAAGTATGTAATATTTCCTGCCACAAAAGACATTGCCACAAATAAATGACAGCATATATTCGTCTGCCATGCAAGAATCACATATAAATAAAGAAAAGCATGGATGTGTTGATGAAAAATTCAACTGTTCAATTGGTTTATTGGGAAAATTCTTGGCATCCTGGTACTACTACTAAGTTCACTACCTCCAGATGCAGTCAGCTTGTTAGGATCATCTGGGACTACAAGCTCATCCCATTCGAGTGTGTTAATCTCATGAAGCTTCAGTTCATGACTGTGGACAGTGTCATTAGTCCCTGCTGAATCACCAAAAGGAGAACCATTTAGCATATACACCTCTCAATATTTTTAAAACATGATAGAAAGATCTGATGTCCACGAATCAGATTTAGGCTCCGTTTGTTTCGCGTAAAATAACTTCCGGAAAATGTTTTCCCCATTTTCGGTGTTTGTTACGCACCGGAAAATGAGGAAAATATTTTCCGGAAAATGGTTTTCCCTCATTTCTAAGTAAAATGACTTGCGGATTTTTACTAAGTCATTTTCCGGAAAATGTTAACTCTCTCACTCACACCCAACTCTCCATAAAACCCCACCCTACCCACTACACCTCTAACACCACCCTCTTCATCCATCCTATCCACCACCCCCAACTACCCCAGGCACCCCCCCCCACCCCACCACCCACCCCCACCCAAAAAAAAAAAAAAACATCTTTTCACTCATATTAAAAAAAAAATTGAACATCTCCACCACCCCCACCACCCACCCCACCCTACCCCACCACCCACCCCACCCTACCCCACCACCCCACCCACCACAAACCCACCAAAAAAAAAAATCTTTTCACTCATATTAAAAAAAATTGAACATCTCCACAACCCCCACCCACCCCACCAAAAAAAAACTTTTCACTCATATAAAAAAAAAAAAAAAATGAACATCTCCATCACCCCCAACTACCCCAGCACCCACCCCCACCCCCACCCTACCCCAGCACCCACCCCACCAAAAAAAAAAAAAAGAAAAAAACCTTATTTTCACTCATATTAAAAAAATTGAACATCTCCACAACCCCCAACTACCCCATCACCTACCCCCACCAAAAAAAAAAAAAATCACTCATATTAAAAAAAAATAAAAAAAATTGAACATCTCCATCACCCACCTACCCCAGCACCCCCCACCCAACCACCCCACCAAAAAAAAAAAATAATAATAATAAAAAAAAAAACTTCTTTTCACTCATATTAAAAAAAATTGAACATCTCCACCACCCCCCAACTACCCCAGCACCCACCACCACCACCCACCCCCCCCCCAAAAAAAAAAAAAAAAAAAAAAAAAAAAATTCTTTCACTCGTATTAAAAAAAATGAACACTCACCCCTTACCCCCACACCCCACGCCACCCACCACCCACACCACCTACCCCACCCCACCCCCCCC
>JAOWBW010000529.1:0-95000 GCA_026119855.1 Campanula takesimana | reverse complement strand
GGTATGCATGATAGACATAGAGTGCAGTGCATACTTACATAAAGCGCGTATATAGAAAGTTAATACGTAGGCTAACCTCTTGAGTTTCACGATAATGAACAAGAACTATATGTTCTAGTGTCCTGCAATAACACAAAAACTAATTAGTGTTTAAATTGACCAACTTTAGTCTTGATCAAGAGCAAATTTGGCATCACATAAATGATACTCCCTCCGTCCCAAAATGAATGACCAAATTTAGTCTTGAAGAAGAGCAAATTTGATCATTCATTTTGGGACAGAGGTCGTAAACAATATTGGTGGAAGGGTGATCAGAATCCACATGACATACTTGTCAAGAAGCCAGTAACATCTGCGAACGAAGGTTGAATTATCTTCACCATGCGCGTAGTATACATGAATTCTTTCTTCATTACCGACCTATACCATCAAGATTGCAACTCCATGAATAATAATTTGATATGAAGCAAATAATCTTTCAAAAATAAATTATTTCTGAGAGCCATATAATCATAACAAGAGGTGTCAGCTAATAGTCAGCATTTACTTTAAATAAAAGCTTCAGAATCCAAAAATGATACTGCTAAAAAGGGAGAGAAAGTCACATCATGAAAACTTTCCATTGCCAAAGAACATCCATGATAGCACATATGATATACTCCCTCCGTCCCACCTCACTTGACACTTATTTCCATTTTGGCCCGTCCCAATCACTTGACACTTCCCAAAATAGCCTACTTTTTATAATTTTATATTCACTCTACCCCACCACTCATTCTCTCTCTTCATTTTCCACCACTCAATTTATTCAACCAACACTACTATTTACCCACTCATTCTCTCTCTTCATTTTCTACCACACATTTTCCTTATTTTATTCTTTCCTTAGTTATTGTGCCCACCTCTTGGGTCAAGTGAGGTGGGACGGAGGGAGTATGATCCACAAGCATTAAGCAGTACAGAGAAAACAACAGCCAAAACCGCATGTAGTCAAGCCATGAGGGAAGGCATGGGTTTCTTGCATACACAGAGATCATACATCCAACTTAAATCTTTAAAGGTATGCATTGCTGCCAACAAACATTATTGTTGAGTCTATGTAAGCGTCCATGGAAAAACTATTAAGTTGGAGGGATTTTCATTTTCTAAATGATTATACACAAAAAGGGAGCAGGAGCTTTATTGAGGGAAGAAAGAGAACAAAAACCAACATGAGAAGGTACCACCACCATTTAGCATACACAACCTTCTACAGTATGAGGAAAGAGGTAATAAGATAGCTAATATATGAAAGGACTTGCATAGGAACCATAGAGGCTCAGCTATGCAGACCGAGTCCAGACTTGCTCTATCTGATACATGATGCCAAAGATGGTTAGATTCAAGGGAGCCGAGCTCCTTTAATTCATCAAAGGTTACAAATAAAAGTTATATTATAACTTCCACCCACCCTCTGTGCCAAAGCCAATCTCTTCATTCCTAAAGGAACTATAAAGACTTGGTCAAACCTTGATTCCCAAATTCGTAATGCGTTTTCAGCTGACCCAAGTTGATTGCCTCCACCTTAATCTACAAGTGGCGTGCCAAATCCATGCATAAATCACTGGGGTTAAAGTTAAGGTACACGTAACTACCTGATATCATTTTAAATTTCAAACTCCAAGCTAAGGAAGTAAGGCTCAAAGGGACCTTTCCATAGTACTACATCAGGTAAATTCAAAATTCGATTTCGGGCCTTAGCTGCAATCTCTTTCTAGTGCTAGAACGCACTTGGTCATTACTAGTTGCACGAGGAAGGAGAATGTAATAGACAAGAAAATAGCAGATCACAAAAGCTATTTTAATTGAAAGGCTCTTTGATAATGATACATATAACAGGGGAACGTAACACAAAATGATAGAAAGACTGCTTAGTATTAAAATTTAGCCAAAATACTTAAAATTTTCAGGAATTCATTTCGGTACTATCTACACATTACGTTACTATAAGAAAACGTATTCTGTGAAATAAATCTCACTTTAAGTGTTCGTGAGCTTCTTTAACAGTTTTCCCGTCCTTTTTCTTCTTCCAGTTATGGCCATCTTTACGAAAATTCCTGAGCATCTTACGGTCAAATAGAACAATGGTGCCACCTATCACATTTTGAAAAGACCATGGTTAGATACAAGCAGAATATGATACCATTATCAGCCACTGATGATTGGCTTGAAGTGTTTGATGGAAGTGTTCTTTTGAGGACCAAAGAACTTTTCCTAAGGGAAAAGATTTTCAAAATCCATTTAAAAGATTTCCTTTACTTCTCTTATACTACATCTGTCCCAAAATGAATGTCCAAATTTGCTCTTGCTCAAGAGAAAATTTGGACATTCATTTTGGACAGATGGAGTACTTTATTTGTGCCAAGCAGCTGCCGCACTTTAGCAATTTGTGGTGTTGCCCCTGGCATATTAAACTCAACACCATTTTAATACAATGAGAACGGAAATAGGGAGAACACATATAGTGATGTAGTAAAATTTACTTTTTGGCAAGTTCACAGGTTTGACGTAGATGGTGAAATGCTTATGGTTGTAGAGTATTGCAAGAATTTCATTTGGCCGAAGCCATCTTCCTTTAGCTTCCTCCATCATCGCGCCGATATCCAAATCTGTGAATGGAAGAAAAGATCATAATTGTCAATAAAAAGAAAACTTTTCGTGCCTATGCATTAGAACAAAATAAAAAGCAATCAACTCCCATATTTTCTCCATAGTGAATGGTCATAATAGGAAGCATTAAGGACACAACATATTCAGCTGAGTTTTCTCGATAACAAATGGTCGTAGTAGAGTCAACTGAAGCTTCAACTTAAAACCACTAACAAATGAATGTGGCCACCGGGAAGTAAAACATCTGTAATGTTTCAACTTCGCCGGAGAGATGCTATACGTTTATAATGTAATCTCATCCTAAAAATGGAAAATGAGTATGATGACCTTAACAGATGGATGGATATAGGAAGACGTAATTACAGATGCCTTCTGATTTTCTTTTGAAACAGCTCTATGAATCCTACTTTGCCTTCAAACTACCATAATACTAATAGTTTATTAATTCAGGTTAAAAGAAGTTTCCTCACTAATAATTTCTTAATTAGTCAGTCATCTCAATTGGTATCATCTTAATCTCCTCTTCTGTTGGTTGATTCATCAGTTTTCCGATCTCTTAATTTAGTATTATAAGCCAATTATTCACATGAATTATCTCATAATTTGTTTAACTTACTAAACACATTCTCACTGTACCAATTCCAAAATAAATTTCAGGACATAATAGACCATCTCATCTAATATAATATTTTTCTCATACAAAAGATCATGAATCTGTACCCTAGTTTTCTCAATTATGGCTACATGTTAAGGTACTAAGCTCAAATAACAGCACACAGAAGACTGAACCAACACCAGCGAAGGTTTGCAAATGACATATCAGTTATGAACATCAGAAAGATGCTACGAGACATCATCATTGTCTCACAAAGAGATCCCATAAGAAAAATCTCATCACTGTCCACATCACGGAAATAACTCTATCGTTGCACAGATCCGTACTTTACACAAACCTAAAATACTTGAAAATAGTGACATGTATCAAGATGTTCAGCATGATACAACCCGCCTAGGTGATGATCAAAAGCATAAAATTATCATAGAAATGTCCAGGAAAAATGTTCTAGTAATAATATAACTTAATAAAGATTTCCTTTTCCAAAAATGTATACCACCTTCATAGAACTTGTATACATGAAAACAAGTTTATAAATTGTACTAATTAATAACTTGATTTGTAACAAGAGTGACCCTTGAAAAGTGATGGGAAGGTATAGCTAATGCTTCTTTAGCTAGAGCTCTTTGTCCGTGTACCCGAAGACACATTGTCTATACCTTGTAAACAAACAGTAAAGTACTGAAGTGGTACAACCTCTTTAACACGCTATGAAGCAACAATCCGTCTCAAATAAGTGAATCCAAATCCATTTACAACCAAGTATTTGGTGCAGAAATAAAATAAATAGATAAACATATTAATAAAACTTCACTTATATGTGTATGTATCCATATACAGTAGGACTTTGCAACCTAGAAGGCTAGTTCATAGAAGGTGGCGTTAAGTATCCCCAAGTTAACACTCGTGGCCCAATTTCAAAAATAATATCCTCTTCCATTTCATTTCCCTTTCTGCAAATATTCTTTCCACCATCAAACACAAATTTTACCACATAAAAGAACAAAACAACCTAAACCCAATGAACAACAGCACTACAAAAGACAAATAGATAAGCAACAATCAACAAAAGTATCAATATCTAACACACATGCTTCATAATCAGCGTACAAATTAGAACACACACTGACACACACACACACAAGTAAAATAAATATGATTAAGGAATAGACCTTCCATGGTGTGGAAGCCATGAATCTCCGAACCAACAAGTGGAATTAACTTAGCGTTTGCCATCTCCAATTGTACTTCAACAAACAAGAAAAGCTTAACCGATCATCCCAATCCAAAGACCGACAATATATTCACCAACCTAAAAAAAAAAACAATTCGCACAAAATCAACCACCAAAATTCAAAATTAAAACGCAATACTTGCAGAAAATTGATGAAAAATGAGATGAAAATACATAAATTACATGAAAACAGTATAAATCAGTTGTTCTTCCGTCCAATTGAAATGATTGATCAAAGGCAGCAGATAAAAAGAAAGAGGGGGAAAAAGTGGGGGAATTTTGTCTGCTCTATAGAGTGAGAGGTTTTAATAACAGTAGAAATATACGATTTGATTGGTCAAGGGAGGGTTTTGTTGAAAAGTATTGTTGCCGTACAATTTTTTTTTTTTTTTTTTTTTGGTATTTTTACAATTTGATTGGTCATACAGTAGAAACACGCGAAGCTGTCGAATCCACCATTTGGAATTGCTCCGCAAAACTTATTGGGAGTTAAAATTAGTTACGGACAATACTAGGGTCACAAAAAATTTGCTCACAAAATTTAGGTGTATTGATTGATGTTTTTAATTAGAGTGTGGTGGGGGTCCATTATCGATGCAACCAATAAAATATCGACACTTCATCTTGTGAACAAGATTTTGTGACTTTATTTTGTGCCCCCAGCATTACTCAATTAGTTACTCCCTCCGTCCCATTTATTTTGGCCAAGTTTGAATTTTTTGGTCAACTCAAGTGGACTTTGACCAAGAATTAAAGTCAATCTAATCATCCAAAAGAAATTTTAGAAAGTGTTAATGATAATTCACAAAATGATTTATCAATAACAATTTTGAGAATTTCATCTGGATGATTAGATTGACATTAATAATTGGTTAAAGTTTACTTGTGTTGACCAAAAAAATTCAAACGTGACCAAAATAAATGGAACAGATGGAGTAAAATTTACTGTTAAAATGTAAAAAAAAAATGTAAAATATTTTGTGGTATATGTTAATGTAAGAAATTGAGTAATATATAAAAAAATTAAGGATATATAAAAATGTTTTTTACATTACACGTAGAATAAGTGCATAATAAATGTTTTACTTTTGTGATGAAAGTTTTACATTAAGTAATAAATTTCAACCCGTCATAATGTTGGAGCTAAGCTGAAAAAGTGAGAAGCCTCATGGATCTTTACTCTCAATGTTGTGTGATGGTATTATGGTCAGTTATATTTCAGACTTTCTTTGCAAGACTTAGATTATTTTACGTATAATATTTTTACTTATTTAGTTTCTATTTAGTTATGTTTAGTCTTGGAGTGCTTTAGGGGTGTGTTGTGAACATTTGTGAACAACACTTAATAGTTTCTTTTCAAATTCTAGAGATAGGATTTAGTGTTTTCATCTTTTCTTATTTTAATAAGTTAGATTTTCATTATGTAATTCAGATTTTAAATATTGAAACTCTTTTTAGGCTTAAAGCCTTGTTTGCTGGAATCGAACTGGCAGACGATTAAACTTTGTGTTCTTTATTTTCGCTGCTATGTTATTAGTTGTACGAATAGTTGTGTCTCACAACTGTGCACCATCTGATCTCTAAATCCTTGTGGTTTAAATTCCACCATTCCTAGCTACAAAACTTTCATAAGCTTTGCAAAAACAATTTCAAGTATGATAGTAAGTGCGATCACGATTACAATATGATTTCAGTCCATTTGATTTGATATTGAAATTACCATACGGAGTAATATTTCCGCTTCCCCCAATATAATCAAAACTTTAAAATGAATGTCTTGTCTTTCAACTGCACGAGGTTTTTGTCTATGTTTGTGTTTAAACGCACAGTTTGATGGGACGTCGCAACCTTGCAACTCTCAATAGTAGTTTAAGTCATACGTAGTAGTTTAAGTCATACGTAGTAGTTTAAGCACACAACCTTCAAGTCTTCAACAAATCTCCAGCAACCTTCAAGATCATATCTCAAGCCTCAACACATAAGATTCATTAGGCTCTTAATCATATAAATTACATAGAGCTTTAAATTCTTAACAAACACGCACACTCACCCTGATTGATCAATCACACAGATTACATCATTTGGGATACACTAGTTATAGTCTATGACTTGAACTTCATAAAAAATAGGTTGTTGATTCAATACTTTAACTCTGTAATTTGTACTCAAGAGATAATTAATATATCTACCATTCAAAATCCAATTCTGGCCATCTTGGTAAAGGACGTGGATCTTTTAACAGATCGAAGATTTCTAAATCCTTGTGTCATTTACTTAATGCTCTTTACAATTCTGCAAATTTTCTTTAAGTCTTGTCTTGTTCATATTATTTTGAATTGTTAATATTAATCTTGTTTGTCGTTAGTGTTTGGTCCTTTCAGATACTCAAACTTATTGTGAATTTTGTTTGTGTGCTTTCCATATTGCCTAAGTTAAAACCTCTGACTACTTATCATTTTGCCAAAACATCCAATACACATAGGGGTGGAAAATTCTACTCGTCCGTACCAACCAACCCGTATACCAACCGTACCAATTATAATTGGTATAAAGAAGTTGGTATACCAAACTTTTTGGTAGGTAGTATCGTACCACTTTTGTCTAATTGGTTGGTACACGATATACAATATCAACTTTGGTTGGTATACCATGTACCAACTTTACATATATAAATACACACACACACACACACACATATATATAAACAAACACACACCGCACACACATATATAACGTCTAATTGTCTAGGTACTTGCAATATTTAAAGGGTAGTTTGGTCTATTTGATATTTATTGATTGTTTTTTTAATACGTGTTCTAAAACTACAAGTATTTTGGAACGAATGGAGTATCAAACATTAATTTATTTTTTCTAACCTTAAGCTACTTTATTACGATTTAGGAAAAAAAAATCGAACCGCCTTATTGTACTCTTTTAGTTTTGGAGTTGTGGTGAATATTATTTAGAGTCACTGTATTGTTGGGTTTTGAGGCAACATGAGCAGCGGAAAGAAAGCAATATTAAATCAACAAAGCCCTAATCCCCAAGATCCATTCATGATGATTAAATTAATAGCAAGATGAATTTAGAATACTAACCATGTTGAGCGTTTAAGATTTTTCGGATCTTCAAATCTTCAAGTCTTCAAGCTTCAAGATTTGATCTCCTTGTTCTTCGCGTTCTTTGAATCAGGATCACATGTACACGAACTTGAAATGCTAAAGCACACATCCTCTATGTGTATCCACATGCGAACGAATATCTAGAACCATTCTAGATCTGGATTGCTAGACCCATTAGAAAACACGTTTTTCTAATCTTTAAAGGCTAAATGAATTTTGGTGTTGTTGAGCTTTTGATTCTCAATCTAGGCTCAAGAATATGTTTCTCAAACATATGTATTGCATTAGTTTAATGGCTGGTGAAGGAGGATTATTTATTCTCAAATATCCTTAACCCTTAAGGACTCTTGAGACCTAATCCTGTCACCCAATTAAACTTACCAAAATCTGGCTTCAGAAAACTCTGGCACGGTCGTGCTCACAAAGTGGCACGGTCACGGTCGTGCTTGTTAACTGGCACAGCCGTGCCCGCCAGAAAACCAGTTTTTGCATTTTCTTGATTCGTTCTTTTGTATGTGACTCCATAGGATTATATCAAGTTGGTAATGAGTCAAACCAAGGTCAAACCCATAAGTCATGAGCGGAATCTAGCAAGCCATCATGACTACCCAATTAATATAACTTAACAAAGTTCGTTATCCTCATAGAATATATCACAATCCTTTTGTCACGCGATATCATACTGAAAATAAGTCATGGTTCACGTCAACTTATATTATTCAATGCTTTCTCGATCTTGAGTAGATTGATTATGAGCAAATGGCATTGATCACATCAATTCATTTGAGCGTGGCCACGTATTTCATCAATCTCACTCTACGAGTGGCCTAAGCAGATATCTCTCTTGAGGAGGGACAAATTCCATCTTGACTTATCATTCTTCCCTACAAGAATCAGATTATGCCAATCGTAGCCTTTATAACCACCCGGTTAAGGGTAGCGTTTGAGTACGTCAAACATAATATTCATCATGTGGAAGACCATGATAATCTCAGGTCTAAGGATATCAAATGATATAACTATATGATATTTAATTATGACATCTGACCATGACATAAATCTCATAGGCGGGTCAAGTCCAGTACTTATTCTCCAATAAGTACCCATAAGTTTAATTTGTATCACATACACATGATCATCATATGATCATCAATTAAACATATACTAGTCCTTCATAAGTATTAGGGACGGGTGTTGGGTATGCTTATCTCTTAACCCTCTTATTTATGTTAGAATTGATTGATACCAACACCTATTAATATTTTATGGACTTTAGAACCCTATGTAAGAAGTTTTATAACTTTAATTTTTAGTGTAGTCCATTTTATAGTATAGGCTTAGAATATAGGACTTGGAGCGAAAAGGAATGAATAACTAAGCAAGACTATGATCTCTGCGCAGGACATCACTGCGCAGGTCTACTCTGCGCAGCATTCTACCTTGCTCAGTTTTTGATGCATTAAGATCATCTAACTTGTAAAACGCTTAGAATATGCCCGTTTATTAAAATGCTGAGGTGTGCAGAAACGACAAAGCAAGCACACTCAGTATATCCAACGGTGGAGATGCGCTCAAGTGAAATATTTCAAATGAAGACAGCTGTCAATCTTCTAAAAGAAGCTTTTGAATTTGGTCTTCATGCTCAGTCTCTGTTGGGTATGCTTATCTCTTAGCCCTCCTAATTTTGTTAGAATTGATTGATACCATCACCTAAGAATATTTTATGGACTTTAGGATCCTATGTAAGAAGTTTTATAACTTCAATTTTTAGCTAAGTCCATTTTATAGTATATACTTAGAATATTGGACTTGGAGTGTAAAGGAATGAAGATCTAAGCAAGTCAGTGGTCACTGCACAGGACTTCTCTTGCAGGACACCACTGCGCAGGTCTCTCCTGCGCAGCATTCTATCTTGCTCAGTTTTCGATGCATTCAGATCACCTAACTTGGAAAGCGCTTAGAAGATGCACACTTATTAAAATATGAGGTGTGCAGAAACGACAAAGCAAGCACACTCAGCAGATCCAACGGTGGAGACGCGCTCAAGAGAATATTTCAAATAAAGACAGTTGTTAACCTTTTAGAAGAATCTTTTGAATTTGGTCTTCATGCTCAGTCTCCAACGGCTCTAAAACACCTACGCACCAATCATATTGTGCCAGGTCATCATCTTTGATCAGAGCCCCAACGCTATAAAGGACACCTGCGCACCAATCATATCGTGCCAGCTCATCGTCCTTGCTCAGAGCACCAACGGCTAGTTTTAAGCTCTCTGCTATAAATAGCCTGCTCATCTTCATTTCCAAGTTGCTAGAGTTTGTACTTTCTAATATCCTTGAAGTTCTGAAGATTGCTGCTTTCTATTCCCAGATTCAAGATCAACCTTCAAACCTTCAAACTCCTGCCCAGATCCTAAGCCTTATATCACCAGAATTCTTTGTGCTCTTCATCTCATAGATTCATAGAGCCCAGAATTTCTGAACACACACACCTCTTGAAGCTTTGATTATTTCGATCATACATCTAGAGATACACCGGTTTAGTCTAGGATTTGTTCTTCATAGATTATAGATCTTTGAGTTAGTTTGTTCTACATTGTTGTATCTTGTAACTCCTCATATAATAAGATCTCCATTAGAAAATCCAAGACTAACCATCTTGGTAGAGGACGTAGATCTTTCATTGATCGAACCTCTCCAAATAGCTTGTTCTTTATTCTCGTTATTTACCTCCTGCTTAATCATTTCTGAATTACTGCTTTGTTTGATCTTTCAGATTGCTATACTTTGCTGCTGTGCTTGTTATTGCTTATTGACTTAAAACATTTTATCCCACTCTTTAAGCCAAAACTCAGCGCGTGCGTTTTTATCTCTGCGCAGCTTTTTCCTGCGCAGGTGATGCTTAAACTTCCGCTGTGCATTTCACACTCTCTCTGCGCGCTATACTTAGCTTATTTGAGAACTGTGCGCATAAGTCATTGATTTGCAAAAGGGTTTGAAAAGAATTTTAAAAACGCTATTCACCCCCCCCCCTCTAGCATTTTTATACCCTTGTTGCCCCTTGGGACCAACAAGTGGTATCAGAGCAAACACCTTCATAAAACTTGTTTTGTTTTTCAAGCTTAACAGCTTGGGTGCCGATTCAAGATGGCTTCAAAATCTTGGGCAATGGCTAACTATTCACATGTTCCAGTGCTGAATGAAGATCACTTCGAAATCTGGAAGCACTGCATGCTCACTCATTTTTCCTCAATCGACGAGATCCTCCATGACATCGTTCTTGAAGGACCCTACATTCCAATGAGGGCTAATCCTGATGCTGCTACAAATAAGGAGAATCCTACCATCAAGAAGAACAAGGAGGAATGGACTGATGAAGAAAAGAAATGGGTTGGCTATGATGGAAGAGCAAGGAACATCATTCTTAGCACTCTAGACCTCTCCACGCACAATCAAATTGTGAGTGGTGGAACTGCAAAGGATCTATGGGATGCTATTGAAGGCTATGTGAAAGGTGACAAAGTAAGCAAGGAAAATAAAAGATTTGTGGTGCAAAGAAAATTCAACTGCTTCATGAGAAAGGATGGTGAAACCTTGAGACAAACTTATGATCGCTTCTGTGCTGTTGTAAACTCTTGTAAATCTCTTGGAACTACCTTCACCAATAAAGAAGTCAATTCTCAATTCTTAGATGCGCTAGGTTCCAGATATGTGCACAAGGCAAGTCATCTGGAAGATTCTGGATTTCTAGATACTTGGCCTCTGCGCAGCTTATACGCTAACTTAAAAGTGTATGAGCTAAAGCTTGATCGAATCGACGAAACTGAATGCAAAGGAAAACTCGTTTCCTATGTTGCGCAAAAGGAACCTGCACCCGCTCATACCTCAGACAAAGTCTCTACTTCATCTTTACTTGAAATGGATGACGATGATTTCGATATGTTCGTTAAGCGATTCCAAAAATTCAGGAAATTCTCTAAACATGAATCCTCAAGTAAAGCTCCAGCTAAATTCTCTCATGGCAGAGACTCAAAGAAAGAAGATGACTTGGTTTGCTACAACTGTAGAAAGCCTGGTCATTTTGCATCAAAATGCCCTACGTCAAGATTTGAGTACATGAAGAAGAATACTGCGCAGAGATCATCAAAGCAGCGAGGAATGATTGCTGAAGAAGACTGCGCAGAAAAGGAATGAAGACTTGGATAGAGACTGACACTGAAGACAGTGATGATGATAATTCTGAGGATGGACTGCTCTGCTTAGTGGCCAATGCTGATGCTGATAGCTATTCAGACAATGATCCCGATACGGACACAAAGGCTGCGCCAAGGACAATCAAGAAGAAAAGTTCCACTATCACAGATCTGGTGGAAATGGGACATCTAACTCCAACTAGACAGAATGGCAAGTACTTATTTGCCAGAGCAGACCTAACGAAGAAATTTGTTGTTGCGCCACCGTGCAAAGAATCTCTGGAAATTCCTGCTGAAATTGTAATAGAAAAGGATGACTCTGTTGCTGAGCGCGAGTCTATTTTTCAGCAAGCTGAAAAGGTAATCAAGAAATTCAATTCTATGAAAGAAGCAGTGGACTTATCAATTGGAGAAATTTCACAGCTTAAGACGGAGAAAACTCTTTTAAAATCTGAGACCACCCTCCTTAAGGAGCAGATTAAGAGCATGACTCCTCTTACTGAAAGAACGTTTTCTTACAGATCAAAATGCGCTATTTAAAGTAAGAAAACGAAGAATTGGTGCTCAAGTGGCTGATCTCACAAAGATCACTGATGAGTGGACCAAATCTCGTGTCGCTATGGACCAAATTCTAGAATCCCAAAAAGCCAGTGGAGACAAGGAATGCTTGGGGTTCTCAACTAGTGATAACTTTAAATGCGCGGTTTACTCTGAAAAGGAAAAGGAGTTTACACCACAGCAAACTATTGAAATTCTTAAAGCAAAGCACTCTGCTTCAATGGGTAAAATACAGGAGAAAGTCTACAGACAAAATTTCCATTATGTCTACCCAAAAATGCAAACTGGGAAAGCCAAGGGTAAGGCTAAAGTTGAACCTGCGCATGACAACTCATATTCTGACTATGGTTGCGCTTCAACTTCAGATGTCAAATTTGCGCAAAAGGGTCATGTGCATGAAAGCCATGCGCCTCAACGCCAGATGCGCATTCTTAAGAAAAGTGCACCCAAACCTCAGAAAATGATCTTTGTCAAAGCAAGTTCATCTGCTCCAGTAAAGAATGATGCGCCAAAGAAAAGTAAAGAGTTTGTAAAAACCCAATCTATAAGTGGCTTTCATCATTGTGTTGTGTGTGATGGTTTAGGTCACAAGGCTGCAGAATGCCTTTTGCGATTTGCTCCTAATGCCAAGGGACGTAAAAATCCTAAGGTCAGACAGGAGTGGGTTGTCAAAAGTTGCTAACTCTAGGACCCAAGAATAAAGGGGACCTGCGTTCTTAATGTCTATTTTTCAGGTCTCCTGCTTCACTGCGCACTCTTCACAAGCTAAAGCGCATATATGGTGTACCTCGACAGTGGATGTTCTAGACACATGACTGGAGATATCACTGCTCTTGAAGATGTGCATGAAGGAAGAGGTCCCTCTGTAACTTTTGGAGATAACAACAAAGGGCACATAGTTGGATATGGAATAATCAGAAAAGATAAAGTGTGCATTGAGAAAGTTGCGCTCGTAGAAGGTCTCAAGCACAACCTGCTCTCCATATCACAATTCTATGATAAAGGTTTGGAATGTCACTTCACTGCAACGCACTGCTATATCAAAGATGGCATATCCGGACTGACTTTGCTCACAGGGACTCGTAAGACTAATGTTTACATTATTGATCTTACTGCTATAGATTATATCACTAATCTCTGTTTTATAGCAAATAATGTAAGTGAAAGCAGCTGGCTATGGCATAAGCGCTTAAGTCATTTGAACTTCAAGTATTTGGCTAAGCTAGGAAGGGAAAATCTTGTCAAAGGATTCCCAAAGTAGCTGACCATCATAACAGAAAATGCGCAGCATGCCAGCTCGGTAAACAACCTAAGCAGTCTGTCTCCGTCAAGATTGCCTCCTCAACTTCCAAATGTTTACAACTGCTTCACATGGACTTGTTTGGACCGGTCACCACCGCGAGCATTGGGGAAACAAATATACTTTAGTTGTGGTAGATGACTACTCAAGATATACATAGGTCGAAATGATGATATCCAAAGATGACTGCTATGATATCTTGACTGCACTATTTCGAAAGCTCCAAACTCAAAAGGAAGACGACATCGTGAGCGTTAGATCAGACAATGGAACTGAATTCAAGAATAACGGTGTTGCTCAATACTGCGATGACCATGGAATTGATCACAATTTCTCTGCTGCTGGAGTTCCTCAACAAAATGGCGTTGTGGAAAGAAAGAATCGCACGTTGATTGAGGCTGGAAAAACAATGATAGCTGAAGCTAAGCTTCCAAAGTATTTCTGGGGAGAAGCTGTCAACACTGCTTTCTTTACTCAGAATAGATCCCTCATCAACAAAGCCTACAACAAGACTCCATATGAGCTATGGAGAGGAAGAGCACCCAACATTGTTTTCTTCAAGATTTTTGGCAGCAAATGCTATATCCTCTACAACGGCAAAGATCATAGAGGTAAATTCGATGCCAAAACAGATGAAGATATTTTTGTTGGGTATGCCAAACATTCTAAAGCTTTTCGTGTTTTTAATAGAACTACTCTAGTAATTGTTGAATCCGTACATGTTACTTTTGATGAGTATTCTCTCTTGAGCCACATTTGGCTCCAAATGATTCTGATGATTCTGCTGAGAATGTTGAGACAGGTACGCAGACACAAACTGCACCAGCGCAGAATGATAATCAAGTTGATCAAAACCAGAATCAAGGAAGCCCATCTCATGCGCATACACCAGATGCTACGCCAGAAGTGACTACTCCTGATGCGCAAACACCTCCTCCTGCGCATGATGTTTCTCCACTTCAGCAAATCACTTTTGATGATCTCGATGCTGGAGCAAATGAAGTACCCATTGAAGATCTTCGTATTCCTACCACTCAATAACTTACCTCCTGAGGTTCGTGAAGTTAGAGATCATCCAACTTCAAATATCATTGGTGATCTCAATGTAGGGTTCGTACTAGGAGAGCATCAAACTTCGATGATGAATATCACTCATTTATCTCCCAAATCGAACCAAAGAAGATTGATGAAGCGCTCCAAGATTCAAGCTGGGTTACTGCTATGCAAGAAGAGCTTAACCAATTTGAGCGCTGCAAAGTTTGGACCTTAGTTCCCAGACCTCATGACCAAGGAGTTATTGATACAAAATGGTATTCAGAAACAAGATGGATGAGAATGGAAGCATCACCAGAAACAAAGCAAGGTTGGTTGCGCAAGGCTATAGGCAAAAGGAAGGAATCGATTACGATGAAACGTTTGCGCCTGTAGCAAGACTAGAAGCTATCAGAATTTTTTTAGCTTATGCCTCTCACAAGAAATTCAAGCTTTATCAAATGGATGTGAAGAGCGCATTTCTCAACGGAGAACTCAAGAGATGGTCTACGTAGCTCAACCTCCTGGATTTGAAGATAGCAGATTTCCAAATCACGTCTTCAAGCTTCAGAAAGCTTTGTATGGACTTAAGCAAGCATCAAGAGCATCGTACGATACTCTATCAAAATTCCTACTAGAGAAAGGTTTCAAGCGCGGTAAAATCGATACAACTCTTTTTATTGCTAAGTATAATGATCATTCTTTACTTGTTCAAATTTATGTCGATGATATTATATTTGGTTCTACTAATGAGTTACTTTGTAAGCGTTTCGAGAAGCTCATGAAAAGAAGTTTGAAATGAGCATGATGGGAGAACTCACATTCTTCCTCGGACTTCAAATCAAGCAATTGAATGATGGCATCTTCATAAATCAAGCCAAGTACACAAGGGACTTAATCAAAAAATTTGACTTGAGAATGCTAAAGCATACGACACTCCAATGGCTACGGGCAATAAACTTGATAAAGACTTGAAAGGTAAGAAAGTTGATCAAACCTTATATCGAGGTATGATTGGCTCTCTACTCTATCTTACTGCAAGTAGGCCAGATATTATGTTTAGTGTTTGTGTCTGTGCGCGCTGTCAAGCGGACCCTAGAGAAGCGCACTTAACTGCTGTTAAACGCATTATTCGTTATCTTTCTGGAACTGTTAACCTTGGACTTTGGTACACCAAAGATTCGAATTTCGATTTGCTAGGTTATTCAGATGCAGATTACGCAACATGCACTATTGACAGGAAGAGCACACGTGGCACTTTTCATTTCCTTGGAAATCGACTTGTTGCGTGGCAAGCAAGAAACAAGCTGCTGTGTCCATCTCCACTACAGAAGCTGAATACATTGCTGCTGGGAGCTGCTGCTGCCAAATCCTATGGATGAAGCAACAATTAGTGGACTATGGAATTAATGAAGTAAATTGCCCAATTTTCTGCGATAATATGTCCACCATAGCAGTCTCAAACAATCCTGTCATGCATTCAAAGACAAAGCACATCGACATCAAATATCATTTTCTCAAGGATCAAGTGGAAAAAGGAAATATACACTTAGAGCACGTGGGCACAGATAATCAAATTACTGATATCCTCACAAAGGCTCTTGACGCAAAAAGATTTGTCTTCTTGAGAGGAGAAATGGATAGGTAATGCCTCATGCGCCTGCGCATATGAAGCGCACAAGATGTTGTGCACAAGGCAAAATTTTTGAGTTTTCAAAGAAACTCTGCGCATTATATTGATGCGCATGAACCTCACGCGCATACCCCGTGGACCTCAGTATATCATTCTTCCAGTTTCTTCTCCCTTAGATCACTCAAGTGGTCAATGCGCAGACAAAAATTCAAGAGCAACTGGATGCGCAAGCTGCTAGACTCGATGCGCATGCTAGTATTCTACAGACCTGTGATTGTGCCATTAAGGGGGAGAGTAACAAAGTCAAAGGCAAATAGCTCAAGGGAAAGAAAGAGAAAGGGGGAGAGGCATAAAGTTAAGGGGGAGAGTAGTGCAAATAGTTACAATTTGATGCTCCCACTTCTGATATTGAAGCTCTGCGCAATTTGGGAAGCTACAAGATGAAGTGCGCAGAGCTCTCTCGAAGGTAAATACTAATCTTATATCGTATCATTAGTTTCCAAAACCTTGTCCATTCAAACTATTCGTTTGTGGAACAATGAATGTTTTATATCACCTCATGCGCATTCTATTAACTGCTCACATTTTTTTTCCGCATAATGTTTAAACATTCAGTTTAAACGCATACTTAAACTAAAACTCATATCATTTGTATGCGCTGCATGTTATTTCTGTCTTTCCCATACTGTAAGTTAATCTTTTGGATAGACTAGAAATCTATAGCATAGGCTAGTGTGTGCATTAACTTGAGGCATGATTTACCATTTTCATTTTTATGGACATGTTATTATCAAGTACAATGGATTGCCTTTGTTATTGTAGGTAATGGCATCAATCATTTAGGGGGAGATTGTTGGGTATGATTATCTCTTAGCCCTCCTAATTTTGTTAGAATTGATTGATACCATCACCTAAGAATATTTTATGGACTTTAGGATCCTATGTAAGAAGTTTTATAACTTCAATTTTTAGCTAAGTCCATTTTATAGTATAGGCTTAGAATATTGGACTTGGAGTGTAAAGGAATGAAGATCTAAGCAAGTCAGTGGTCACTGCGCAGGACTTCTCTGCGCATGACACCACTGCGCAGGTCTCTCCTGCGCAGCATTCTATCTTGCTCAGTTTTCGATGCATTCAGATCACCTAACTTGGAAAGCGCTTAGAAGATGCACGCTTATTAAAATACTGAGGTGTGCAGAAACGACAAAGCAAGCACACTCAGCAGATCCAACGGTGGAGACGCGCTCAAGAGAAATATTTCAAATAAAGACAGCTGTCAACCTTCTAGAAGAAGCTTTTGAATTTGGTCTTCATGATCAGTCTCCAACGGCTCTAAAACACCTGCGCACCAATCATATTGTGCCAGGTCATCATCTTTGATCAGAGCCCCAACGGCTATAAAGGACACCTGCGCACCAATCATATCGTGCCAGCTCATCGTCCTTGATCAGAGCACCAACGGCTAGTTTTAAGCTCTCTGCTATAAATAGCCTGCTCATCTTCATTTCCAAGTTGCTAGAGTTTGTGCTTTCTAATATCCTTGAAGTTCTGAAGATTGCTGCTTTCTATTCCCAGATTCAAGATCAACCTTCATACCTTCAAACTCCTGCCCAGATCCTAAGCCTTATATCACCAGAATTCTTCGTGCTCTTCATCTCATAGATTCATAGAGCCCAGAATTTCTGAACACACACACACCTCTTGAAGCTTTGATTATTTCGATCATACTTCTAGAGATACACCGGTTTAGTCTAGGATTTGTTCTTCATAGATTATAGATCTTTGAGTTAGTTTTTTCTACATTATTGTATCTTGTAACTCTCTCATATAATAAGATCTCCATTAGAAAATCCAAGACTAACCATCTTGGTAGATGACGAAGATCTTTCATTGATCGAACCTCTCCAAATAGCTTGTTATTTATTCTCGTTATTTACTTCCTGCTTAATCATTTCTGAATTACTGCTTTGTTTGATCTTTCAGATTGCTATACTTTGCTGCTGTGCTTGTTATTGCTTATTGCCTTAGAACATTTTATCCAACTCTTTAAGCCAAAACTTAGCGCGTGCGTTTTTATCTCTGCGCAACGTTTTCCTGCGCAGGTGCTGCTTAAACTTCCGCTGTGCATTTCACACTCTCTCTGCGCGCTATACTTAGCTTATTTGAGAACTGTGCGTATAAGCCATTGATTTGCAAAAGGGTTTGAAAAGAATTTTAAAAACGCTATTCACCCCCCCCCCCCTCTAGCATTTTTCATACCCTTATTGCCCCTTTGGGACCAACAGTCTCCAACGGCTCAGAGATACCTGCGCACCAATCATATTGTGCCAGGTCATCAACCTTAATCAGAGCCCCAACGGCTATAAAGGACATCTGCGCACCAATCATATAGTGCCAGCTCATCGTCCTTGCTCAGAGCACCAACGGCTAGTTTTAAGCTCTCTGCTATAAATAGCCTGCTCATCTTCATTTCCAAGTTGCTAGAGTTTGTGCTTACTAAGTATTCCTGAACTTCTGAAGATTGCTGCTTTTCCCAGATTCAAGATCAACCTTCAAACCTTCATACCTTCAAACTCCTCCCCAGATCCTAAGCCTTATATCACCAGAATTCATCGTGTTCTTCATCTCATAGATTCATAGAGCCTAGAATTTCTGACACACACACATCTCTTGAAGCTTCGATCATATAGATCTTACTTCTTGAGAAACACCGGTTTAATCTAGGATTTGCTCTTCATAGATTAGATTTTGATTTGAGTTTTGATTCTTTGTAATCTTGTAAAAGCTCCCCACATCAGTATAAATCTCATTAAAAAATCCAAGACTAACCATCTTGGTAGATGACGTAGATCTTTCATAGATCGAACCTCTCCAAATAGTTTGTTCATTATTCTTACTGCTTATTTCCTGCTTACATTATTTCTTAATAGCTGTTTTGTTTGATCTTATCAGATTACTTCTTGCTGCTTAGTTTTGTTATTGCTTATTGCCTTAGAACATTTTAACCAACTCTTTAGCTAAAACTTAGCGCGTGCGTTTTTACCTTCTGCGCAGTATACCCTGCGCAGTCGCTGCTTAAATTTCCGCTGTGCATTTCACACTCTCTCTGCGCGCTATACTTAGCTTATTTGAGAACTGTGCGCATAAGCATTTGCTTTGCAAAATGGTTTGAAAAGAATTTTAGAAACTCTATTCACCCCCCCTCTAGCATTTTTCATACCCTTGTTTCCCATTTGGGCCAACAACGGGGATTATTATAATGAACATGTAAAACATATAATAGTCCATGGTTGTTATCTCCATAACAAATGAGAACATGATGTAACGTAAGGTCTTTCTCAAGGGCCTAGGGCATAATCTCCAACATGTATTGTTTAGTTTGCAAGACTTCAATTGTTCAACTTTTCTTTAGTTTCATGACTTTATAATTTGTATTTGAGATCTAGTTTTATGTTATAATATGCTTTTTTTTATATACTAGACAAGAAAGTCTAACATAAAAAACAAAACAAATGCAATTTTTTTTTGTCTTCATTTACATTTGGTATATATCAAGTACCAACCGTACCAACCATATACCAACAGTACCAATAAACTTGGTAAACCGACTTTTGTGGTTGGTACCGGTATATATTTTTGTGTACCAAATCATACTTGATTGGTACACGGTACAAGCAAAATACACTCGATATACCTACCAATCCACCCCTAAATACACATTCTTTCAATCTCTCAACCTCTATCTATCGCACTCCCTTTGACTGCACTCTCTCTCGACCGCTCACCTCTGGGCGACCGCATACACTTAGTCTACCTCATTGTTTTTAAACTAACTCTCAACTCTATCTTTTGCATCGTAAACTTCCGCTGTGCATTTTACACTTGACCGCGTGGTTTTCATTGACCGCAAAATTCAAGTTGTAAACATAAGGTTGAATTTTAAAAAATGGTTGAAATTTTAAGTAGGTTATTCTCCCCTCTAACCTCCTTTTCATACCCTTGTTGTGTCTCTGGGATCAACAATCTTCTTCTGAAAACCCAACCTTAAACCCTGCCAAAACCTTCCCCAACTTTGGCCATGCATCAACCCCAATTATTAACGCATGGTGCTTTCTCCATGTAACATGGATGTTCTCACAACTACTCCCTCAACTTTACCCACACATGTACCCCCAATTACTTTCCCAAATCACAAATCCTAACCCCCTTACTTTGGCATATCCCTTAAAAACTTTGAACTTCCCTCAAACGTCACCATCAGCGGTGGACCTACACAAAAATCTTCGGTGAGACATTCAAGTAAACGTCATTGCGACGTAATCATCGTTGAACGTAAAACCGTAGAGACATAGTTGATAGACGATTTAAGTAAACGTCATTGTGACGTAAAGTAAACGTCATTGCAACGTAAATCATCATTACGACGTGGTTGCGACGTAAGTAAGTGTCATTGTGATGTAAAGTAAACATCATTGCAACGTAAAATCGTCACTGTGACGTATTTGCGACATCAAGTAAAATCAATCTCACACGTAAGAAGTGCAACCTCTACTTATATGTGTTTCTTTTTTCCTAATATGAAAGGGTATGCAATAAGGCATAATGTATTAGAACAAGATGTTTGAAAATAATGCGAGACAAAGTGATTAATAATCAGGCCGTGTTGTTTGTGTGGTCCTTTTGTTAGTTGGACCAAATCTTATTCACATGACCGCGTTAAATTTCCACTCTCTACTTTTGTTAAATTTTGATTTCGGACTATTCCTTTTGGTTTGGACATCTACTTATAAAACTGTTCTTTTTATATGCTCTCTCGAGTGAGTATAAAATCGTTGTTGACTTTATTTTTGCAACATAAATTCATTCCACTTTAAAATATCACATTTTCATTTTTTAGTCAATACTATTTAATTAATCCACTTAACTGAATACTGATCAATATTGTATGACAAAATAATATTTCTATGAAATTCAAATTAATAGCTACTATTTGATAGATTTTTTTTTGAAATGGCTATTTGATAGTATTTCTAAGTATGTAATCCCTCCGTCCCGTTTAAGGTTTTTAGTTTGATTTTGCACGCTTATTAATAAACTAAAGCAAATGTGGGTCAAACATAGTAGTGTGTGGTAGTGTGTGGAGGATTTAATTATTCATTCATAAAGCAAGTGGATGAAAAGTAGATAGGTATGTGATGGCTTTTCTGTAATATTTAAACTTTATGAGGACAAAATTGTCTAAAACACTGTTCATATTTTTCTATTTAAGGAATAAAGCAATTCTATTTAAGGAATAAAGCAACTAAGAACCTTAAACTGGGACATACTAAAAAGAAAAGTAAAAACCTTAAACTGGGACGGAGGGGGTATTAATGATTTTTTAGAACTATACTTGGATAATTGTATTTTGATAATTTTTTTTGTAAAATTAACTAAAGAAGGTTAAGATACAACATTTTTGTAATACAGAAGCAGTAGTTGTAGTTGACAATATTTCTTTCAATCTCTATTCATTTTGTGTGAGATTTGGTCTTTTTTTTTTTTGAATAAGATGTTTGGTCTTTAGACTCATAGTCCCTCCGTCCCATTTTAAGAGTTAAAAAATGGGTGGGTTCAAGAATTAAGATGTGTTGTGAGCGTTGATAGTTGGGTAGGAGAGAGAAAGTGTGGTAGATAATAGTTAGTGAATAATTATTATGAATATAACATGTAGGATCCACTTTCTATTTTAGGTTTTTGACTCTTAAAATTGGATGCTCTTTTAAGAAATTTTTGACTCTTAAAATGGGATAGAGGGAGTATCTTTTATGGCTAATGTTTACTTGTTTGTTGTTTAATACTCCCTCTGTCCGGGAAAGATAGTCTCATTTTGACTTTTTAAGGTGAACAAAAATCAAATTTGACAAAACATTGGTGTCAATCTAATCATCACAATAAAATTCTAAAATGTGTTATTGATAAACCACTTAATGATTAACCAATTAAAACTTTTAGAATTTCACTAGAATCATTATATCGACACCAATGTTTGGTCAAAATTCATTTTTGTTGACCATTAAAAATCAAAATGAGAGTATTTTTCAGGGACAAAGGGAGTAATATTATTATTATTATTATTATTATTATTATTATTATTATTATTATTATTATTATTATTATTATTGAATCATAAAGCTATGTCATTTTGACAAACATTAGGGTAAATATATATATACACACACAAAGCTGTTTGCGTCCAACTTTATATGAGTCTAGCTAATTAAAAAATATTAAAAATATTTAATTTTAAAATTTGAAATTTTAAATAAGACAGATGGTGTATGAATAAATACTAATTTTAAAATAAGACAGATGGTGGGTTGGCAAATCAATTCATAATTCATACTCCCTCCGTCCCACCTCACTTGACACCCAAGAGATGGGCACAATAACTAAGGAAAAAGAATAAAATAAAGAAAATGAGTGGTTGAAAATGAAGAGAGAGAATGAGTGAGGTAAATAGTAGTGTTGGTTGAATAAATTGAGTGGTGGAAAATGAAAAGAGAGAATGAGTGGTGGGGTAGAGTGAATATAAAATTATAAAAAGTAGGCTATTCTGGGAAGTGTCAAGTGAGCTGGGACGGCTCAAAATGGAAATAAGTCTCAAGTGAGCTGAGACATATGGAGTATTAAATTAATTATTAAATAAGACCTTAAACCTTATTAAATCATACTTTTGTACTCATGTCCAGTTAGTGACTACTTTAGTTGGTAAGGTTAAACCTTTTTATCTATTATAATGAATGATTCTTATTCTCTAAATTTTTTGAGATGGTTGAGTGAAAAATAAGAAAAAATCTCATTTTCTTAACTTTTTGAGATGATTGAATGAATGATAAAGAAAAAACAAACTGATGATGGAGTATATGTCACCTCAAGGCAAGATTGACGTATGTAAAACAAAATACTCCGTCCCAAAACAAACTTTTTATAAAAATATTAGAAATAAGAATTAAAGAAAGATATTGTAAAAGTAAGTGGTGTGAGTGAGAAAGAGAGAAAATGAGGTAGAAAATATTAACTGGATAGTTGCTGAAAGTGGGAGGGAGAGAGAAAGTTGAGGAAATCATTTTTGTTTTTTTTCCGGTAAGTGAAAGTTTCCAAAGAGACGCCCAAAATGATAAAATGAGAAGTTTGTTATGTGTTAGGACTCAATCTCCTAACATTATGGGACGGAGGGAGTATGATGCAATGTAATTTTGTTCGGTAAGTAAATGTCTCGCCCATAAATTTGAACATGAATGATTTGAAAGGCAAAAACATCAAAAATTTTGTTTCAATTTTTTAATTTCTTATTTACGAATTTGTTTTATTTTTTGCTATTAATTTATGATTTCTAGAATGTGTTAAGTTATATAATTGGTTTTCCTTCAAAAAAAAAAAACGTTATATAATTGGTTTAAGGAGTCACGAGTTGTCATTTTTCATTTTTAATAATGAAAGTTAATTTGTCACAAAAACGCGAACATGTGAACGATTTGCACAAAAGTGGTACATAGAGTGGCACACAAAAGTGGTACAAGAGATCTTAACTCCAAAAACACCATTTATCTATTATCCCTACCCCACTTATCATACTTTATTCGGTTACTTTCTGGCGTGCGATTCAAAATCAATCCTCCTTCATGTGTAAGCATTTTCATACTCCCTCTGTCCCTAAATGAGTTTCCAAAGAAATCTTTGTCCCAAAATGAGTGTCCTTTTTAGCATAACTTTGTCCCTAAATATTTTTTTCGAATTTTTTTCACCGGTCTCTTTATACGTGCAAAACTAAATGTTTTGAAAGGAGATTACTAGATTATATATGAATATTTACCACCAAAGTATACAAAAAGTTGACATTTTCAGATGTCACTTAAAATAAAATTTGGACACTCATTTAAGGACAGAGGTAATATTTTACTTTTACTCAATCCCCCCCCCCCCCCCCCCCCCCCACAATAAGTGTAATACTCCTTTCAGTCTCAAAAGTACCTTGCACTAATATATTTTTTAAGTGTCTCATTAGTAAGTCCTATTTCTTATTAAAATGTTCAAATTTTATTACTTATCTATTATCCCCCCACTTATCATACTCACACATTTAATTTTGGACTCCACTTGTAAATCTCACATAACTTATCATAATCACAACCTCTTTCCCGCTCACAATACTTTTGAATTTATATACTTCTTCCTTAATTCCCGTGCATTTTTAAAATAGTGAAAGGTGTTTTGGGATGAAGAGAGTAATTTTTTTCAATTTTATATAATTTTTTGCATTATGAAATAAATGCAAGTACTGATTTAAAATAAATTGGGTTAAAGTAAGGTGAGTTTTGGTTCAAAGTGATGGCTCTTTATTGTAGTGTGTTTATATTGAAAGCAGCCCATTTTCTAAATTGACAGAAATGATCATCCAAAAGTAGTTTCATGAAAGATAGAAAACGGAAAGAGAAAATAAAAGTCAATCAGACAACATCAAACAATTTACAAAAGTTAGGGTCCAGCCGGTAATTTATCAAAAGTCATTGCCCTAATCACATCACATGAGAAAAAATTGGAGGCTTTTAATGAAGGGGCGGTTAGTCGTGGATAATGATATGGGTAGTGAAAACGAAATTATGTTGGATTGTGGTAAATTTTTGTGGTTCTCACTGATAAAAACGTATCCAATGAATTAAATAATTTTACTATGAATTTTCATTATGTGTATTATTGTCTTTTACTTTTAGTTAATTTCACTTTGATCCCTATATCTTATTGTACTACTCAGTCGTTCCAAAATAAGTACTTCCTCCGCCCAAAAATAATAGTCTCATTTCATTATTCATTTTTTTAAAAAGAATATGAACACTTGTTTCATTAATTAAACTTTGTTTATTCGCTTTTAAGCCCAAATTATAAAAATTTGTAGAATTTTTTTAGAACAATAAAAATTGGCAAATACGAAAATCATTTGGACGGAGGGACTATTATATTATGTTTGACTAATCATTTTTGAAACGGGTGTACTCCCCTCCATCTTATTTTAATCTTGAAAAAAAGTAATGTGTACAAAAGTTAAGAAAAATGGTGAAAAACAATGATGTGTTGTAAGTGTAAATGGCTCGGTAGGAGAGAGAAAGTGGGGTAGGAAATAATTAGTGGATAATTGTTATGAGTATGACACGTGGGGTCTACGAGAATAAAGAAATATAAAAAACTTCTCTTTTTAAGTTTTAAAGTTTAAAATTGCCCCCATTGGTTTTTTAAAAATAAAAATTTACTAGTGCAAAATTTACAATATTTTTGGGGTTTAGTGCAATTTATTGAAATTTGCCCCCTTTAAGATACAAATAATAATACACTAGAATTATTTTTTGGCCCCATTGACTAATATACAGTTAAAATATTTATGTTGTGCAATTTTTGCCCCCGTTAACAAAATTTCCTGGCTCCGCCACTTAATTAAACCATGCATTCATTCCCCCACATCGGCTTCATTAAACTGAGTCCCTTCCCAGCCACACCTGCAAGTTTCCAGTCATCATATAGCAAAGAAATACAGATCTTGTTGAAATAATAGAAATCATGTATGTTTCCCCAGGGACCACCAAACCAAGATGATCCTTGCATTTTCTAGACATGTACTCCCTCCGTCCTATCCGTCCCACCACAAGTGAGACTAATTTCCTTTTCAGTCCGTCCAACCACAAGTGAGACTGTTCAGAATGGAAATGTTTTAATATATTTATATTCAACCAACCCCACCATTTAACCCCACTCATTCTCTATCTTCATTTTCCACCACTCATTTTATTCAACCAACACTACTATTTACCCCACTCATTCTTTCTCTTCATTTTCTACCACACATACAATATTTTTTTCTTAATTATTGTGCCCCACAAGTTGGTCTCACTTGTGGTGGGACGGAGGGAGTATACTCTAGGCAGTTTATACACCTAGGAAAACATTAACATTTTCGTCATCATATACTTCCTCCGTCCCATCTTAAACTTCAAAAAAAAAATTGGGCACAAGAATTAAGATGAGAATCTTTATATTATAAAATATAGATAGTGGGGGTAGAGTGTTGTGAGTATAGAAAGTGGGTAGGAGAAAAAAAGTGGGGTAGGGAATAATTAGTGGATAGTTTTTGTGTGTATGATATGTAGGTCCCACAAAATAAAAAAGTTACTATTTTGGGATTTTGAAGTTTAAGATGGGACGCCCAAAATGGAAATTTTTGAAGTTTAAGATGAGACGGATGGAGTATAGAGTGTTCTCCAAAACCGGAAAACATTAATTTTAGGGTTAGGGAACAAGGAGAGAGAGATGTACATATAAGCCCAAGCCCAATCTACTTCCTTTTTAGATTTGGGATTAAGCCCAATCATGAGTATAAGATTTGGGAAAATCTTAAATGGGCCGTTTGTATTGTTTCGAATCTAGCTTTGGACTCTGGTTTTGGGCCTAAATTTTTTATGAAAAAACAATATCAACCATTTAAAGGAGCCATTGACAAATTATCCAACCTTATCTCCAACTCTACCATATATCTGCAACTCTTTTTCAACCCTCTAATTTTATAATAATTCAAACAAAAAGATCCGATTACTAAAATTTAAAAAAAAAGAAAAAAAAAAAGAAAAAGAAGAAGAAACAAAAACAAAAACAACCTATTGAGTGACTAAAAGATGGGAAAATTTTCCAAAACCTCCTTGTGCATTACTCATTTTAAACTTACCCCCTAAAATTATATTTCCTCTGTCTCGGAAAGATAGTCTATCTTTTTTCGTTGTTACTACGAATGAATTTCTAGGGATGATATAGGCTACTTTTAGTTATCTTAATGAGAATCTAAAAAATTAATATTGATAGTATTTATAATGGTCTATCAATAACAAGTTCTCATGAAAATCATTCTCTCTTTGCTCAAACGATTGACATTCACTTGCCTCCCAATGTGCCTCGTGAAAATTGACTTTTACTACCATTTCTATTTATTATTCGTTAAATCAGTTAAATCAGTGAGTGAAAGAGCTAGAATTTTTATGAAACGGGATCAAGGTTACATTGAATATGACTATCATGGTGTAATATTCAAGTTTACTTTAGAGAGGGGGAATTATAATATAATGTTAATTTTTCTTGCCACAAAAGGGGATAAAAGAATATAATTTTTAATGGTAAAAGTAACTTTTTTTAAATTTATTACTCCCTCTGTTTTTAAATGAGTGTTCATTTTCAAAAAATCTTTGTCCAAAAATGAGTGTCTCTTTTGAACATAACTTTGTCCCTAAATCTTTTTTTTTTTCGATTTTTTTTCACCGGTCTCTTTATACGTGCAAAACTAAATGTTTGGAAAAGAGATTACAAGATTATACTCCCTCCGTTTCATGAGAACTGAGACTTATTTCCCTTTTCGTCCGTTTCACCTCAATTGAGACTGCCCAAAACGGCAAACTTTTTAATATTTTATATTCACCCAACCCCACCACTCATTCTCTCTCTTCATTCTCCACCACTCATTTTATTCAACCAACACTACTATTTACCCCACTAATTCTCTCTCTTCATTTTCTACCACACATTTTCCTTATTTTATTAGTATTCCTTAGTTCTTGTGTCATTTCCTTTAGTCTCAGTTCTCATGAAACGGAGGGAGTATATGAATTTGGCACCAAATTGTACAGAAAGTTGAGTTTTCAGATGTCCCTTAAAATGAAATTTGGACACTCATTTAGGGACAAAGATAGTAGTACAAAATTGATACACTTTAAAACATAACCCAACGGGTGGCTCCGCCTACACGTTAAACAAGAGTATTCTTGTGTTTTTAGTAGGGATGACCAAACACGGTTCCAGTTACGGTTCCGGTTTCAGAAAAGCTTGAACCGTAACCGAACCGTTTTCTTCCGGTTACGGTTCGGAACCACCGGTCCACAGTTTCCTTAAAAAAAAAAAAACAGAAAAACAATTATAATATTATTTTATTGCTGATTTTTTTTTGCAAAAAGGTATAGAAAAAATGTTTAAAAATTAAAGAGGTCCGTCCCTCTTTTATTTTATATACTCAACAAATTTTTATTATTTTTATTCACTGAATTTGGCTAAAAATTCAGTCAAAACTCAACTTTTCTTGTCAATTTTCCGTCAGTAACGGTTAATTCTGATGAAACCGTTAGAAATCTATAGATTTTGATGGTTTTCTAACGGTTCCGGTTCGGTTTAGGCGGTTCATGGCGGTTCGGAACCGCCGGTTCACGGCTTTCGGAGGGGATGAACCGGAACCGGCCCTTGTTACAAACGGTTCCGGTTCACACGGTTCCGGTTTTCGTCAAGGTTCAAGGTGGTTCCACGCTTTTCGGTTCCGATCCGGTTTGGCGGTTCCGGTCCGGTTTGGCCATCCCTAGTTTTTAGACGCTTTGTTTTATAAAATTTAACAGAAGTGGATGCTCCTTTAACTTAGGGTATCGTATGGGGGGCTTTTCCATACAAAATAAAGTACATGTGGGTAAAGTGT
The DNA here is from genome assembly GCA_026119855.1 of Campanula takesimana. NCBI lineage: Eukaryota > Viridiplantae > Streptophyta > Magnoliopsida > Asterales > Campanulaceae > Campanula > Campanula takesimana. The sequence goes on along the minus strand of JAOWBW010000529.1, from coordinate 66,135 downwards.
ACAAGAAATAAACTACATGGGTTTTTGGCGATTTTCCCCCTCAAAGAAGACTAAAAAATATTTTAGTACGATACAAATTGCCACTCATCAGATCCAAATTTCCGATAATGCATCACACTTTCTCCTATACTAGTTTATAGAACCCTTTTTCTCTATCCAAATCTCTCTAATTTTTATGCTCACAATTAACAACAAATTCATTGTTTGTAGAGAGAGAAAGTGTAGAGAGAGATGGGTATGGTGGAGAAGGACATAGATGATCTCCCTAAAAACCAAGCCAATTACACTGCTTTAACCCCACTTGGGTTTCTTGAACGAGCTTCTACGGTGCATCCCAACCGTACATCCCTAATCCATGGCTCTCTGCACTACACGTGGCTCCAGACTTACCGGCGGTGCCGCCGGTTGGCGTCGGCTCTTGTTAAGAATTCCGTCAGCTTCGGTAGTACGGTGAGTTTCTTTTTTTCTTTTTATATACCGTTTTTGTGTTTTTGTTCAGTTCTTTGATTGGTACTCTGTTTGGCTTAAGAAGAAGGTTAGGAAAATTGAATCTATGTAAAAAAATTGGATTTTTATTGGAGATGATGATATCCCAACTTGTGGGATTGAGTTTGGAAGTTGTATTTTGATATGTGATTTTGATTGTTATGGAGTTAGAAATGATATTCTTGAATGATTGCTGATTCTTTGATTTTGGTAATTTGCTTGCCTGATTAAGAAGTTTGGGAAAAATAAAAGGTTGAAAATTTCTATAAAATGACAACAACCCAGCTATATTGAAGCTTTATAATTATAACTATATGTGTTGGATTGTGTTGATTTAACATAGTTTTTTTGTTGTTTTTTTTTTATATATATATATATATATATATATATATATATATATATATATATATAAAATGTGATTTTAGTTGTTTTAGCTGTGGAAATAATATTCTAGAATGGTTATAATTATTGGATTGGTACTGTTTGGCGAGGGAGAAAGCTAGGGGAAATTCAAAGAGTTGTAGTTTTCCAGGAAATGAAATTTACCGAGCTGGATTGAAGCCTTGATGGATTTTATGGGTTTGATATAGACAATATTTAATTAGTGATTTTAGTTACTACTACTTATTAAAGAGTTCTATAAAGATATTTGGATCGCTTATTAATTATTGGATTGTTAGTTTAGTAGTCTGCTTGGCCACTGAGAAAAGCTGGGGAGAAATGAAACGTTCAAAATTTCAGGAAATGACAGTAAACTCGCGATTGGGTCTGTTGGTCTGCGCTGAGTAGAAAGCAACTTTCAATATGATGATAGAGTGGAAATTAATTTGGTCATTGATTGCTAATTCTTGAATTAATTTTCTGTTTTGATATTGGGAAAGTCTTTACTTTTATTGGAAATGAATCCGGAGTATAATATTTTTTTTTGACTTGTATTAAACCAATGATAATCTGCATTGATAAATAAATAACTGCTGGATTTATAGTTTGGTTGCTGAGAAAGCTTGGTAGAATCAAAAGGTTGAAACTTTTATGGGAAACTACAACACCCGAGCTTTTTTATTGTAATTAGGTTATGGAACGCATGTATTTATGATAATTTCATTTGACATCGATTATATAAAGTGAAAATGATATTGTAGAATAATAATCAATGAATGAAAATGAACTTTTCTAGGAAACAACAACGACGAAGCTGAAATGAAGTCTTGTTAATGTAACTGGATAATAGTTGGTCAGATTTTATATACACTAATTTTGTTTTTTACGTACCTCCTTCCAGTCTCGGGGTTGTTCCATGTTTTTAAATTATACTTTCAAAGATTGAGCTTTTATAGTTATAAAAATTCACAACTACCGACATTTATGGATCTTATCGTAATCTTTTGAGGTTTGATTTCAAAAGTGGTCTCTCCGATGGAATGGAGACTATATATTTAAATAAGAATGCATTTTGAAATGATTCTAAACTGCCATTGAGTTTAGTTTTTCAGTTGTTGTAAATTGTGAGTGTTCCGCTGCTAAACTGCCGTTGAGAGTTCATTATTTTTATATTTAGCTTAATGATTTATGTGTTTTGCTAAGATTTGTTCTCAGCATTTCCAGAAGTTTATGATGTAGTACCTCCGTCCCAAAATGAACGTCTCAAATATCTTTCAAATTTGTTCTTCAAGAGAAAATTTGATTTTTTTAACTTTCATTTTCGGAGGGACGGAGTAGGTAGTTTGCTGGTGTGACGGGATTGTTTATACACTGTTTTTCTACGCACATTAATTTCCTCATGTGTTACTAATAGATGTGAGTTGACCTTGTGTGTATTATGGACTAATCAGACAGTTTTATATGTTACCTATAGCAAAATTGACCCTTGAGACAATCAAAGAGTTGAAGCAATTATTTAACCTTACAAAAGATAATATAATTTGGAATAAAATAGACAAATGGACATGAACTTAGAGCACAAAGGTTAATAAAGTTTGAATACTAGCTACTACTCTCTTTGTCCCAAAATGAATGTCCAAATTTCTTTTCAAATTGCTCTTGATCAATCAAGAATAAATTTGAACAATTTTTGGACGGAGAGAGTACTATATTAGAAAAGTACTCTGTCTCAAAATGAATGTCTGAAATTGCTCTTTCGGATATTCATTTAATCATTTTGAGACGAGGGAGTACTTTATTTTGCCGATTCATTCTTGGAATTAATTGGTTTTTCACTTAGTTCAAACAGGACTGCTTTATAGCACAGATTGGACAACCCACCTAGAAGCAGCGGCGGACCTAAGCATAAGTTTATGGGTGCAAGTGCACCCAGTTAATCAGCTAGTTTGTTTTTCAACATCGTGTTTGTAGGTTTGAGTTACACAACAAGCAATATTTTTCTACAATTTACTTTTAAAAAGTTCTATAATATTATTCGTGCACCCACGTTAAAAAAGTTTTACAATTTATGTGACAGGTGGCAGTAATCGCACCAAACATCCCCGCCATGTACGAGGCTCATTTCGGAGTTCCAATGTCCGGAGCCGTTATAAACGCCGTCAACATTCGTCTAAACGCACCCACCATTGCTTTCCTTTTAGGACACTCTGCATCTGCAGTTATAATGGTAGACCAAGAATTCTTCACTATCGTGGAACAAGCTTTAAAAATCATAACCGAAAAAGGCGATACCAAATTTAAACAACCAATTCTAATTGTTATTGCTGATGAAAGCCGTCCCCTAAAAGAACTCCAATATGCTCTAGGAAAAGGTGCAATTGAGTATGAGAAGTTTCTAGAAACCGGTGATCCGGAATTTTCTTGGAAGCCTCCACAAGATGAGTGGCATAGTATTGCTTTGGGGTACACCTCGGGTACGACTGCTAGTCCAAAAGGGGTGGTTTTGCACCATAGAGGGGCGTATTTGATGGCTATTAGTAATCCTATTGTGTGGGGGATGAATGAAGGAGCGATTTATTTGTGGACTTTGCCTATGTTTCATTGTAATGGTTGGTGTTTTACGTGGACTCTCGCTGCTATTTGCGGGACCAACATATGCCTCCGACAGGTAACTCTCTTTTATCTTTATATCATACTTTTGCTACTCAAATTGCACTCGAGTGATAGTAAATTGCTTTGCATGTTGCATTAGATAATTATCTTATCTAAAAAAGAAATTGAAAAACTTCCATTTTTTTTTTGTAGATTTGAAGCTTCAATTTTGGTAATGTGACTCTTTGTTTGGGACGGAGGGATTGGTGTAAATTAAAGTTTATATTCCCTCCACCCCTAAATGAATGTCCAGTTTTCATATAAGGGACATCCTAAAAGATTTTGCTTTTTTGTTAATTTTAATGACAAAGATGCATAAATATTCTTGCTATTCATTTTGCAAACTTTTAGTTTTGCTACTCCCTTTGTCCCGAAAAGTTTGTCCCAATTTGATTTTTTAGGTCAAAACAAATGAACTTTGACCATACATTAGTGTCAATCAGTCAATCTATTGATCACAATGAAATTCTGAAAATTCTTATTGGTTAATCACTTAATGATTTATCAATTTCAATTTTTAAAATTTCACTAGGATGATTATATCGACATCAATGTTAGGTCAAAGTTCATTTCTGTTGACCATAAAAAGTCAAATTGGGACAAACGTTCCGGGACAGAGGGAGTATTATATAGTGACTAATGAAAAGAATTTGGAAAAAAATGATTAGGGACCAACTTTTTTGAAAAAGGACAAACTACTCAAATAGTCCCTCTACTATGAGTGTTTTATGGTATTAGTCCCTGTACCCAAATTTTGAAAAAATACGTCCCTTTACCACTCAAATTAAATGCAGTTAGTCCCTCCGTAAAATTTCGTTAGTTTTTAGTGTTAAATCATGTTTGGTACAACTCAAATGACATTTAATTTGTGCAAAATAGTCATCACAATAAAATAGTACAAGTACTGATTGAGTAAAGGTAAGTTTATGTTATTAATCATGTGTCTATACATATAATGAAACTATGCCTGATTTTTTTTATACTTTGTTATATGTATCTTAAATGACTTGGTTGAAATTGATTTTTAACAAAAACGTAAACAAACAACCCCAAATCACCATGAAACTACCTTAAAAAAATTGTGACTATTCATTAGTTGTTCATACATCACAAAAAACAAATGTATGGTAAACAGTTGAATTGATATTCTACTATGATTCATGAATTTACTAACTGACAGTGTTTGAATCTTCTTTTGTGGTGGATGAACAACTGATGACTATACACAATTTTTTTTCAAGGTAGTTTCATGGTGATTTTGTGTTGTTTGTTTTCAGTTTTATTAAAAAACAATTTCAACAAAGTCATTTAGGATACATATAACAAACATATAAAAAAAATCCAAACATAATTTCATTATATATATTTATATACACACATGATGAATAACATAGACTTAGCTTTACCTAATCAATCCCTTTACTATTTTACTGTGATGAATATTTTGCCCATATTAAATGTTATTTGAGTTGTACCCAACTTGATTTAATGCCCATAACTAACGAAATTTGATGGAGGGACTAACTGCATTTAATTTGAGTGGTAAAGGGATGTATTTTTTCAAAATTTGGGTACAGGGACTAATCCCATAAAACACACATAGTAGAGGGATTATTTGGGTAGTTTGTCCTTTGAAAAAAGACATTCGTTTTGGTACACAATTCTCTTGAAATAGGCATTCATTTAGGGACGGACTGCTGTTCAGTTTCTAAACTTATAGTTTTACTGGTATGTAATGAAAAAAGTGGTAAAAAATGATTTGGGGACTGAATTTTTTGAATAAAGACAATTCATTTTGGGACACAGTTTCTTGAGAATAGGCATTCATTTAGAGAACAGAGAGACAGTACTGACATCCATTTTGGTTTTGACAGGTAATCACACATTGTTTTGATGCAGGTAACAGCAAAGGCAGTTTACTCTGCCATAGCCAACTACGGCGTCACTCATTTTTGCGCCGCCCCTGTTGTCCTCAACACCATAGTAAACGCCCCACCAAACGAAACCATCCTTCCCCTCCCCCGCCTCGTCCACGTCATGACCGCCGGTGCGGCCCCACCTCCTTCCATCCTTTTCAAAATGTCCCAACAAGGTTTTCGTGTCGCACACACATACGGCCTCTCAGAAACGTACGGTCCCTCCACCATATGCGCGTGGAAGCCAGAGTGGGACCAAAAACCACCCGAAGTCCAAGCCAAACTAAATTCCCGCCAAGGGGTCCGGTACACGGGTCTTGAGGCCCTAGAAGTGGTCAATACCAAGGACATGAAACCCGTCCCTAATGATGGAACAACGGTTGGGGAGATTGTGTTTCGGGGTAATGTAGTCATGAAGGGATACTTGAAGAACCCTAAAGCTAACGCGGAAGCATTTGCAAATGGGTGGTATCATTCCGGGGATCTTGGCGTGAAGCATCCGGACGGTTATATTGAAATTAAGGACAGGTCGAAAGATATCATCATTTCAGGTACGGAGATCCACCCTTATTAGTATGGGTGCATGTGCATCCAATAACTTCCCACATTTAAAATATAGTCCATCAGTCCCATTTATATTGGTCGCTTTTGACTTTTTTGGTCAACGAACGCAAGTGAACTTTGACCAAACATTGATGTCAATCTAGTCGTCACTCTAGTGAAATTTTAAAATTGTTACTGATAAATAATTAAGTGATATATCAATAATAACAATTTATGGAATTTCACTAGGATGACTATAATGACATTAATGTTTGGTCAAATTTCACTTGCGTTGACCAGAAAAGTTAAACTTGGCCAATAATTGAGGAAACACACACACACATTTGACTATATACACATAGAGTGCACCCGTTAACTAAATAACTTGTGTACCTACTATAATAACTCCTGGATCCGCCACTTCTTTCAGGTGGTGAAAACATAAGTAGCGTTGAGGTTGAAAACACATTATACCACCACCCAAAGATTCTTGAAGCGTCAGTTGTAGCAAGACCTGACGAACAATGGGGAGAGTCCCCTTGTGCCTTTGTGACACTTAAATCAGGCATTGATAAAGGAGATGAGGCACGATTAGCTGAAGATATAATTAAGTTTTGTAAGTCAAAAATGCCCGGGTACTGGGTCCCGAAATCGGTCGTGTTTGGACCGCTTCCCAAGACTGCTACGGGGAAGGTACAGAAGCATTTGCTTAGGGCCAAGGCGAAGGAAATGGGACCCGTCAGAAAGAGTAAGCTGTAGAAGTAAGGTTTATTACATAATGTTATTAGGTTTAAAGAAGAAACCTTTGTGTTATCTGTTGTTCATAAAGTGGATATGCTTATATGATATCCTGACCCGAAAATGATGTATACGAATATGTATGTATCTACGGTATGAATAAAATCTGAACGGATCGAATTTGCAGTTATATATTTTATGTTGTTTGTAAGAGTTGTGTCAGTTTTCAATCAACACTATTGCTACAAAAGTAAGGCTATCTTTATGGGACGTTGATATAATGGATGCAGAAAGAACAAACATAAACGCTGAAACGCCGAAAGCAATAAAAGAACACACCTATTTTTACGTGATTCACTAACGTTGTGTTAGCTACACCAAAGGGCGGAGGGAGAACACATGTATTACTATGGTGGATCAAGTATATATTACACACAAAGGGCGGAGGGAGAACATATACATTACTATGGTGGATCAAGTATATATTACCAGGCCCGGCCCGGCCCTAAAGGGGGGTAAGTAAGGGCAACTGCCCGGGGCCCATAATATTAGGGGGCCCACATTTCTCTAGGCTATAGTGTATATATATAGTATGTATCTGTTTGTTTTTTATTTAACTATGGTAAATACTCGTATTGCTAAAAAATTATATCTAATTAAAGAATCAATCACCAATTACACATAGATTGTGTTGAGAAAGTAACAGTCTATTAGTATTCTTTCTCGATTTAATTGCAAATACGTTACCCCTTAATCTCATCTCGCATATTTGCACGTCTATTCCTCCTCCCCGCATCAACTCTCTCCCCCTTCCGGCCTTCTTTTCTTAATCACTGACGAAAATTCGAAGAACTGAAGAACAATCAACAATTTGTGCTTCCTCCATTAATTGCAACATCACTTTCTTGAAGGTAATGCATATGCTGATATGCAAAATAAAATGTTTTAAGTTTGTTCTTTTAATTTTTTTTTTCTATAGTTATTTTTTGTTCTTTTCAGTTGTTGTTAAATCTTTGATTTGCAATTGATTGACAAAATCTCATGGTTGTTCTTTCATTTTCTTGAAGACTTTAACTGTTATAGATACTCATGTTATAGATACTTATCCGTCTAAAAAAATAGTCTCACTTTATTACGTGTTTTATTATTTGTGGTATACTTGGTTAAAAATAGTACTCACTCCGTCCCAAAATGAATGTCAAAATTTTTTAAAATTGCTCTTGATCAATAAGTAACCACTTTGGACATTTATTTGGGGACAGAGAGTATCGACGATAATATTTAGACAGTGCATCATTATTTAGTCTAATATTGTTTTTGCTTCATGTTTTGAACTTTTGAAGTATACTTTATAGCATGAGTGTACAAAAATAGCATTGTAGCATATACAAACATAGTTTGATTAATAGGGGCCTCTTCATCTTATTTCACCACGGGCCTAATAAAAGCTAGGAACAGCCCTGTATATTACACACCAAAGGGCGGAGGGAGAACATATGTATTACTATGGTGGATCAAATATATATTACAGACTGCCCGTTTGTGTAACTGATTTCTAGAACCCTAAAACAGAAAAACAAAATACGCAAAGGACACAAAATATCAAAAATACTAAGCTAAGCGTCCACATATCTCCGGCTCCAACCTAATGGCTTCTCAAGTCTATTCAAAGCATCTTTTAACTAGACAAATACGTGTTATTTAATTGTGATTAATAAGAGGCGGTCCCCTGCTATTACTACTACTACTGGTCTTTTTTTTTTCTATACACCGATGGGGAGGGCCCATGCCAACTGAGCTACAACTCATCAGCCTACTACTACAGCTCACTAATATCATTTATAAAACTTTGATGTGAGCATGTTAACTAAAGTGTTTGTGCTACTAAAACTACTTAAATTCGAACATTTACAAACTTTCGTCACATTTTAAAAAAATATTTGTTTTTAAAACTGTGTACCAGATAATCCCTAACTTACCATTACACCTAACATCCAATAAGACTTGGATAATGCTTAGCTGGCAAGGGCTAACACGAGCTGACGTGTGAGGCCAATTGGATATGTATTTTTTTTTTAGGATAAGAATGTTCCTATCCCATTGTAATGTATATACAGATTAGGCTGCACTGTTCTTTTATCAATTTTATTTTAATTAATAAAAATAAGTAAAACATATAGACAATTGAAGTATACTAGTAGTTGAGACTGAAAGTGATACTTCCTTTTTCATGTGCTTATCAGTTACTTTTTTTTTCTTCACAAACTAAAACTAGTTACTCCCTCCGTTCCGTATTTATTGCTACCAAATGTGAGTGTACACATTAAGAAAATATGTTGGAAAAGTGAGTATTGTAAGTGGGTAGGAGAGAGAAAATAAGTTAGTGGATAGTTGTTGTGAGTGGACATGAGAGAGAGAGAGAATTGAACATTTTTTACAAGTAACAATAAGTATGAGACGCCCAAAATGTAAATAAGTAGCGATCTATTGATATCATATTACAAACTCTTATTAAGTCTATTACAGATCTATTGCCTAGTTTACTACTCTTGAGAAGTTTCACCACCATTGAAAACTATTACAGCTAATGATACTGTCTTGGCCAAAATATGTTTAGCCCCCCTAAGTATCCACCAATTCCCACTTTGCACCCTCGCACGGATTTTGTCCCAAAGTGGCACTTTAAGTATCCCCGTCCCACTTTTGCCCCCTACCACGTAACGGTGTTAGAAATTTAACGGAAATTCATCATGTGCATATCATGTGATGGCGATTTTGGTCATTTTCTTTGAAAGCATAAGGGCATGAATGTCAATTCGATGTTGGTCATTCTTTACCCAACTCCACCGGTCAACAACCACCAACACCACCGGTCAACAACCACCAACACCACCGGTCAACAAATAAAACCACCATCAATTCTCCCAAAATCCGACCACCACCCTCTAAATCCGACCACCACTAACAACATCAAAGACCAAAAAACAAAAAACCCAGAAGATCAGAAGCTTGTGCTTCCACTGTTATGAAAATCTCACATTTGGATCCTATCAATAAGAAGATTTGATTAATGTGAATCTAGGTGGGGGAAGGTCGCGTAGGGGAGGAGAGAGGAAAGGTGAACTGGGAGGGAAGAGGAGTGGAGAACGGAGGGAAGAAGGGAGAATAGGGGGATGGAGAAGGGGGGCAGGGAGAGGGGAACGAGAGAGGCCATAGGGACGGGAAGGAGGGGCTGAGAGAGGGCGGGGGAAGGGGATGAAAAGCGGGGTGTGTGGTGTGGTTTGGAGCGGAAGTAGGGGAGACGGAAAATGAAACGAGAATTGGGTGTGGTGGGCTGGAATTGGGTAAGGGAAAAGGGGAGTGGTTTGGAGAAGATGAAGACAGTGGAGATGAATTACCTGGGTTTTTTTTTGTTTGTTTGTTTTGTTTTCTTCTTTTTATTTTGGGTTTGAATATTTAATTTATTTGTACCTTTTTATTTTAACTTCCCTTCTTACTTTTACTTATTTTTATTATGTTATCAGTTATTTTAAAAATATTAAAAATTATAAAAGTTATTATTAAGATAGGAAAAATGTATTACTTTATATAAATAGATAATAGCTTACTCTAAAAAAATCATAAAAATTTAGTTTTAAATTATTCTTGATATAAATTAAATTTAGTATTTTAGATAATAAATATTTTGACATTAATAATACTTCTTTTAACGAGGTATTAATAATACTTATTTATATAAATATGCAAACTTAATATTAAAGAGATGACATGACATATTAAAGAATAACTAAAAGTTAATATTGGAATGACCAAAATAGCCATCACATGACATGCACATGTCAAGTTTCTGTTAAATTTCTAACTCCGTTACGTGCTAGGGTGCAAAAGTGGGACTCGTGGTTAATTGAGGTACCACTTTGGGACAAAATCCGCGCGAGGGTGCAAAGTGGGAATGGGTGGATACTTAAGGGGGCTAAACATATTTTGGCCTACCGTCTTTCATAAACGTCACGCTCTATCTGAGCCATCAGGTAGTCCTCTTGCTATAGACGTCCCGCACCATCTAAATAATTACCTGTAGATGACTCCATCTGAGCCATCTGCTAGTTCTCTTGCCATAAACCTTCCGTGCCATACACCTAAATACCATTGGGCAAGAGGCTTTAGGTTGTGCTTATCGGTTAGTATATCACTTTAATTTTTCTTTGTCACAACAAACTGTCTAAACTGATTGGGTTTTGTGGGCCCTCTCCATTTATGATCCAGTTAGGTCTGTTTGGGCCCTCCTTTTTGACCCATATACTAATGTCACAATCTTAAACATAATATTTCATGCAAACCAATTGAGTTCACGTAATGTATATATTTATGACAAGTTACAATTCGCCTTTTGGGTTGGCTATTTCCACAAGCAAACACCACTTAACAAATTAAATTATATTGAAATATCCCAAAATATGATGAATATCGAGGTTTGATTTATTGGTCAGCTTGATTTAATATTAATTAAAAATCGCTCAAATCTAAAAACAAGTGTTTTTTTTTACGATGTTCACGTCATAAAGAGGCGAGGAGAGGGATCGAATCCTAGCGCTCACCGAGGGTGAATCTTAGCTTGGGCCACTCCTTTGGAGACTAAAAAAAACGTGTTTTTCAGGAAACTAACCTTAACATCGTAGTTTTAGAATTACTATTAGCACTCTAGATTTGATTTAAGCGTGATAGTCCAGTGTACAGTTTCTTTAACCGAATACAAGTAAAGAGAACTATCAATGGAGTATCACAATTGAAATGTGGAGTGATATTTGAAAGCATATTTTTAAGCCTTATCCTAATATGCTTCCTCCGTCCCACCACAAGTGAGACTAGAAGTTAATTAGTGATCAACTTGATTAAACTTTGACTAATAATTTAAATAAAAATAATTGTTCCGATTAAAATTTTAAAAATTGATATTGAAATATTATAAATAGTGATACAATAATAATTGTTAAATTTTCACTACGATTGTTACATTATATTTAGATTATTAGTCAAAGTTTAATCAAGTTGACCACTAATTGATTCTAGTCTCACTTGTGGTGGGACGGAGTGAGTATGTTTTAGCTTTAGATTTCATAATTATCCATTTACCTTGATCAACAATCAGCAAACATGTAGGAGAGAAAAATAAATCTAGAAAATAAAATAGATCATTATTTAGAGATATACTGTAAGTGTATAGGGCCCTTGTAAAGCCACATGCAAAAAAATGGACCCACTACATTATCCACGAATTTTATTTTCATTCATAGACAAACACAACTAATTGTTGTTTTCGAGTTCCTACAATCGAATTGCTGTAGATGTATTATGATAATGTGTTAGCTAAGGTTAACAACGTGAACTTATCAATCGGGTGACGTGAAGCAATATCGTGGGCTATTGGGGTGTAACGGGTCAGCTCTGATACCATGACAAAGTCTTAAGTTCTATCCCAAAGCCAATTGATTTTAAGACAGAACCTCAGACTTTATCAGTATATAGCCAATATCACCGTCAATTATTATAGTGATGATCCTGTTGATGATGAAAGTGAATGTGTTGTGGGAGTAATTAAAAAACAATCATATCTCTAAAATTGTGAACAGCAGTTAAAAAAATAATATTTATATTAAAACAAAAATTTCTAAAAATGGATGATTATTTAGGGACTACAGTAAAATATCACTAGAACTCCTTTTTAGACCGTTAATTTTAATTTCTTTTCTATCTTGGATGTGAACGAAGATGGTTGAATTAACTTTTTTATTTTAAGAATGTGTTATATTTTTAAATGATAATAATAATGAAAGCCACTTGGATAAATCATAGACTACTAGAAGCTTATGAAGATATCCTAATACTATGTTTTGATTGTCACATCAAATCCCTAATATTATAAAATACACCTTTCAATATTAAGGATGTTTAATTTGTGAGTTTGAGCTTAGTGTCTCTCTTGATATAGTTAACAAAAAATAGTTAATACTACTCTACAAGTCAATTAATCTACCAAAGAGCTCTAGCTTAAGCGGTATCCGGTATTAGCTTCCCATGCGGAGGTCTTTGTATTAGCCTATTTATAGGCCTAATTGTAGCCGTCATGGCCATTTGATGTAGCCTAAGGGCAATTTATCTATCATTAATGAAATAAAAAACCCATTAAAAAAAAAAGTCAATTAATCTAATTAATGCATAATAATTATGAGATTTATGTCTTAGTCACACCTAATTTGGAAAAATAGCTTATCCCGAACGGCCCGAGTCTTAATCAAACTTAATTACTCATCCTAATACGGACGGTTAAACCCCGACGACGTCATCATCAAGTTTTTACTAGCAATTAAATTTGGTAAGATAACGGAACTAGTTGTTACACTAAAGTTGGTATGGGAAAAGGGAGGTTGTTGTAACTTCTGCAAATTTGTGGGGTCAAGTGGCTAACTTTTAGAAATTTTTGTTTGGGCTACTTGGATGACACGCATATTTTTTTTTTTATTTTATTTTACCAAAAAAAATAAATATGCAGCTTATTTCCAAGCAACTTGCATATAATTTCCCTAAGTTCCCCCAAGTTAATATCTTTAATTATAGAAAAAGATTATATTTGCATATGTAGTACTCCCTCTATTCCTAAATGAGAGTCCATTTTCAAGATTTTTTTGTCTCAAAATGAGTTTTCATTTTGATCATAACTTTTTGTCCCTAATTTTTTTTTCGATTTTTATTTTCACCGGACTCTTTATACTTGCAAAAACTACATGTTTGTAAAGAGGATTACAAGATTATATATGAATTTTGCCACCAGATTGTACAAAAAGTTATGTCCCTTAAAATGAAATTTGAACAAACATTTAGGGACAGAGGCAGTACTCATTTTATAATCAAATAAATGACTATTTTTAGTATACTTTTTTTTTTTGGGACCAACTATTTTTAGTATTATAAAATTTAAGAAGTATAGTTTAAATGGAAACTCAAGGGCATTATAGTTTATAAGGTTATTATAGTTTCTCAAAAAGTAGACAAATGGTAGTTTTTATTATTTGTTTATTTTAATAAATTATTATTGGGTCTCTCTACAGAAAGATAATTTACTTTAATTTTTTTGACCAGCTTGATTATACTACCTCCACCTCTCTGGAAAAAGATTGTTCTATTTGATTTTGTGTTGGTCTAACTCACGCAAAGTTTGATCAAATATTATATTTTTAATGAAATTTTATAGATATTTAATTAAAATTTATTTGTGTTGATTATTAAAAAATTAAATGAACTGTTTTTTCAGAACGGATGGGAAGCAATACTATGTAGTAGGAACACCATGATCATGAATGAGGGGCAACCTACTTGGTTGGTAATTGCCTTGCATTCATTTGAAGTGTGATTGAATAAAACGCGACAAAATATTGTACATTTAATTATTTTTATTTTTAGATTAAAAATTTCGCGAATATATTCTTCTAATTCACAAGTTGGAAATGGACGGATGCCATAATAATAGTGAGCGATTCTTCTCTCAAATCCGGATTATGTAGTTTTACTTCAAAACATTTTATTTACTCCCTCTGTCCCGCAATATATGTCACATGTGGTCAACTAAGTTGAGTTTTGATCAAAAAGTTATGAAAATTTGAGCATTTTTATACTATTTTGAAAATGGTTATTGATACTCAATAGAAATACTATTCATAACTATTTTTAAAGTTCAATAAAGATAATTAATTTAGCATTAAATTTATTGCGGTTTTTTTTTCTTTCTGTTTCACGCATGCTACATTGATACTGAAATGTTTCTTTTATTCCCTTAAATTTATACGCTGAAATGGACTGATTTAGCGTACGATTTTTCTATCAAAACTGGATTTGTGCATATTTTTCTTATTTTTTTTACATAGGATATATTGATGACAAAATGTTGAACTAACGTCTTTCACACCTTAACAAATGAAAAGATAATTGGACGCATGAATCTCTCATCAAAGATTAAAATTTTCATTATATTTAAATTTAATTTGTTTCATTATATTTACATGTTTTTGACTGACATGATAAGTTGAGAGGTGTTGAAGATGTTGCTGAGTCATTTGATTTTGATACTTGCTTTGTTTCGTGCAAGAGTATTATTTTCTCAATTACCACAAAATCTTGGGTAAAACGTGTTTTACTTAAGTTTTTTTTAAAAAAAATGTGTTTTCGGTGGCATTTTCGAAAATATGTGAAACTTCTTTAAAAAAACGCGCGGTGACATTTTTGTAAATAATCGGGGCTTTTCATTAGTTCTGGATATCAATAACAAGCCTTCTGGATATGATTTTCAAGCACATTTGAAGGAGTTGGAGAAGGTTATGGCCAATAAACTTTCTTGATATCAAGCTCAAAAGATTCTGGATATAGATAATATAGTCTTTTGGATATAATTTATGAAGCATCTCCAGTGAGAAAAAAAATTGAAAAAAAAAACCATTGACACTTATAGCCAGAACCTTTGAGACTGATAGCCAAAACTTTTGAAAGTGATAGTTGGAAAGTTTTTTCTGAGAAAAAATTTGAAGACCAGTTGATGTGTTAATGTATAGCCACTGACAGTGTTTAGGATGACCAGTTGATGTGTTATGAAGGTCCAGCGAGTGTGTTGAGGAGCACCAGATGATTATGAAAAACACATTTTTCTTAATCACTAGGAAAAACGCGTTTTACAAGAGACTAACTCTAAAATTACATATTTATAAAAAAATCAAATTTTCTCTTGATTAAAAGGAGATTTTTTAAAAAAATATTTTTGTCATTAAACTGTAGCCATTTTCAAAATGCTCTCACTTATCTATCCCCCCTCCCCCCAAAATGTGCTCATTTTGTCAATTATCCACTAGCTTATTTTCTCTTTCCTACCCACTCACAATACTTACTTTTCAAACATATTTTCTTAATCCCTGTGCACTCCCATTTGATAGCAATAAGTAGAGCCGCCCGCCATAGAATAAAGGTGGGTTGGGTTCTAAATATACTAACCCAAATACAAGTGGGCCATTTTGGGCTAGCCCATTTCGGACGCGGGCCAACGGGTTTGGGGCGGGTCATCCCACTTTTTTTTTTATTTTTTTTTTTTCCTTTCGTTTGCCGTCTACCGATGTCGTTTAGTGAATAGTGAACGTGTGCGGTGTGCCTCTAGGTTTTCACTTGTCAATTTCATTCTATCGCCTCTCTCTCTCTCTCTCTCTTCGTCCCTTCTCTCAACCGACCGGCGCCGCTACCAGTCGCCATCGTCTTCAATCTTATCGTCCTCTTCTCTACCATTCCGGGATCCATCGCCTTCTGGTAAGTCCTCTCTCTCTTTGACTCTTCACTCTATTTTCACTTTTCCAAATATATTTTGTGCAACATAGGTTAATCAATACAATGTTTTTGGGACAGTTAGGTAGTTTTCGAGGAGTTTTTTTATTGGGATCCATTGTCTTTAAACTTGAACATGATTTTCAATTACTTTGTTTTTATCTTTTTGTTTGTAATAAAAAATGATATTTGAACTTTATATCAAAATGTGATTATGGACATTATGCTTTTAAAATGTTGCTGCCTTGCTTAATCCTTGAGGGATATTCATAAAAAAAAAAAAAAAAACCCATTGTAGTCTTAGCCTGCCTGGCCCACCAACCCAAGGTGGGTTGGGTTGGGTTTCAATTTTCCCAGCCCGCCCCGTTTAGTGGTGGGTTGGGCCCGCCCCGCTAGCCCATATTTACGGCTCTAGCAATAAGTATGGGACGAAGGGAGTAGTTAATAGGTAAGACAAAAACTTGTATGAGAACACTATGACCCGTCTCATAGTAGAGACGGGTCATTTTTGACCCATGACCCACAGTTTTTTTTTATATATATATATATATATATATATATATATATATATTTTGGTTTTTTTGGGTTTGTCAAAAGTAATAGTTACTATAACTAAATGTAACAAACGTGTTACTTATATGTAACAGTTTGTATACATAAAAGTAATACATATATACAGAAAAATAACAATGTTTTTTTTTTTATGTTTTCTTCGTTTGCCAAAAGTAATACTCCCTCCGTTTCGGATTTGGAACTGCTCCACCGAGCGGTTAGCTCCACCCCGGTCCACCCAATGGTGGAGATTAGAGCCACCTCATTTATTTTTTTGTTCGAAGGATGAGATGTGTCCGAGCTCGGTAGGACCCAAAAAAAATTGAAATCATTTTAGCCGCACAGATGATGAACTCGCCTATGTGGCCTTGATCAGAGCCGTTGGGTGGAGGGGTGGAACTAATTTGGGTGGAGCGGTTCCGGGTCCCTCCGTTTTAAGTAAGTTGAAACAATTCATTTTGAAGTTGAGAAATTAAGGATATAATATCATATTAAGAATGAAAGGTGGTGATGAAGAGAGAATTAGTGGGGAAGAAAAGAGAATGAGTAGAAGATTATAAAAGTAATAAAAAACTTCCATTTTTAGATTGTTGCAACTTAAGTGAAATGCCCTAAATGGCAAAATGTTTCAACTTACTTGGAACGGAGTGAGTACTTATTACAACTAAAATGTAACAAACGTGTTACTTATGTAACAGTGTTTATACATAATTGTAACACATGTGTATATAAAAGTAATAATTCAACTATTTACACTTTAGAACTAAAAACGCTTGTGTTAGTAACATTGTAAAAATAAGAAAGTAACAATTATTATAAACGAATGTTACATTTTACTTGTATAATAACATTGTAAAACAGTTACGTTTACTTGTATAATAGTATATCTATATGTTTTCAAATAATAAGTTACAATGGGTGCAATTTATCATGATACATGTAAAAGTATTACATTATCTATAGAAATCTGTTACAATTTCATCTACTAAAGTGTTACATTTACTTGTACAAATAACTATATTCATGTATATAAGTTGTTATTTTTCAAATGTTACTTTCTTTTAAAAAATAAAATCAATATACTCAAAAATAAAAAATATTCTGGAAAAATACTATTACATTTCAGTATAACGATAATTACATTTAATTATTGTTTGTGTTATACGTATTTATAATTAGCATTACAGTTGAAAGATGAGTAAAATGAGCTATTTTTTTTTTTTTTTTGTAAAACTGGTGTTACGTTTACTTATAAACAATGTTACTTTATAAGTAACACAATTGTTACATTTAGTTGTACTAAGTATTACTTTTGGCAAACGAAAAAAAAAAAAAAAAAAAAAACGATTTCTTTTTTCCTGGGGAAAATAAATAAATTTTTTTGGGCCAATGGGTCGCTGCCACGTGGCAGGATTTGAGTGGATCATGGGTTGGGATCCTACGCTTCGCGGAGAATGTTGTACACGGGTCATGGGTCAACCCGTCTCTTCTATGAGACGGATCTAGGTGTTCTCACTGTTGGGAATTTAGTGGTACCCCGTTGCAATCTAAATCAAGAACAATAAAACCCACAAGCACAATATGAGAGAATTACACACACAAGAACACAAGAATTGTTTACCCGGTTCGTTCAACACATGAACTACGTCCGGGGCAATTGCCAAGTCAATATATTATTAGACACCTTCTAATATGTTGCTACAATTAGGGATGGCAATTTGACCGAATCCGATCCGTACCGAAGGCGATCCGATCCGAAAAAATAGGGTTTGGTTTGCAATTTTTAAAACCCGAGCGGGTTCGGATCGGATTCGGATCATGTCGATGATCCGATCCGAACCCGATCTGATCCGAACCATAAGGATCCGATCCGACCCGAACCCTTAATAAAAGGTGAATTTTAAATATTTTAAATATCATCTTAAATTTATTTTTTCTAATTTGTGTTTGTAAGTGAGATTTGGATGATTTTAGACTATTTTCCATATAACATTCAATATTGTGCTTAAAAATATATTTTAATTAATTAATTTTGAGCTAAAAATAGACTTTTAATAAGATTCGGGTCGGATCGGGTCGGTCACGATTTCTTGAATTTTCGGGTCGGGCCGATATATTTGAGATTCGGGTCGGGTTCGGATTGGTCATAATTCGATCCGAACCCGACCCGTTGCCATCCCTAGCTACAATGTGTCCTAGATCGTGACTATGCTTATATAGCAGTACAAAGAAGATCTAAATCAAATTAAGAAGAGATTGTGTCAAAATAGGAAACAAATCAGCCCAGCCACATACCAAGCGTCCGCTTGGGTCTAGGCGAGCGCCCGCTTGAATTAATTTCCCCCAGGCGGATCACTTACTGTCCACTCGAGCGCCCGCCTGGTCCAGGGCAAGCGTCCGACTGCTCCTCCGCCAGGAACTCCTCCTCCGGTTTGAACCCCTTTTGATCTCCACCAACTCCCCCGACATAGACTCCTTTTCTTCCTCGTAGTTTAGGACTCCAATCCTAACAATCTCCCACCTGAAGACTAAACTCATAAGCATAGAAACACCCATCAACTCCCACCACGGAGTGAATACCTTCGAACACATTTTACCCCCGTATTGACTTGACATTACCGAGCCTCCCGCTCAAGTACTAAGGCGAGTTGAAACTAAGCGACGTTTCAACATCTCCGTGTTAGATAGTTCTTGCCTCCCCAAATCAGCTTCTACCTTGATTTCTCTCCGCAAGTCTAACTTCGCCTTCTCCCTCCAGACCCACCTTCCTCGCAATGCTTCCCCTTGAAATTTGGACACACCTTGTTTCTTGCATCGTCTTCTCTTGGTCTGAACACGCCCTTTGTTAGGGCACTTGGACTTCCACACCGCGTTGATTAACTTTGTGTCCTTCTCCCCCCTAACATACCGTTTATTGATCTCTCTCCTTTCTACACCAATAGGCCGGTTCTTTAGCCTCTTGCTCCCACCGGAGCGAGCATCGACATTGTAGGTAGAGTACAACATCTTCTCCTTAACCCCATGAGCTATCACCTTAGCTCCTTTTGTGATTTCCCAAGACCCACCCATGAAGGTCACACCATACCCTTCATCATCAAGTTGTCCCACATAAATCACCCTCCTCCTCAAGTCCGGATCATGTATCACATCGTGCAATGGTAAAACAACCCCGTTAGGTGTCTTCATCAACACATCCCCCTTACCTTTGATCTTCAATGGTTGATCATCACCAAGATAGACAACCCCAAAATCTCCAGTTTTATACCGCTTCATTGTTTCTGCATCCCCACTATCATGACAAGAAGCTCCAGAATCTAACACCCAATCTTCACCAGACTGCTCCTCTCCTAGGATTAATACATCCCCATCATCCACCACATGTGCATCACCATCCTTATCCGGACAGTCATAACTGATATGACCCATCGTGCTACAATTGTAGCACTTGACCGGCCTTTTCCCCTTTTTCGGTCCTCCCCTTCCCCTTGTTCTCTCCACCCTAAGTGCAGCCCCATCTGCGGAAGATTCTCCCCTTTTCTATTTCCTTCTCAACTCTTCTTGAAGGATGAGATCTCTAACTTCCGTATGCGTCAATGGTGTTTTCGACGTACTAATCGTTGTGACAGTTACCTCCCAACTATCTGGCAACGATTTTAGTAGAAAACATGCTAACACTTCATCGGAGAAAGTAATATCAACACTTTTCAATTGGTCCACCATACCTTTGAAACTGCCGATATGACTCGCTGATGTCTGCCCCTCCGACATCTTCGCATTCGCAAACCTCTTTATCAAATGCACCTTATTGATATTAGACGGCTTCTCATACATGTCTGACATCATCTGTAGCAACCCCACCGTTGTCTTGGCCTCCATCGCGTTCCGTGCAACGTCGTCGGTTAGAGCGCTCCTCACCGCTCCTAACGCCTTCCGATCCAACGTCTCCCAATCCCCTCTTGACATGTCTTCGGGTTTCTCCTTTAAGGGTTTATGAAGATCCTTACAATAAAGGTAATCTTCAACCCTTGTCCTCCAAAACGTGAAATTCACACCGTTGAATTTCTCGATTGAGTTCTTCATCTTGATTGCTTCACAAAGTCCCCAAGAACGTGATTCAAAATTAATCAGCTAATGAAACTTTGAATCCTCCTAACCAAAGCTCTTGATACCAGTTGTTGGGAATTTAGTGGTACCCCGTTGCAATCTAGATCAAGAACAATAAAACCCACAAGCACAATATGAGAGAATTACACACAAAAGAACACAAGAATTGTTTACCCGGTTCGTTCAACACATGAACTAAGTCCGGGGCAATTGCCAAGTCAATATATTATTAGACACCTTCTAATATGTTGCTACAATGTGTCCTAGGTCGTGACTATGCTTATATAGCAGTACAAGGAAGATCTAAATCAAATTAAGAAGAGATTGTGTCAAAATAGGAAACAAATCAGCCCAGCCGCATACCAAGCGCCCGCTTGGGTCTAGGCGAGCGCCCACTTGAATTAATTTCCCCCAGGCGGATCATTCACTGTCCACTTGAGCGCCCGCCTGGTCTAGGGCAAGCGCCCGCCTGCTCCTCCGCCAGAAACTCCTCTTCCGGTTTGAACCCCTTTTGATCTCCACCAACTCCCCCGACTTAGACTCCTTTTCTTCCTCGTAGTTTAGGACTCCAATCCTAACACTTACAAGAGACCACCTCAATAGGTAATTGTTATGAGTATGATATGTGGGGCCTACAAATAAAAAAATATAAAAACCTTTCATTTTTTAGATTTTAAAGTTTAAAATAGAATACCCAAAATAAAAAAAAATTAAAGTTTAAAATGGGAAAGAGGGAGTATATATTTGAGAGAGGAGAGGTAGTACGTAGTTTGTTTAGAAGACAAAGGTCACGTTTAGATTAAGCCAGTTTGGGTGAAAGTTGCCATCACGAGAACATAACATAAATCAACAATAACATCACGAGTAGTACCTTCTGAAACTAATTATTTACCCCCAGGACTCTGTTTTTTGTGTCATAAATTCACTTGAGAAATTTTTAGGAGAAACTAGTTTCTCCATAAATTATAAAAAAATTTGTTTTTATAGGGGTTAAGATTTAGGGTTTAAGGTTTAGGGTTAAGAATTTAGGGTTACGGTACAAAGTTTAAGGATTAAAAGTGAATTTTTTATAACTTATGGAGGAACTAGTTTCCCCCAAAACCAACTCAATTCACTTACCAACAAAACAACAAAGTTTTTATATTCCATTGTTTAAAGATTCTTTAAAAAAAAAAAAATCTTAAATTAATCTATATTAATACTCCATCTGTCTCAGAAAGATAGTCTCATTTTGACATTTTATAGTAAAAAAAAAAATGAACTTTGACCAACCATTGGTGACAATCTAATCATTCTAGTGAAATTCTAAAATTTGTAATTGATAAATCATTAAGTGATTTATTAATAACAATTTTTATAATTTCATTGTGATCATTAAATTGACACCAATGTTTGGTCAAAGTTTATTTTTGTTGACTATAAAAAGTCAAAATGAGACTATCTTTTCTAGGACATAAGGAGTAGGGATGGCCAAAACCGGTTCCGGTTCGGTTCCGGTTCGGCAAAAAGGTGACCCTGAACGGGCCCGCGCTTACCCCGGTTCCGGTTTGGCAAAATCCGGTTCCGGTTCGGTCCGGTTCCGGTACGGTTCCGGTCCCCCCCCTTTAAAGTTATTGAAAAATGAAGAATTATTTATGAGTCAAAAGACCTGTCCGTTATTCCATAATAACTTGGGTATATATACAAGGAGAAAACCCGAGAAAAATACTAAAACTAAAGACTTCTACCCTTACTATAATTACATATACGTACGTCCCTTATTCTAGATATACAACAATAATATGACCAAGAGAATATCTCGGTCTAACACTCCCCCTCAAGTTGGAGCATGGAGATCACGAATGCCCAACTTGAAAAGAAAATCAAGAAGTCGCTTCTCGCCGAGGCTTTTGGTGAGTGCATCGGCTAGTTGGTGAGATGTGTGAACATAAGAAGTAGCAATCACTCCATTACGTATCTCATCTCGTACAAAATGACAATCTATCTCGATGTGCTTCGTCCGTTCATGAAGAACCGGGTTAGCCGCAATGTGCATAGCAGATAAACTGTCGGAACGAACTATCATAGGTCCATTTTGTAATACACCAAGTGAGATCAAAACTCCTTTAGCCCACTTGATTTCACAAGTGGCTGCAGCAAGTGCTCGATATTCTGCTTCGGCAGACGAGCGGGAAACAGTCTGTTGCTTCTTTGTTTTCCAGGCAATCGGTGTCGACCCCAGAAAAATCAAGTAACCTGTAAGAGACCGACGAGTAACCGGGCAACTTGCCCAATCTGAGTCACAGTAGGCCGAGAGCTTCATGTCATTCGCGGCATTCATCAATACTCCCTGTCCCGGATTTTTCTTTAAATACCGAACCACTCTAAGGGCTGCCTCCCAATGCCCTACACGTGGACTTTGCATAAATTGTGCCAAGATGTGTACCGGATAACTCAACTCGGGACGTGTAATAGTCAAATAAATAAGGCGACCAATCAGTCGTCTATACTTACTGGAATCATGCAACAAAGGACTAGAATCAAGTGCCAACTTATGATTTTGCTCAAGAGGAAACCGTGCCGGCTTGCATTTTAATAATCCCAACTCAGAAATAATATCAAGAGCATATTTTCTTTGACATAAAAATAAACCTTTCGCTCCTCGAGAAATTTCAATACCCAAAAAATATTTAAGCAAACCCAAGTCTTTCATATGAAAACATTTGCCAAGATAGCTTTTAAATTCCGCTATCATATTCTTATTATTGCCACCAATAATAAGATCGCCAACATAAACAAGAACTGACAATATGGATGTACCTTTCACAAGTGTGAAGAGAGAGTGATCAGAGTCGGACTGAAGAAAACCATATTCTTGCAAAGATTTTGCAAGTTTAGAAAACCAACAACGAGGTGCCTGACGGAGGCCATAAAGAGACTTACGGAGTTTGCAAACCATACCAGGACTAGTGTCAAAACCGGGTGGAGGACGCATAAAAACTTCTTCATG
This sequence comes from Campanula takesimana, assembly GCA_026119855.1. Classification (NCBI taxonomy): domain Eukaryota; kingdom Viridiplantae; phylum Streptophyta; class Magnoliopsida; order Asterales; family Campanulaceae; genus Campanula; species Campanula takesimana. The sequence goes on along the minus strand of JAOWBW010000529.1, from coordinate 42,420 downwards.
CAAATCACCATGCAAGAAGGCATTGTGAACGTCCATTTGATGAAGTTCCCATCTAGATGCCACTGCAACTGCTAGAAATATCCGTACCGTAGCCATTTTTGCAACTGGAGCGAATGTCTCATTGTAATCCAGTCCTTCCACCTGTCGGTTACCCAGAATGACCAACCTAGCCTTGTACCTTTCAATTGACCCGTCAAAATTATACTTTATTTTATATATCCATTTACAACCTATTGCTCGTTTGCCGGGAGGCAATAGTTGTAAATTCCATGTCCCATTAGCCTCCAGAGCTGCAATTTCTTTTGTCATGGCTTCACGCCAACGCGGGTCCTGAGAAGCCTCCGAATAAGAGGTTGGCTCATGGCCTGTAGTAATACCTGCTAGGAAAGCTCGATGATTTGCAGAAAAATTATCACAACTGACATAATTTTGTAAAGGATAACGGGTACCTGAGGATTCTGACGGAGGAAGAGCAAGCACGGGGGGGGGGGGGGTCTATAATGCCAGCTGTATGTAACACATAATCTTTCAAATAACCAGGCTGTTGACGATTTCTTTGACCACGACCCAAACTGTCAGTTTCATCATCGACAGTCACCCTACTGTCGGAAGAAGTAATCGGCCCAACCTGCTCTTGCAAACCCGAATCTGTTTCAGTCTCGGAAGAAGTGGCTGGAGCCGGGACGGGGTCAGGAACACTCCCCCTGAATTTGGTGGGGACAGGAGGATCATCAACAACAAGCACCGGCGAATTCCCGAAGGTCAGTCCCGGCATAGGGTCCGGAGCAACGGGAGCCACAGCCGGAGTCCAAAAAGGAAATTCTTGCTCAAAGAAAACCACGTCCCGGGAAACAAAGTATTTCTGAAATTCAAGATCATAAACACGCCAACCTTTTTGTCCCGAGGGATACCCTACGAAAATACACCTACGACCTCGTTCACCAAACTTGTCATTATCCCGTCTCTGAACATGAGCATAACATAAACAACCAAAGACCCGAAGTAAATTTAAACTAGGGGGTTTACCATGAAGTGCCTCATACGGTGTTTTCCCTTTAAGAAGACGAGAGGGCGTACGATTAATTAAATGACAAGCAGCTAAGACACATTCACCCCAAAAAGTAATAGGAAGATTGGCATGAAACCGAAGAGCCCGAGAAACATTTAAGATGTGCCTATGTTTCCGTTCAACCTGACCATTTTGTTGAGGAGTACCAATACAAGAGGATTCAAATAAAATGCCATGTTCCAAAAAATAAGATTTCAAAGGACGAAGTTCGGTCCCATTATCACTTCGTATACGTTTAACAAGAGCACTAAACTGTCTCTCGGTCATAGCACAATAATTTTTAACTATTTGTGGTACTTCTGTTTTATCATTAAGCAAATGAACCCAAACAGCCCGAGTAAAATCATCAACAATCGTTAAAAAATACGTAGCACCACATGACGCAGGAACTCTATAACCACCCCATAAATCAATATGAATTAACTCAAACGGAGAAGAAGCTTTATTATAACTAATAGAAAAACTATCACGAGTTTGTTTAGCTCGAAAACAAGCATCAAATATTTTCTGAGAACAAGTACTTTTACCAAAATCTAGACTAGAAACAGACTTTAAAACTCGAATTGAAGGATGACCCAACCGCTGATGCCAAAGATCCGGATTATCATGTTTGAGAACTTTATTAACTTGTTCCTTGCATGCAAACCGAAAAAGATAGACCCCATTGTGCTGCTCACCCGCTCCAATCACAGTCCTCGATATCCGGTCCTCTACAAAACATAAGTCATTAGAAAATGTGACGGTACAATCCAACTGCCGAACCAACTGTGCCACAGAAATCAAAGTGCAATGCATCTTGGGAACAAATAAAACGTCTCGTAAAACACAATCATTATTTAGTGTCAAAGTGCCTTTCTTAACCGTAGGAGTACTATCACCATTAGGCATACCAACTAGACAAGGAGAGATGTCAACAACATTACCCAACAAACCGAGATCACCGGTCATGTGCTGAGAAGCACCTGTATCAAGTAACCAGTCACGAGACTTACCATGATTGTTATCGGTGGATTTGCAATTATTAAGGAGAGAAACAAGAGTGTTGATTTGATTTGATTTAACCCGGCAAAATTATTGCGAATTGTATCATCAGTGATGGAGGAAGAGATACTGCCCGAAGGAACAGTAGGCCGAGCCTCGGCAGCATTGGCCTGAGCTGCAGTGCTACGCCCTCGTCATTGTCCTCGGCTAGAATCACCACGTCCTCGTCCACCTGAACCCCGACCAGCAGCAACCGTACCCCTACCCTTTTCTTCCCACCAATCCGGAAACCCATGGAGTTGGAAACAGTCTTTTACTACATGGCCAGTCCTACCACAATGAGAACAAGTACCATTTTTATCACGAAAGGAGCGGCCAACAGCTTGTTGGCGACCAGCCGCAAAGGCTACAACATCAGGTTTATCTTCTTTAGTCTTCGCCGCATCCCGAACACGCTCATCTTGAATGATCAAGGAATACACTTTCTGAATGGACGGTAAAGGATCCGTACTCAAAATATTTGAGATCACCGTCCCAAACACACCATCATCAAGACCCATCAAAAATTGATGAATCTTCTCAGCTTCTTGTTTCTTAGCCAACTGTCCCGATAAATCACAAGTACAACCTCGACAGTTGCATGCCAACGGAGGTTCATAATTCACCAACTCATCCCACATAAGCTTAAGCTTACCATAGTAATCAACCACGGGCTGACCGGATTGTCTGCAATTGGCAATTTGTGCTTTCAACTGCTGAATTCGCGGCCCGTTTCCAACACAAAAACGTTCTTGTAAATCTTCCCACAGCTTCCTTACATTCTCGGCATAGGTGAGAGTTGAACGAAGCGTCGGTTCAACGGTGTTGAGAACCCACGCAACAATCATGGAGTTGACCATCAACCAATCCTCATGATCGGAGGAAGTAAGCGCCGGCTCAGGAATTATGCCGGTAACAAACCCTAACTTGCGTTTGGCACGTAGGGCATTTTTCAAAGATCGGGACCATTCATCATAATTCGCACCTTTAAGAACCACCGGAGAGATGATTAAACCAGGGTGATCGGAGGGGTGTAAATAATATGGAGATGTAGTAGAATCATCACCGGCGGAGGTCTTCTTACCACCACTGCCGCCGGAAGGAGGGTCTTCATCAACGGCCATCTAGGGTTAGGGTTAAATGACGGAAGAAAAAAAAAATATATAACCTAGGAACAACCTAAGCTCTGTATACCATGAAGAATTATTTATGAGTCAAAAGACCTGTCCGTTATTCCATAATAACTTGGGTATATATACAAGGAGAAAACCCGAGAAAAATACTAAAACTAAAGACTTCTACCCTTACTATAATTACATATACGTACGTCCCTTATTCTAGATATACAACAATAATATGACCAAGAGAATATCTCGGTCTAACAAAAAACAAGGGATTTTCGGTCCGGTTCCGGCATATATGTGACCCTGAACCGGTCCGGATGCCTTACGGTTCCGGTTCGTCCGGTTTCGGTTTCCTCCGGTTCCGGGCTTTTCCGGTCCGGTTCCGGTCCGGTTTGGCCATCCCTAATAAGGAGTACTATCTTTCTCACATACACGTATACATGAATGGTCTATCCTTTTCACCACATTGGTGAACAATTCAAATGGTCCAATTTTATTATCTTCTTTTCGAGTGTTCTTATAATTAACGGAGCGGAGAGGGAAAAGACTTTAAATTCTTAAATAGGGGGGAGAAATGTATGATAATATATTGCATCATTTCCGTGACGAAGCTACATATTTCTTTAACTGGGCAATATGAGGTCATATGAAAAAAAATTATATAATGCTTAAAATTAACTTTTTTATTTCTCGAGCAAATGCTTAAATTAATTTTAAAAGGGTAATTTTTTGATATATATTGTTATTTTTACTTAATATAAAAGGGGGTGAAATTGCAATTATAAAGGTAAAAAACAATACTTATAAAAAGATCTAGCACTAAAAAATAAAATGTCTATTTTTTTGCAAAACAATTGCCCCCCTATCATTAAGTGTAGCTCCACCTCCCCATCATCGATCCGTTCCATAAATAATTAATGAGCAAGATACAAATAAGGTTTTTTTTTTTGAAAGATACAAATAAGGTTAATGTATTTACAATGATTTGTACTCCCTCCGTCTCAAAATAGATGTCGTTTTAGACACTTTCACACATATTAAGAAATGTAATTAATGTATGTGAAAATGTCTTATATACCCCTAAAGTAATCCAACTACCTAGACTATTAAATACTTGTGCAAGAGATAATTCATTATCATTAATAAGGGTAGAATTGGTATACAACAATAAATAAGCCTTGAAATTTGTAAAACGACAAGTATTTTGAGACAAAAATTAACTCTCAAAACGACATTTAATTTGAGACGGAGGGAGTATATGTTATAAATAATGAACTATATTACATTTTGTTTTAACTGCTATATAGTTGAATCTAATAAATTTTTGTTTTTTTATATCCTTGCTATAACAGACCAACTCCATCTCCCTCTCTCACATACATATACTCCCTCCGCCTCATCTCATTTGATATTTATTTTCATTTTGATCCGTCACAGCTCATTTGACACTTCCCAAAATAGCTTACTTTTTATAATTTTACATTTACTCTACCCCACCACTCATTCTTTCTCTTCACATTTTCCATTACTCAATTCATTCAACCAACACTATTATTACCCTACTCATTCTCTCTCTTCATTCAACTAACACTACTATTTACCCTATTCATTCTCTCTCTTTATTTTCTATCGCATATTTTTCTTATTTTTTTTTAGTTATCGTGTCCACTTATTTAGTGTCAAATGAGGTCGGACAGACGGAGAGAGTATTCCCATAATATCTCTCCCATTACACTCCCTCACACATACACAAAGATTATAGCAACATCGTTATAAAGAAGACGTGGAAACCCAATCATAAAATCCTCTTTGTTACCCCTTCATCATAGTCACCTTCCAAACGCAACCCCCCACCCCAACCCTACCCCACCCCCACCCCTATATATACACACATTTACACACACAAACACCCAAACACAAAAATGGCAATATCACACCCAACACCCACCCTCTCCTTTCTCCTAATCATCACCGTCTTATTTACACTCTCCTCCACCGGTCACTCCCGCCCGCCGTTTGCTTGCGACCCAAGTAACCCCTCCACCAAAAACTTTCCCTTCTGCCGCCTATCGTTGCCGATACGCGATCGGGTGAGGGACTTGATCGGACGGCTGACGTTGCAGGAGAAGATCAGGCTGTTGGTCAACAATGCTGCCGCGGTTCCACGGTTGGGTATTGGTGGTTATGAGTGGTGGTCGGAGGCACTTCACGGTGTTTCTAATGTGGGTCCCGGAACTAAGTTCGGCGGGGACTTCTCCGCTGCTACTGCGTTCCCTCAAGTTATTACTTCAGCTGCCACTTTCAATGAGTCACTGTGGGAGCAAATTGGACAGGTATATTTCACACACACGTTGTTAGGAGTTTTGGTTATTGTTTTTTCTTTTTCGTCCGTCCCAAAATAAATGTCATATTTTTTTAAAAAAAATATTCAATTTATTAATAAATAAAATATATTACTTAATTTTTTTAAATATTTAACTGTGACACTTATTATGGAACACTGGCAACATTATTCGCATTACACGTAATAGCACAAAAATATCATGATTATTATTGTGCATGAAAAATATGACAAAAAGTCCTTATTCATTTTTGTTCTATTAACAATATCTGGAAATTAAAGGATTTTTTTATTAAAAACTCATGGTTATTAGTGCGTTCTAAAGCTTGGTGTTTATTTGGTATGTAGTAATATCAATTTTGTTGTACTATAATCTTTATTTCACGATAATATGAAAGAATATTTGGATCATGAAAATGACATTCTTGTTAAATTTGTGTGAGCTTTCTACCCACTCCTTTATGTGTGTGCTAGAGCAAAGATGAGTTTTTTTTTTTACAAAAAATATCTTAAAATACATTGAAAATGATTTAAAAAAAAAAGGTTGCAAATAAATTAAGGGACTGCATTGTTTTACTATATCATGAAAGAATCTTTCTCTTTTAGATGTCCAAATTGACCATTTTTTTAGATTTAAAATTGTGATATTAAATTCATTTAAATCTAAAATTTAAAATAATTAATAATTGATGGGAATAAAAACTCTAATAATGTCACTTTCAATTGTTTAGTGGTTACAATGAAACTGAAGTTATGATTTGAAGACCTCATAAATACGATCCATACTTATACTAACTAATTGCCTATGTTTGTGCATTCAAATTAATGACCAACCATATTTTCATTAAATTTAAATTGTTACAAAAACAGTACGACGAGAAAGTCTTATGTGAGACGATGTCACGCATGAAACGTATCTTAATAAGAGAGGATTCGGCTTTCTCCTCCCAGCCCATAGGGAGGGCAAACCGTTTACTCTCTCTATAAGTCCCGTCTCACGTGTGAGACCGATTCACACAAGTTTTTGTCTAACAGTATTACCCAAAACATTTTATTTATTTTTTATTAAAAAAATTATTATCCATATAATATGTTATTATCAAATTAATTATATTAGGATCCTTTGAGTTCATGGTGCGATAGTGCTATTGTGGTCACAAGGTGACCAATATTTTCTGCCCATGAAGACAGCTTTTGGCATGCTCAGAGCTACAACTACTGTTTAATCATCATGTGACTCGAAGCATATTATTTACTATTTCCGCCTGCAATAAGTTTTTTAATTTAATTATTTAATTAAAAAAATAATAATTACTCTATAAATAAAAAAACATATAATTTTATTATAATATGAGTGATATCTAATTAGTCAAACAGTAACATGTATTATGACTCAAAACTAATTATTATAATCATAGATAAGATATAAATGTAGTGAGAAATCAAAGGTACTCCCTTTGTCCATATGTCCCTAAATGAAGGTTTGTTTTCAAGAAACTTTTGTCTCAAAATAAATGATTTTTTTAAAAATGTAACTTTGTCTTTAAATATATATATATATATATATATATATATATATATATTATTTTTTTTCACCTGTCTTTTTCTATATGCAAAACTAAATATTTGAAAAGAAGATTACAAGAAAATATATGAATCTTTGTCACTATATTGTATACAAATTAGAAAGTTTCAAATATTTTTTAATTTAAAATTTGAACATTAAATTAAAGATAAAAGGAGTATAAATTTAGTTTGTTTCACATGGTCTAGCTTTAACTAGTGTGGTATAATAATGGTTGCCTTTGACTCATAATAATATAATGGACCCTATTTATAGATACAACATTCCTTTTCCAAATAAATTATCTCAACTCCACTTTGTTGCCCATACCTTAAAAATAATGGACATACATACACACAATCACAATGTGTATGTGATCATGAGAGATATCTTTGTCCCACTATACTTGATTTGGTGTAACTTGCAAATTAACTCATTTTGATCTACATCACTTGGACAATATTTGCAAGTAGTGACTTTATTGACGTTTTGATGTGTTACCATTTTTTTCTTTACAATTTGCTTTCTATAAGTATATATTTACGGATTTACGTCTGTCTAATCTGACTGTATAACAATCGGTATTATATTACTATAAAAGTAACTCATGTTATAATATAAGTATGTAACTCATTTTTCACGTTTTTCGATAAAAAACTTAACATCCGTACTATAAAATATAACGTGTCTAATATAAAAATCCAACTGACGTACAGTCTAACTTAAAAAAAATGGGAGCTGCAAAAACCTAGTTTTACCCAAAATTTGCAATTTTTATCAAGTACAATTATTCTAGTTTACAAAAATGAAATAATTTGAATAGTGAAAATTAGATGAGTTTTTGGCATAATATGTGGATTTATATTTGAGGGACAAATGGGTCAGGTTACAGAAAAGGTTGGCAGTGCAAGTTGCCATGTCCTCAATTAGTTGGCTTCAACAGTGGCCATATATCTAAATCTTGTGAGACCATAGCGGACACATCGTGGGTGCTATTGCATATCATATACTCCATCCGTCCAGCCTGAAATAGGATTTTGGTAATTTTACTTTGACCAAATCTTTTAAAGAAAATATAATAATCCAAATAAAAAAATTAGAAATTGTTATTGTATCATAATTAATAATACTTTCAATAACAATTTTTAAATTTATATTAAGATAATTATTTCATGGTCAAATATAGAAAAAACTACCAAAATCCTATTTCGGGCGGGACAAAGGGAGTAAAATACTCTCTCCGTCCCACCATATTTGACATTCCACAATAATTAAAGAATTTTTTTTTAGAATAATGTATGGTAAATGAAGAAAGTGAATAAGTGAGGTAAATAGTAGTGTTAGTTGAATAAATTGAGTGATGAAAAATGAAGAGAGGGTTTCTAAGTATATACAATGCTAGAAATAGTTTTTATGCAATTTTACAATGAGAAATATGAATACAATGACTAATAAGTAAATTGCGTGTTTAAAAAGATTGACAAAATTAATTATTAAGAGACGGAGGAAGGACCTAATTACTAATATCAGAGTGGATTAGGATGAGAATTTAAGGTCCTAATTGATTGATAGTGAAAGGGTTATATCCTAATTAGTCCAAGTTTGTTAAGGGAATCAATCTCATTTGATTAGTTAATAATTGCGTGGAGAATTTAACGTTTAATGTTTGATTATAATTGACTAATTGGGTCCCTTTTGATGTTGATTTATATATTTTTCAAAATTAACATTGATATTTACATCCTATCTGAAATTCAATAATTATTTTCTACATGTGTTCATAATTTAAAGTAAAAATAAGTATATTTAACTTTTTAAAATAATTAAATTTGTAAACAGGTTGTATCTACTGAAGGAAGGGCAATGTACAATGGAGGAATGGCGGGGTTAACATTTTGGAGCCCAAATGTCAATATATTTAGAGATCCAAGATGGGGGAGGGGTCAAGAAACGCCCGGCGAGGACCCTGTTTTAGCCGCCAAGTATGCGGCTAGATATGTCACGGGTCTTCAAGGTTACCTTAGTGGCGATAAATTGAAAGTTGCTGCCTGTTGTAAACATTACACTGCTTATGATCTTGATAACTGGAACGGAGTGACCGATTTCATTTCAATGCTAAGGCAAGTGCCCTTATTGTCTATTGACACTTCAAATGTACATGGTTTAATGCACATGGTACACGCATTGACTTTTTCGGGCCGATTTGTGTAGGTGAGCAAACAAGATTTGGAGGACACATATGATGTGCCATTCAAGGCTTGTGTAATGGAAGGTAATGTCGCGAGCGTGATGTGCTCGTATAATCAAGTCAACGGCAAGCCCACTTGCGCGGACTCAGATCTCCTACGTGGGACCATCCGTGGCGCATGGCGACTTAACGGGTAATTTTCAATCGTCTGATTCACTCGATGGTTACGATCAACTCATTAATATATAACCTATTAAGTATGATGGCTTATAATCTTTTTTACCTTTTATTGGGCTGGGCTTGGCCCAAACAGGTATATAGTATCAGATTGCGACTCAGTTGGGGTTTTATATGATACCCAACACTATACCGCCACACCAGAAGATGCAGCGGCCGTAACGATTAAAGCGGGCCTTGACTTGGACTGCGGCCCATTTCTGGCTGTCCATACAGAAGGGGCTATTAAGCAAGGTAAATTACGCGAGGCCGATGTTAATTCCGCTTTGGTTAACACGATTACGGTCCAGATGCGTTTAGGCATGTTTGACGGCCCAAAACAGCCTTTTGGAAACTTAGGAACGAGAGACATGTGTAAGCCCGAGTACAATCAACTAGCCCTTGAAGCGGCCCGTCAAGGTATTGTCCTACTTGTTAACCGTGGGTCGGGCCCACCACTTTCCACCATCCGCCACCGAACAGTCGCAGTTATCGGGCCCAATTCCGATGTTACGGTTACCATGATTGGCAACTATGCCGGTATGTGTCATAATGTGAAAATTATTTTTTTTTAAAAAAAATATTTTTCATTCTATTTTTGATTAGTGTAATGTTATTAATCCGTTCGATTTTGATTTTAGGGGTTGCTTGTGGCTACACCACGCCGGTCCAAGGTATAGCTAGGTATGTTAAGACAATCCACGCACCGGGGTGTGCTAATGTGGCATGTACCGGGAACGGGCTGGTTGGGGCGGCCGAGGGAGCGGCCCGGCAAGCGGATGCAACCGTTCTAGTCATGGGCTTGGACCAATCGATTGAAGCGGAATTTAGAGACCGGGCCCATTTGTTATTACCTGGACATCAACAGGAGCTTATAACTAGGGTTGCTAGGGCTTCAAGAGGCCCAGTAGTGTTGTTCATAATGTCTGGCGGCCCAATTGATATTACTTTCGCTAAAAATGATCCAAAAATTACGACAATTTTTTGGGCTGGTTATCCTGGTCAATCTGGTGGAATTGCAATTGCTGATGTTTGTTTTGGACAAACTAATCCAGGTAAAATGTTGTTAAAAATACTTCTTTCAAACAATAGAAGAAAAAACTGATTTTATGAATTTGAAATAGTCAAGTTTACTATAAAAATTGTCAAATTACTATCCAAAAAATCTAATAAAATGTAAGTTATCTGTCACAATATTCTTTAAAATTGTTAGTTCCGTCAGTTAAAACTGTCATATTTGTCATATATGATTTTCTTTAAAATTGTTAGTTCCATCAGTTAAAATTGTCATATTTGTCATATATTAATTTGACATATTTTAATAGTTTTAATTATGAAAATTCTTTATTTATGTACATGGACTCACGTAGTACCATTGCTTGGATTTTGATTTTTTTTTCCTAATTGTCTCATTTGATTTGAAATTTTGTAGGAGGAAAGTTGCCTATGACATGGTATCCACAAGGGTACCTAGCTAAGGTACCAATGACAAACATGGGCCTTAGAGAAGATCCAGCAAGAGGCTACCCGGGCCGGACTTACCGGTTCTACAAAGGCCCAGTAATTTTCCCATTCGGACACGGTTTAAGTTACACAACATACCATCACTCTTTAGCCCATGCTCCATCTTCCGTCTCCGTCTCCGTCCCCTTCTCCACCCTCACCTCCTCAGGCAACTCGACTTTGTTGAACAATGCAATAAAGGTAGCACATACAAATTGCGATTCGCTAACTCTCGGGTTACATATTGATGTGAAAAACACGGGCTCGATGGACGGGACCCACACGGTTTTGGTGTATTCAAGCCCACCGGAAGGTAAATGGGCCGGAAATAAACAATTAGTGGGCTTTCAAAAAGTCCATGTTGTTTCCGGGGCCCAAGAAAGAGTTAGGTTTGACATTCATGTGTGCAAGCATTTGAGTGTTGTGGACACATTTGGAATTAGGAGAATTCCTATGGGTGATCATAGTCTACATATTGGTGATCTCAAACATTCTATCTCTATTCAAGCAACTACACAAGAAATTAAAGCTTGAAATTTATGCTTCTACCGATGGCTGCAGCGGAGCAGTAATTCATGGACTGCAGCAGTTCCACTTTCGTCATAGTGCTATAATTTTGCACTGTTTAATATTATTTTTCATATTATTATTATTTACTTAAAACAACCACAACAAATGTAAATACGGTATTGTATTTAAGAATCCAAAGGAAAGGAAATAGAATATAAGCTTCTTTTAGAGTAGTTTCAATATTTTGTTTTCTTGCTCTAAACAAATGAGCAATACCTGTATTAAAGAAATTTGGAGATGAATAAACCCTTTATAATTGTTGTAATAAAATTTAAGGCATATTTCTTAGGGTTCTTGCAATACCTCATTTTCGTAAGATATAATTTGACAGTGTTAACTAATACATTTTTTTTTAATTAAGGTTCTAATCGACTATATTAAAGATCATGTTTTTCTCTATTAAGAGGGAATACTACATTTTATAACTTATTATTATTGTTATTTTTATTTTTATTATTATTGTTATTATTATTATTATTATTATTATTATTATTATTTATTATTATTATTATTATTAAAAAGAGCCCTGCATGTGTGATTTGACAATACTCTTGTAAAATATTAAATGAATAAACAAATATAGTGAATCTAACATCTAATTTAATTTTGATTAAAAAATGACTAATTTATTTTAAGACTATACTCCGCACTCAATTAGCATATAATCCTATAAATTTACCGACAATCATAGAGGAGTTATAAAAAAAAAAAAAAAAAAAAAGGATAAAAAAACAAGAAGCAAAATAGCAACGGCCACTTGGTCCAATTCCAAGTAATGGAACAGAAATTTAACTTTAATGAAAGAATAATTATTAATTAAGAGTTGGAACTATTTTTTATGAAAAGAACATTGCTTTCATGTTGACGTTTTATTAAAGGCGATTGTATGATATAATATTAAAATAAAGTCAAAGGGCCACTATATTGTTATTTTGCATAAAAACACATCAAACTAAAAACTCAACACACGAAAATACGTTTGAAACTTCTAAATTTTGAAAATGAGGATGAATGCTTTAATATGAACTCACTAACTTAATAGTAGATATTGGAATGTTTTAATAGACTGAATTGACAATTTGAGAGGCTTATATATAGATTTTGAAGAGTTCTGATGCCTACTTGGAAACAAACACATTTCTGATTGAGTGAATTCTGGTCGTCCGAGCTCATCTGATGGCTGATCAGAAATTCAGATTTAACGCGCCGACCCGCTGAGCACTGATGCATCGTCCATACTCGAACTGACCTGCACATTGAGAAGACGCGAGCCGTTCCAGTTCATAATCCAATCTGCGATTTAGCCCGCTTCAATCTATCTCGAAATGCAGCAAGACGACATAACCAGACCAACTTATCTGCATCACGAGCTGAACCAACAAGCTGGTTTAGCTAGACAAAACTTTAAGGCTCCAGACATTGTGTTGTACGTTCGTCTCTAAAGCGCATAATGTGCTTTGCGCGTGTGGCATCATCCTATTATGTTGGTCGAGTTAGCTAAAGGCTAGCCCAATGAGCCATTAGATTGTAACTTGAAGTGTAACACATGAATGTTTCCTCTTTTATATGGATTCTTTTAAATGACCTTATCACTTACCTTTATCAATGTATTATATCTCTTTTTATATTTCCCAAACTCTTCAGATATCATTATCAAATTTCATATTTTAGCTATTAATTTTTAATTCACTCAAAAATGATTTTGAAAAATATATGCATTTACTATAATGTACAAATACTATAAGTTTCAATTACCATTATCAAATATCATACTTTAGCTATAAATTTTTCATTCACGAAAATATTTTTTGAAAAATATATGCCTGTTAATCACGTTTTTGTAAACTGAAATCAAGTTAAAAATTATGGTGTTGCAATTACACATGAAAATATGATGTATTTAAGTATGACTTTAGTGATTTTTATAGAAACAGATGCTCAAATTGGGACGAAAAAATATTATAAAATTTAACTTGTCAACCGTATTATATTTTAAATGAATATCTCTAAATAATACCCCCTCTGTCCCTAAATGAGTGCCAATTTTCAGGATTTTTTTGTCCCAAAATGAGTGTCCATTTTAATCATAACTTTGTCATTGAATGTTTTTTTTCGAATTTTTTTTTACCGGTCTCTTTATACTTGCAAAAACTAAATGTTTGTAAAGAGAATTACAAGATTATATTATGAATTTTGCCACCGAATTGTACAAAAAGTTATGTCTCTTAAAATGAAATTTGGACATTCATTTAAGGATAGAGGTAGTAATAAATTATCAAAATATATACAAATTCATAAAAAAAAAGAGAGAGTAGAAATCACATGCGTGCACGTGCAATGCATGGGAGAGGAGAAGTGTCGGTAATGAAGAATGACGATGATGTGCGAAATGGTACCGGTAATGGCTAGCCAAAAGGGACCAATTTTTGATGTTGAAATCTTTAACTCCCTTTACCAAAAATCAATATGTAATTATCATAATTAAAGTTAATTAATTATGTTTCAAAACTTTTAATATATAGTATCCCTTCTTCATAACCCCTCTCACCCACCTTCTCTCTCTCTATAAACCTCTTGTTTTGGTAGTTGGCTTTTGTCTCCAAAAGCTACTTCCTACATATAAATTGTGTCACGTTTCAATCTTTCACTTTAATTTCAGATTTGAGACATTTTAAAAAGGATAATGATATGTATAGTGAAAACTCAAAGGGAAAACTCATAGTGAAACACTGTAATCCGTTGGATTGTAATAAATGTTTGTGAGACCCACTAATAAAAACTCATCCAACGGTTTCAAATGTTTCACTATGAGTTTTCCCTTTGAGTTTTCCCTATGTGTATCATTGTCCTTTTAAAAATTATTGGTTTTTTAGAAATTGTTAAGCATATCTTTAATTTTCAACAAGTTAAAAGAGAGGAGTGAAAATATTTTTTGGGGTGGAAGAAATAAATTTCAGCATTATATCAATAATGATGTATATAAATGAGATTTTTTGAAAGAATAATTTTTAGGGTTTGTCTGGGCACAGTTTTAAAAAGGGAGATTTTTCAAAACAGAGCTTCTTTTTTGCCGCTACTATTTGGAGCGGTTAAAAAGGGCTAAGATTTTTAAAAAGCTCGACTTAAAAACTCTCCATTGATACGCTTATTTAGCAAAAAGCTAATTCTTTTTCAATCAATTTTGAACGCACCGCTCTACCAAACAAGTCCTTAGATGGGTCCCGCGTGAGCTAATTGAAACGTAACGAAGCTAATTGTGATAGTTATTTTCACGCTTGATAGAAATTTAAAAATGTTAACTCCCTCACTCACACACTCAACTCCCCATACAACCCAACGCTACCCACTCTACCTCCAACACCACCCCTTCCATCCATCTCATTCCCACCCTCCAACATTACCTTCCCCTCCCCCCCCCTCCACCACCCCCATCCAATTTTTTTTTTTCACTCATAATAAAATTATCTTTTAACACCTCCTTCCCCCCGCCCCCCCCCCCCCCCCCCCCACTTTTTTATTTTTTTTTCTTTAACTCTTATTGAGTATTTTCTAACAACTCCCCCCACCACCCCACCACCCAAATTGTTTTTACTCTTATTAAAATTATTTTCTAAGAACTACCCCCGCTCCCCACCCCACCACCCAACCACCACCCCCCCCCCCCCAAAAAAAAAAAAAAAAAAAACTTTTTTTTCCACTCATATTAAAAGTATTTTTTAACGCCTCACCCACCCCGCCTCGTCCCTATCCGTCCACTTCCCCTACCCCCCACACCACCCATCCCACCCTAACCCCCACCCCCTAGTCAAAAAAAATTCTCATGTTTTTTTTTCTCATAGTAATTTTTCCTCATATCAATTTTTTTTTCTCATTTGAATATATTTTCCAGAAAACATTTTACTTAGATTTACCAAACAAGCGAAAACATGTTAACGTCATTTTCCGGAAGAGCAATGCTATGGGTACAAAATAAGGTCTCAAAAACTTGCTCACAAAATGAGGTGGCGATATTTTATTGGTTGCATCGATAATGGACCTGCCACACTCTAATTAAAAACACCAATAACATTATTACACATAAGATTTTGTGAGCAAATTTTTGTGAATTTTTTGTGCCCTTAGTATTATTCGCCGGAAAACGTTCATTTTCCGGAAATCATTTTCTGAAAGTTGTTTTACGCAAAACAACGAATCCTTAAGGAAAGTAGGTGGTGTGAGTGAGAAAGAGAGGGAAAGTGAGGTAGAGAATAATAAATAATTAGAGAGAAAGTAGAGAAGAATTTTTCTTTTGAGAAAGTAAGAGTTTCCATTAAGACGTCTAACATGACAAAATAAAAAATTTATTTTGGAACAGAGGGAGTATACATGTGTGTGTGTGTGTGTATTAACTCAACCATCTTTCTCCTAACCCTCTTTTCCTCTCTCGGGTCTTTTTTCTCTTTTAGTTTGTTGCCTTTTTGGCTCTACTTTCTTCCTTTGCTTGCTTCTGTCCATTCCCCCTACTTCAAGGTATTCCTCTCTCTCTCTCTCTCTCTCTCTCTCTCTCTCTCTATCTCTCAAGATTATATATATTTCTCCAATACTTTGTTCTTCCCTTCCCATTCCAATTTTAGAATATTTTCTTGATTGTTAGTTCTCCTCTCTCTCTCTCTCTCTCTCTCTCTCTCTCTCTCTCTCTTGTGTGTGTGAATTGATTAGAGTTATGTCTAATTCTTGATCAATCAACAGGAAAAAAAATATTAAGAGTTGGGGATGGCAGATTACAACAGAGGTGAAGACTATGTTTCTGGCCAAGAGCATGAGGTACTACTAGTTAATTACACTCTTAATCTATCCACTAATCTCTCTTAATCACTAATTAGTCCTTAAATAATTATCTTCCTCCTTTCTTTCAATCTTTTCCCCCTGCATGTTAATTAATTAAGAAAAAAAAAACACAAATTCAGCCAATAAAATTCAATATTCGTTTTAATTATTAAATACTATAGCTAGCTAGCTACCTCAAAGGGTTATTCTTAGTGGAGTATAATTTTTATAGTTTCTCTCTTATTCAATTTATGTTTATGTTGGTATTTGTTTATTTAAAATCTATTTATTTTTCCTACTTGTTTGTGGTCATTGACAATTCTTGATAAACTAATAGCTTAAAAGGTTTTGGGTCCCATAAACACATCCACTTGAGTAAAGCTATGAAGTTGATATGTTTGGTTTTTTGAGGTTTTTATCTTATTCTCATTTGTTTTGAAATTTGAATATCAAGTTCAAACAATTTCTATCATCATATCCTTTTTTACCTCAATCCCACAATCTATATCTCAGTTTTATTCTTATTTTTGTTGGTGTTGCTTATCCATTACAATTACTTCTGTCGTTTAAATAGATGTCGCATTTGATTTGTTGATGGTTTTAAAAGATACGATGTACTTATAAATGAATTTCATGTACCATGATAAAATTATACTAAATTTATGTTCATATTTAAAAATACGGCATTTATTTAAATCTAACTAAAAAATTGTGATGATTATTACGAGATGTGAGTATAATTAAATAACAATTATAAATGCACATTATTCAGAAACGAGACAAATGAAGTTTCACTAACACGCTGATCACACACCTCGAGAAAGAAAACAATCTCTTGATAGGCATAATTTGTCCTAGCTGCATGCACCGTCAAGACTTATCTCAGCTTAATGAACACACGTGTTAATCGATTAAACCGGTACGAAACACATGTCCACATTTTTTACCTCGAGAAAAACAATCTCTTGAGAGGCACAATTTGTCTTAGCTGCATGCACCGTCAAGACTTATCTCAGCTTGCTTAACACACGTGTTTATCAATTAAACCGGTCCGAAACACTTGTCCACATCAAAAAAATTGAGCTCGGCTTTTTAAAACACGAGGACAGATCTATTTTCATTATAAAAAAGTTGTTTTTTATTAGTGGAACCAATGTATATTAAGGGATTGTCCATTTAGGCAAGTTAAGGTTTTATGTCCTAAAATAGCCGAATTAATAAGTACATTATTTCATTTCTATTGCTTTGAATATGGTATCTGATTTTATAAATTTGGAATTGATTCTATTTCCAAAATGTTGTGAATGATTATAAAATGCCAAAATATCTGTTTATATTTTTAGCCATATTTTGCTTGTGGAGTCACTTATAATGATCTTGTGTAACGTGGCCCACCCTCTTACTATAGGGTGGTCCTTTAATCAAATCGTTAATACCTTAAATACAATAAAAGGAGATCCCCACCAAGCACTCCTTAGGCATAGGGGTCTTAGGCTGGAGCCAGCCTTAGGAATAATAATTTTGAAAATCTTTTGTTTTAAATTTTTTCATCAAGATAATTCTATAAATTATGTACACAAATTTTATCAGAAAAGAATCAAATGCGGTTTTTTTCTTTGTGAAAACTGATATATTAATATTGTCTGACCCATTAATCAATATGAGGAAGTCTTGCGTCTGACGGTTTCACACACGAGACGAATCTCGACAAGAGAGGAAACGGGTTTGCCCTTTCCCGCCCACATGGGGCAAACTATTTACTCCCTCAACGAGAGCCGTCTCACACAAGTTTTTGTCAACCAATATTACAATATTACAAAAAATCATTTTTGTAAATCCATTGTTATATTCGGGTTAGTAAAGGATAATATTTTTTGATAAAAATAAAATATTTGATTAACCCGAATATTACCAATGGATATGAAGGTCAACTTTGTCATTTTAAACAAGAGTACATAAAGTATGACCAAATAGTTAGTTGGGATGTCAAGTTAATGTGGACTTCCCATGGCAAGAATGTGACTCCTTTTTGGTGTCCAAAAGAAAGGAGGGGTAAGCTACTCCATATATTTTTTCCCCTACAAAAGTTGTCATTCTTCTAGGAAAAAAAAAATGGGCTTTTTTTTATTTTATTAGTTACAAATAAATTGTCTTTTGATTACAGCAAATGGCCTGTAAATCGGCTAGCACATGTCTACATCGACTATAAAAACTAATACCGGATACCATCAGAACTAATTTTCTTCACTTCTTTGGTCCCTACAAAAGTTGTCATATTTATTGAAATTTGAAATTCATATTTTCTTTTTATTTATCATTTCATATATGATTGATTATGCAATAATTTTACATAGATGTTTGTGTTATGCTTCTTAACTTAGTCAAAGTTTTATAACATGTGTGTAAAGACCATTTTGATAAATTAACATTTAAATCTTCTTTAAAACCCTTAAATGGTTTGTAGGTACTTTCTTTGGAAATGTGTTAGGTTTGTGTAAATTAGGTATAACTTCCTTTGAATTCAAATTTGGTTGATACTACTCACAAGAACTAGTCAAGGGGATTTAACAAAAAGAACTAATTATTCAAACAAACAAAAAAAATAATAATCAAAGTTTGCCTAATTCTTAGATTCTTGACTTTTGATTTATAAATGAGCTGAATATTTTCTAAGACCAGTCTTACACACAATTTCGAGCGGATAATTTTAATAGAAATATTTGTTTAATTGTGATAAATCATAGGGTCAATCAACGGGTAAGAAATATGGAGGACTTGTTCCAAAGAAGAAGCCATTGATCTCAAAGGCAAGTACATTTTTCTCAATATTTTTGTGGAGCTATAAAAATACTTTTTTTGTAGTAAAAAAATCCAAGGGATATAGTTAGAAATAAATAACAAAATAATTAATTTCAATTAAATTTGCAGGACCATAACCGGGCCTTCTTTGATTCAGCAGACTGGGCTTTATGCAAGGTATTTGACTTGACTTTATTCTTTTTATTAAGCCCATTGGGCTGTCTTAACTTTTCCTCTCTAGCGGGCTAATTACTCTATCCGGTCTAATAAATGTCTATTTTTGCATTTTTGCATTTTTTTTTTTAAACTGAAAACATGTTTTTCTGTCTAATCCTTTATTTCACCAATAGCAAGGGGAAGGGGTCAACCAAAAGTCAATGGTTGCAATTGAGACTTTGCAGCCAAAACTTGAGGTATGAATGTTTTACCATTATATTATAAGACCATCTCCAACAGTATAGTGCAAAAATTGCACTATTATTTTATAATGATGCAATTTTGTACCAAATACTTTCAACAATTTACTTTAAATCTTACTTATATAAGAATATTGTGAAAATATTTGTTATTGTTTTACATATATAAATAATATTAGGTTGTATAAATTTTATATAATAAAATATTTTCATATATATCAAAAAGAAAAAAAAAACTGATATTTAAAAAGAAAAAGAAGAAGAAAAATGGGATAGCGCGCAACACTATCTTTTTGCACCAAATTTGAAGCAAGGGGTATAGTTGCTCTATAATAGAGCAATGTTTAGAGTTCTATTGGAGCAAAATAATGATCTATTTTAAAGTTTTAGAGTGTTGTTGGAGATGGTCTAAGTATTTTAATTTAAGCTTGAATAACTCAAACTCAAATACACACTTAACCTTAAACTTGAGTCAATGCCGCGAGCTAAACTCAAAACCCTAATGAATTTTGTGATATTATGAAACAGAGAACGCATCACGAGCGACTACCACCTAGGCGACCTGTATGCACATCTGGAAGAGAAAGTCTCGTAAGTAACCTACGAACTTGAAAATCACATCTAGTTTTCCATGTAACTCTACCATTATGTGTTCGGTTGTTGATATTTTGCAGGTCGAGTAGGAACATCGTTCGAGTCTTCAAGGAGTCTTTTTGACTAGTTCTTTTTTCCTTTTATGTCTATATTTTCTATGTTTAAATGCATTCCGTTTGGCTTGACTTCCCGATGTAAGGCATGTTTGCCTCCGTCGGATGCCATTTGAGCAATGTAATTCTCTATCTACTCGTGTTTCACTTATATCTTATCATTATTCCGCAAGCTTGCATGAACACATCGAATCATCTGTAAGTATAGGGACGACAATTGTTTAGAATCACTGATTGCTAGACATGTTTGTTTGTGGCTAAAATTTTAAAGGGTTAATGACAATTTAGACCCTATAGTCATAGTGATATATCACTCTTCCAATCGAACTTTGAATTTTTTTTTTCGCCAGATCATATATTGATGTGAAAATACTCGTCAGCTAAGGCTTTTTTGACGAAATTCGTTAAAAAGGATGTGCCATGCACGTGACTAACAGAATTGGATAGTTTGAACTTTATATTTCTTTTAAGGGGCTTTATTAAATTTCCAAACTTAATAAGGCCGGAAATCAAAATAATTTTTAAGATTTTAAATTAGGGGTTTTTTTAAGTTATTTTTAAAATATTAATAAAATAAATAAATAAATAAATTTTGTTTTATAAACATAGTAAATCTTTTTCATATTTATTTTTTCTCACTTAATTTATTGTTTTCTTTTTCCACCTATTAAAAAGTGGTGAAAAAGTATTTCTTTTTCCAAATAATAGAACAAAAGATCTTCTCCCAAATCAAATTCTCAAAACCCTCGTCCCATTAGTTTGCCCACATCGCCGGTTCAGGTTGCAGCACCTCCGGTCAGAAATTGCAGCACCTCCGGCCGCCTCTCCCATAACTCCGGCCTAGACAAGCTTTGACCCGCCGGCGAAATACCACATGTTCTAGGCACGTCAGGTGGTTTCTGCAATTTCCAAGAGGCGAGCCACTCCGATCAAGACATAATTGAATTCCGGCGGTTCCCCAAGTAGTATAGTATTAAATTTAACCAACGAGGGTTACTAACATGCGTTAGGTTTTAGTAATGGTCATAAAAACTTTTAGATGTATCATAGTGGAGTATAGATGCATTTATTGAAAACCTCAGGGGAGGTTAATGACATAATGTCCATTCTTTCATGAAACCAAACCGGTCCAATATTTGTACGGAATAATTCCTAAAACATACACTGCAAAAATTTGGCATAATTCCATTAGGCCCCATCCCTGAGATCTTTTCTCCATAAAAGCCCAGCTGAGATATATAATTCCACCTACAACCAAATGCCCAGATCAAAATGCCATAAAAACCCAAAAGCCCACCCTCCGACCCACCCGCTGACAAGCCCGACTCCACAGCCCGCCCACCTGTATAATTAAAACAAAAAAAGGAGCTCCCGAGTTTTGAATCTTAGACCTAATGTCTAATAACTAACACAACACACCACTAAGCCAGTGAACCATGTGTTCATAATTTTGCAATATCTAATATTAGTATCTTTTTGAACGAAATCAATGACAGTATTTAAGATAAAACAATCAATTAATGCAATTCTAAAATATTCACAAAACTCAAATTTTGTTTAAAAAAATTAAATAACATGTTTTAAAAAAATATAACAAATCGCAATATTTTATTTATAAATATGAAAGACTTACAAATAAATTAAATTGTAATTATATAATCTTGTATTTGATAAACTTATTTTATTATTATTAAATTTTTATTCTTATACCTTTATACCTAAGTATACGAGCATATTAGTTAATAAAATATAAGGCATTTTAATGATTTTTTTAAGAAAACATGAAAATATGTTAATAACATGTAAGACTTTTTATAAGAGTAATTTTTGTCTTATACCTAAATATGTAGACTACTTAATAAATATGGGATTGTTTTTATAATTTTTTTAAATGTGAACAGTTATGAAAAATAAAATTCCTATACTTCAACTAGTTTTACACCTAATATAAGAGCGGAACGGGTAATAACATGTAAGAATTTTTATTTATGATTTTTATTTTCTAAGATATGTGAAAATTAAGAAAAATAACTCTTATAACTTAGGTATAAGAGTAAATCTAGTCTTATATCATGAGAATGAGAGCAAAACGGTAATAATATATGAGATTTTCTTGTGATTTTTATTTTTATGAAACTTTGAAAAATATGGAAAAAAAATCAAGGAAAAAAACTCTTATATTTTAGATATAATAGTAATTTTACAAGGTCTCATATCATATTTATGAGGGTCTATTTACAAGGTCTCATAGCAGACTCATGAGTCTCTCAAATGTCTCATAAGTGCATTTTTTTTAGGTCTTTTAATTTGTATCAAAGTCTTGTAAATTCTTATGAGACATGTAAATAAGTCTCATATAAGACTTATGAGGGTCTATTTACAAGGTCTCATAGCAGACACATGAGTCGCTCAAAGGTCTCATAAGTGCATTTTTTAGGTCTTTTAAATTGTATCAAAGTCTTGTAAATTCTTATGAGACATGTAAATAAGTCTCATATCAGACTTACGAGGGTCTATTTACAAGGTCTCATAGCGGACTCATGAGTCTCTCAAAGGTCTCATAAGTGCATTTTTTAAGTCTTTTAATTGGTATCAAAGTCTTGTAAATTCTTACAAGACAGAATGTGATTTGGTCTTGGGTTCTTATGGGTTTATGATCTAAACCAGGGGGCCTAGGGTCCAAACCCCTAAAAATTTCGGCTTGCTCCATATACACACGCCAGCCAGATTTACTGTTCATTCAACGGTTTATGGTTCATGAACTGCCATCTCACGGTTCGAAAAAACTAAAACCGTTTATGAATCGTTAACTTACGGTTCACCTAGTTCATTTTTTTTCTTTAAAAAAAAAAAACTTTTAAACAATTTTCAATTTTTTTTTAATTTATAATTTTTTGATATATTACAAATTAATTTACTTTAAATAAATATAAAAAGAATTTTGAATTACATATTTTTAATGGAATTAAGGGATGTGATGTGAGTGAGACGAAAATATTTTGGAAAAAAAAAAGAAAGACAATTGACATATAATTTTATTAATATTAAGCAGATTTACATAGTTGGAGATGACTAACTTTACTCTTTTATAATTAAGGGGGATATTTAAGAGATTTACTATTTATATAACTAGTTTGTAACCCGTCGATACTCGACGGGGCATAATAAATCAATTAATTACAAAATATAATTGAGATTGTGTATTCAAATACGTATTAAATTAATCAATAAATTGTAATATTGAAAAAGTAGATCATGATATAAAATAACTTGATTAACACAATTTGAAGCGTGTGCATCAGTTGGTTTGTTTGGATTATATGTAAAAGACTGACTTACACGTATTGATAACACAAATATTTTTCTCATAGTAAAATTTAATCAATTAAATTATAGAAAAAAAAATACAACAACATATTAGTATTTTGAGGAAGCAAGTGGATATGGTATTCGAGCAAGGTTTAGGCTTGTTTGAGAATCACAAATGTAGGAAAAATTGCATCCAAGATCACTGAACTAATGAGGATGCGTGGTTTTAATCACACAACTCATTTTTATAGCATTGAGTAGCGTAAAATAATTTTAGATGCACTTGTAATCACTATAGCATACGATATCTATTTTTTTGCTTTAAGTTGTCATGGGGTAACACACATGCAAGATTTTAAAGGTTAAATAGGAATATCATTATATTTTGAACTTAAGTTGTCATGGGGTAACACACATACAAGATTTTTAAGGTTAAATTGAAGTATCATTATATTTTAAACTCAACTTTAACCTTTAATCCCCCCTTCTTCATCCCTTCCAGTACCCATATTACCCCAACCCAAAACATAATTATCTCTTCCCCGACCGCCCCTCCCACTTCTCTCCCTTTCCATTTCTCCAAAATCTCAAACATGCAAGCACAACGTCAATTGTGAGTAGTCTCGGCCGGTACCACTCTTGTATTCGATGCTTAAGGGAGACCCACCTCAAATTACGTTTCAGCAACGTGACCGAGGTGGTTAAATATTTGGTGCAAGTGAAATTTCAATACTCGCAATGTCGTTGTTGAGTAGCCCTAGTGAAATGAAGAATGGAAGAGGTTTAACCATGACACCAAGTTCAAATTAGAGATTTTTTTTATTATATTTTTAGGAACCAAAGTGGCACCTCAAATTTTATTTCATAAAATAAATAAAGTACAAACGATGAGGGGGACAACCACCCGACTTATATTTTTAGGAACCAATGTCAAGCGCCCGTCTATAAAGCCTGGACCCAACTGCTCAGCCGAGCACGTAAGAAGACTCGGGCGAGCACTTACTACTTGAAAATCAACCCCTTTCTGACTTCTTTCCCTCGGCCATGTCAAGAAGTGTGCTCGGCCATGCAAAATATGATGCTCGGTTGAGCATGGAACAACAGAAGAAGTGGGTTTCTGATTAAACTCCATCTGAATAGCCTTGGTCAAAATAGTAGTAGTTGTAAATTGATTGGCAAAGCTTCTTGTTAGATTTGGATACGTGATTATGATGAATTTGATATTATATTACTCTTTTTTTTTTGAAAAAAAAAATCAAAATAAAACATCTCAATTGGTCATTTTGTGCGACTTTGGTATGTTATGTCATTTTTGTTGCAAAAAAAAAAAAACCTAACCTGGACACTTTGTGCAACAGGTGTCACTAACGCTAACTCTATTCATTTTTTATTTCACTTATTGATCTATCGTTCCATCTTACACAACAATATATTTATTTCACTTCTTGATCTATAATACGCATTCCCTTCCATAATATAGTAGTATTATTTTACATTAAAAATTCCAATTAAGAAAAATATTATTAAAGTACCCTTAAAATATTATTTCACTTCTTACTATATTACTTCTTGGACTATTTTTTGTTCTTTCAGTTGTTATGCTATAGCATATAAATTTTTTGCGAAAGGTCTAAAAATACATACTTACCATGCCAATATTTCTTTTTGACAACCCATTTTTTTTCAATTTTATATTATTTAATATTTTCTTTTGTATAAGTTTGACATAACATGAAGTTTACAACTCATATTAAACTGATTTAATGCTATATGATCGATTTAACATGTGATACTACTGCCCATATTTATTTTTCAATGTTGTATTTAAAGTATGATAAAAATTATTTTTAAAATTATTTCCTTCAATTAGACTTGTTGGCTTAAACTTTGAAAAAAAATGTAAACAATTTTATGAAATATTGATTAGATTCCAGCCATTAAAACAATAAAATCTAATTGAGATTGAATTTTGAATTCAAATAATTTTAAATAAATATAGATTACAATTAATAATGAAAATTATCTCCTTAAATGAGAGTCTTTTGCTCAAGCCAATGGAATAAGGACATGTGGCTTTCCATGTCATAATTCCACATGGCTTAATGAGAATTGAGAAAAAGACTCTCTTAATATATATTATATAGATATTTTGAATTTATACGGTATGAACCGCCGCCTATTATAAACCGTAAACACACAGTAGCTTTATCCCCAAACATCTCACAACAAACTCACAATCAATCCAACCCCATTAAAAAAAATACCCATCATAGATCAAACCGTCAATCCAAAAATCAGCTCAATTCAACAGGTATGTCTTCATTAAACCCTCCTCAATTTCAAGAATTCCATTTTGTTACATATTAAACCCATTGATCATCGTTACTTATCAGAGGTTCTTGCAAGAAAAGACTGGTTTTTGTTGCTTAATCATGATTCATGATGAGGTTAAAACTAAGAGGATATCTTTAAACCCAAAATTTGTAATCAGTGTTTTGCAAAATCAAGAAAATGCTCTGAATTCACTGTTGTTTTATACTGTGGCGGAGCCAGGAATTTGTATCAACGGGGCAAAGATTACGTAATAAAAGAATTTAACTGTATTTGCATCAATGGGGGCCAAAAAAATCTAGTGAATTATTATTATTATGTCAAAGGGGACAAATTTCAACAAACTGCACCAACCCCCAAATTTTTGTAAATTTTGCACTAGTGAATTTTTTTTTTTTTTTAAATCAATGGGGGCAAGTGCCCCCTTTGCCATGGGGTAGCTCCGCCACTGTGTTGTGATACTGAGGATTTTCTTTGTGTTTTCATTGGTTGTTGGGGAGTTTAGGCTTAGCGAAGTACTCCCTCCGTCCCAAAACACCTTGCACATATTTCCCTTTTGGGTGTCCCATTGGTAAGTCCCACTTTCCCAAAATGGAAAAGATTCCCACTACTTCTCTCTCCTCTCCACTCACAACAACTATCCACTTACTATTCTCTACCCCACTTTCTCTCTCCTTCCCACTCACACCACCCACTTTTCTTACACATTTTATTAATTCCCGTGCATTTCAAAAAGGGTGCAGATTGTTTTGGGACGGAGGGAGTATTGTTCTGAAGTATTTGAGCAGATTTCGTATTTGGGGATCTTATCCATGGGTCGAACCCGCCCGACCCTACCCACCTACCCGCCCGCCTCTTCTCCATTCCCAGCGCGCTACGTGTCATTTAGAAAAAAAACCCAATCACTTTAAAATGCTATATCTTGATAGTTATAACACGGAAAAAAATAAAAAATACCTTTGTTTTCGTTTCGACGAGACGAATCAAACTAGATACCGAGTACTAGATTGCATAATGCGGTGATTGATGCTTAGGTGAAGTCTAATGCACATGACTTGGCTTATTTGAAGTTGGAGCAATACTAGGATTAAAAAAAGAAAGCTTACAAAAATTTTGGCTACAAAATGATTTGACAGTCATTCACTAATAATAAATTGATAAAAAAAAAAAAAAAAAAATTCTACGAGGAATAATGCTATGATTTAAATTAGACCCTGGCGTGTAAATGGACCGCTTTACCTCCTCCGCGAGAGCAAAATATACAAAACCCACACAAGAATTATACTCGCTCTATCCCATTTTAAACTTCAAATTCAATGCGAAAATTGTCCACTTTATCGCATTTTAGCTTTGACTTTGAAGTTTAAAATGGGACGGAGGGAGTATAGTACAAGTACAGCCACCAGTTCTTCTTCCGGATTTAATAAGTTACTGTTTCTGGATATCTTCATTCTTGTATTAAATACTATTCTGTTAGTTGCAACACAAATTTAACTTGTTTTAGAATTTGATTACAAGAACACATCAGAAAGGCACAAGTCAAAGTTGGTGACTTCTCCAACTGCCTTCTTCTCTCCTAGTCAACTCAACCCCAACCATCTTTTTCACCCACAGTTGAAGATTTTTGTCTTTGCATTTATCTTGAGGAACTCTAAAAATACACACACACACACACACTAGACGTGTGTTTGCCCAGTGGCATACTCCCTCCGTCCCCAAAACGATCTTCCTATTTATTTTTTTCACCGTTACCACGAAAGATCTTTGAGTAATAATTTTAGGCTGACTCAATTGTACTAATGAAAATCTAAAACTTGTTATTTACACACCATCAACAATACTATCAATAACAAGTTTTAGATTTTCATTAAGATAATTAAATCAACCTAAAATCATTGCTCAAAGTTCCTTTGTAGTAACCTCGAAAAAAATATGAAGATCATTTTGGGATGGAGGGAGTAGTTTAAACGGTCCAGATGATGGCCTAAATGTTAAGTTATGGAAATCAAAAGCTACTTTTTTTTTTTCATTAATTTAGTAATGGTCCTGGTGATTATGTCATTAGGTAGGTGTGGCAAATGGAGACTAACATTTTGTTAGGTTACATTTCTTTATAAATCAGCCACATTTCAACCTAAATTTCCCAGAGTTTTTTTTTTTTTGATCAAGAACTACTAATATGGAACTCTTAGTTTCCCATAAGCATTGCCATTTAGCTTTCATCTTGCTTTGTCTATCACTCTTTAGTTGCAAACTAGGTATAAAACTGTTCAATCTGCCTCTCTTTTATCATTTTCATGCATTAGTTTTGAGTCTCCTTTTTCTTCGTAATTTCTTGGCAGGGAGGGCACAAACAGGATTCGGCGGAAATGGCGTAAATGGTAATAATATACCGCAGACCGGAATAGGAGGGACGGGCACCGGATATCTGCCTCAACCGGGAGCCGGAGTAACAGGGGTCAACAATATACCTAATGGAGGTCAAAATGTGGTTCAGATTGGTCAAAGGGCTTTGAGCTGTTTAACCAATAAAAATGTTGGTGATTTGATTTCCCCTATATACTCCCTTCCACCCAAAATGATATTCCCATTTCTCCATTATGTTTGTTGCAGAAAGTTGGTCCCATTTTCAAAATTAAGGCTTCAAAATTACTGAATTTCCAAAGCTTATAATGTAACCGTAAAATGTTTGAAAAGTCAAACGAGACCATAATTTTGGGCTTGAGGGAGTACATTTTTACCATATCCACATTTTACGCTTATATTTTGTTTTCTCATATCATCATATATATGAATATGCAGATTTACAGAAGCTGTGATGAGGCTTACAGGTTAACCGAGAGCGGAGACCTCAATGTTCCACATGAATACACGGACCAATACTGTGGTGGGCCGTGCCTGTCGGAGACACACCACGTGCTCGATTGTATTAAGGGCGTGTTATCGCGCTTTTTGTTTTTCAACCAAGCAACTGTACGGGCTGTGGAAGAGACGATCAAGGAAGGGTGTAGTTACGGTCCCAACAGAGGTATGTTTTTTGTGGGCCTATCACCTTTTTCACTCACTTTTCTATGATGAAACTTCGATTTTAACCATTCATGTAGTACTTATTTAGCAGTTTTGATCTTCATACTGTATATATGCTTTCACTTTAACCTTACCCATCAAAAAAGTTTGTTTTTGTTGATAAAACTTAAGAAAACTAACGA
This sequence comes from Campanula takesimana, assembly GCA_026119855.1. Classification (NCBI taxonomy): domain Eukaryota; kingdom Viridiplantae; phylum Streptophyta; class Magnoliopsida; order Asterales; family Campanulaceae; genus Campanula; species Campanula takesimana. Next base: position 13,248 of record JAOWBW010000529.1, on the reverse strand, counting down.
GAATTTGCCAAAAAGTAATGACATCCGAAAAAGAGGTATGTTTTTGTTGGGGCATATCACCTTTTTGACCCACTGTGCTATCATGAATGTCCGGTTTTAACCATCCATGTATTTATTTGGCAGTATTCAACATCCTATTGTATATGCGCATTTGGTTTAACGTTACCCCCTAACGACATCTAAAAAAGTTAGTTTTTGTTAGACAAAACTTACTAGAATTTTCCAAAAACTAAATTAAAAAAGGTTAGATTTCCCACCACACCAACCCACGACTTGAATAAGGATTGTTGTTTCCTTATTAGAATAAGTTGTTTTTTGTACAAGAATTAGAATTCCTTCTTGCCTAGGGTTTAGGTATTTATGACTATAGATACTACCCTCTCCCCTAACATAAAAATTATAGGTCTTCTTGTCAAGAAATAGAGATTTCTAATTCTAGATTTAGGTTTGGACAGTCACGAATTTGGTGATCAAAATTCATGTGCTAGATTAGTGTGATCATCTATTGTGATTGCCATTGATAGTAATATATTCTTCCGTCGTGTGTGGACGTAGCCAAGCCGGTGAACCACGTAAATAGTTGTGTTCGTGTGTGTGTGTGAGATCATTTCACTGTTCGTCATCGTTCTTATTATTGCTCTAACATAATGGATGTCATTAGTTTTTGGCAAATTCTCATTAGTTTTCTTAAGATTTATCAACGTAAATTAACTGTTTTGGATGTCGTTAGAGGGTAAGGTAAAACTGAATGATGGTTAAAACCAGCTAGCCTTGTGTAACGTTTTATTTTACTTGTGTGATGGATTTGGTCTGCAGGTAACTTCAATGTGGCTGAGTACATTGAAGAGTACAACAATGGTTACAAGTCGTCTTCCTACTCGTTCTTGCTTGAATTTGCAGTGCTGGTAACCACAGCGTTTCTATTGTTTTGATGAACGCCTTAAGAGCAGCAGTGGCGGACCTAAGCACATCTAAATGAGTGCAAGTGCACCTATTCTATAAAATATCCGTCTAGATCAGTGGTTCAAGAGCTATGGTTTTGACCTTATGGCACCACAAACATTAATTTTTTTTCCAGAATTTATATTTTTGAAGCTTTATAGTATAATTTGTGCACCCACATAAAACGATTATGGATCCCGGATCCGCACCCGCCATTGATGAGCTGGCGCTGAGATCTGTTTCTATGTATTATATGAATGCAATTTTCTATATATTTGTATTGAAATACTGAAATCATGCAAGCAAACTATAGTTTTTATTTGGCAAAGTCTTTCTTTCTACTTCGTCCCAAATGAACGTCCTAGTTTGCTCTTGATCAGTAGCAAATTAAGACATTCATTTGGGAGAGAGGTAGTACTATTAACAAAAATTTCCCCCACTGAATAACATTAATCAGATCTGAATACAATATTTATAGCCATTACAATGGCACCCCATACAAGATTTGATATGTTCTTCTTTGTCAAGAAAGACAGAAGCCATTTCTTGAAATCAGGCAAATTCGATGCCAACTTCATCTGCTCGATTTGCACATTCATTTGCTTTGACTCGACGCGTTCCTCTTTCTTCATCGCCTTGCAGCAGCAAATGACTGAGTAGCGCGTTCCTGAGCAGAGGCAACTCTGCACCTCCATCTTCAATGGATCAGAAGATGGGGAGTGTGTGTTTGTGTGTGTGGATGAAATTATGGAATGGGGGTTTTATGGGAGGATGAAGAAAGGCTTTTCATGTTCTATACATCATTAATTAATAAGTACTTAAAGTTATGATTTAAGTTCTTTGTATCAGAATTTATACATTGGTGGAGTTCAATTAGTAGGAGTTGGTTAAAAAGAAAAAATAATTTGAATAATAACAGGCCTCAAGTATTATGAAAAAACCAATGTTTCATAACACTAGTAAAAACGATTACTGTATTAATTTTGGACAATGCTGGGGCACAAAAAAAGTTTATAAATGATGGATACAAAATAAGATGACGATATTTTGTGTACTGCATCAATTGTAGACCAGTCACACTTTAATCAAAAGCATCAATACAATCATCACACATCATTTTGTGAACCATATTTCGTGATATTTTTTGTAACTTTATTATTTCCCATTTAGTTTTTCTTTTGGGTATTCAAATCGCCAGTATGCAAATTAAAGTGTTTGTTCAGCCATGTGTTCAATTGAGGTTTTACATGACGGGCTAATAATTTAACTGATAGACTAACAATTTTAATTGACGAATGAATGATTTTCACCCGTACCAAAGAGCGTTAGCCCAAACGGTATCTATTTGGTGTTAGTTTTCCATGCGGAAGTCACGGGTTTGAATCTCGTTAGCGAGAGTTGTGTTAGTCTATTTATAGGTTAGTTTTCCATGCGGACGTCACGTTTTGAATCTCGTTAGCGAGAGTTGTGTTAGTCTATTTATAGGTCCAGTTGTAACATTCATGTCAATCTATATATATAATATGAAAGCAGAAACATTTCGAGCTTCCACAGCGCGCCACCTCATAATGCCACCTCATAATGCCACGTGTCGCCATTCTTCCATTCTATTGGTCAGCTCATTTTGAGGCTTTCAACATATAAAAAAAAATAAAAAATCAATCCAGATAATTCAAATTACTCGCTGCGTTATTTTTTCTTACACTCGACGGCCGCTCAAACCTCCGTTTGATTCATCAATCAACTCTGTAAGCCCGTTCAACGTCTTATTTTTTTGCAGGTAACATCTCTCTCTCCATAGATCTCTGATCTCAATATACTTCTCATTTCATAATTTAGGAGCTTGAATGAATTGAAAAAATAATTGATTTAGTATTTGCCCATGATTTGGGGATCTCAGTTGGTGTGAAGTGTGAATTATTAGGAATCTATGATATGATTAATTTGCTGTTAGTTAGTATTCTCAGATTTTTGTTCAATTTGTTAATCCGAAATCTAGGGTTTGTCATTAGGAATAATTTGCTGCAAGTAATTTGTAATGCCTCGTGATATATTGCATCTGAATGCACTTGGGGAAGACATTTTTCTTGTAGGACAAACATGATATCACTATACTCTTCTTGTCCAGCCAATATCACAAGATGAATGTTAGCTATGGGATTCAACGCCGGAATTGGGATTAGAAAATAGATATTAGGCCATATGAATTGGGACGGATGGAGTATAATTTTTAATGTCTTATTTTGGTCTCTAATCCATCTATCAAAAAATTAATCTTTATCTGTAATTCTTTCAAATTACTTGAATAATTGAAAATTATTTCTCATTGGTCAATTTCTTCATGCTTCCCTTTATATATATATAAAAAAAAAATCGGATTTTAAAGATTTTCAAAAAATGCAAAAGAGAAATTGAATTTTTAGAAGGCTATACCAGTAGGTTTTTTGGATATTCAGTTGCCTACAAAAATGCAAAGAGAGTAAATTTTAATTTTAGATTTTCAAAATTTATTCTACAATAAATCCTTTGACCTGAGTGACTTGCGACCTGGGAGAAGGAGTTCATAAGATCAGTTTACATGTACCACTTTCAAAATTTATGCAATAAAATTCAATAACTAAATACCATTCACTTTATTTAATGTAAATGTGGTGGTTGTTAATTGATGCCTCAATTAAGCACATGTATGTCGTTTATAGTTGGAAAACAAGCCTCAATCCTAAATGATTTAAGGTCGGTTAACATAAAGACATAGGAGTACAACCTTTTCAAACTTCCCAAGAAACGCCAAAAGTAAAACTGCTAATAAGATTTTATGCACAAAATATTCATCAAAACCTCAAACTTCTCCGAGAGTCCAGCATTGCTGGATTTTGCAGAAAATGTTAAAATGCAACCCTCACCCCTCCCAACTCACCAGAAAGAAAAAGAAAAAGGGGGGGGGGAGCCTATCATACAGATTTCTGAGAAGTCGGTACAAAATCTAGGAAGTCATGGTTACAGTTTACCACCCCAGATGAATTGCTTCGTGTTTAGTTACTGATACATTCATATAAATACAGGTTTGATGTGCAAGGTGTTTGAGAAGCGAGGTCTTCCCCCATGCTCATATTCTTCTTTTTATCAACATTCAAGATCAATCCCGCATTACCCATGTCGCAAACACGGAAGAATCAACGTTAGGCTAGAATAAACGTTAGACAAATTTATTTCCAGTTTGTCTTTGTCTTTTATTAGTTTTTTTATTTTAAACAATCTTTGTTAACCTACAGGAACAATCATTAGGAATAATGTTAATTTAATTTTGTAATCAACATTGGCTATCTCATGTAATCCGACTCTTATTTGGGTAATTTTCATTATTGAGTATGAAATTTATTTTAATTATATTGGAGTGAATCATTTGAATGAATAGAATATGTTATGAAATTTATTTATTTTTGTACGTAAGCAAACAAATGAAAAAAACTAACATAAGTGGTCATGTAAATATTTTTAAAATCGTCTCACTATTGCTAATGCCAAAATCTCCCAAAAAGATGACTAAGAGTTGTACAAGCGGAAGTATTTTGTATCTGCACAATGGATACTGGAAGCTAAAAGATCAATATGTCATAATAGAAACTGATCTACACAATTCAGTAAAAGTAAGGTTGGTTACTCCGTCCCAAAATATTTAATTCTAACTGACTATTTTTTAGCGGAATCAATAATGAAATGGAATTTTGTACAACAATTGAGTTTTACATGATTAAAGTCTTCCTTACTCCGTCCCTAAACATTAATTCTAATGTCACAATACCTTTTCAAAACATTTAAGTTGCTGAATTTGCAATTTATTGTACATTGTAATCTGATGCCAATAGATGATTAATAATTTCATTAACATTGTTTTCCTTTATATCCGGTGTATATGATACTGTTATATAATAGGTAATGGCAATAAGTAAGTTAATTGTTATTAAAGCTATTGATAAGAGGAGCAGAGGTAGTACCATAAATGTTCGGATATTACGCCTATGGAAGCGCGAAGATACTAAATACAAAAAGTTACTGTTGAGATGTTACTTATGGATGATGAGGTTAGTCAACCAATACTCTCTTTATATACTTCTTTATCATTCAATATAATTTCGCAATTAAATCATTTTATTTCTCATTTTCTTTTTATTAATATTTTATATTGAATTTATTAGGGATCTAAAATCCAGGCAGCTATTCCACCTAGCATGTCACCCAAGTTCAAAGATATGTTTAAAGAGGGAGAGCTGAAAAAAATATCTAATTTTGGACTTGAACCGAATGCCATTACAATTGTCCAAAAAGCAATTGTAAACCATGAATGGAAATTATCATTCGGTTTAGCTACCACTGTATCTGAGGTGGATACATCGGTAAACATTTCTGATAACGGCTTTGATTTCACTCCATTTAGCCTTTTGGGGAGTGATCCACATAAAAGTGTCAATGCTGATTATGTGTTCGGTGAGTATTCTAACACACATTTTTTTTCATTAATTAATTAGGGTAATAACTAACATTATATTTTTTTTCTTTATTGTAGATGTAATCGGTGAGGTGGTATTACCAATAAATGATTTTGAATATGTTAGTGCAGCCAAGGCAAGGAAGCTGGATATTAAACTGGTAGATAATGGGTACGTTATAAACGATGATTTAATTTAGTAATGAATTTTTCACATACATGGTAACTATTTAATCAGTTTTATTAATCCCCTTCTAATATTTGACAGGGGAATGGAGCTAGATGCTATCTTATGGGAGTCGTACGGAGATCAACTGAAAAGTTTTATTCAAAACAGGGGACAAGATTCAGAGGAACCAATCGTATTGATTTTGCAGTTCGTGATGTGTTCAAGATATATGGGTAATATGTTTAACTTTTTAAATTGATTACTATCTCTAAATTCTATTTAAAATTATTTTGTACTTAATGCTAAAATTAAAATTGTTATATTATACAGGAAAGAGTCGTGTTTCTACCATGAAGCACGCAACAAAACTTCTTATAAATCCCGATGTTCCTGAATTAAAGAATTTGATAAAAAGTAAGTACCTTAAATCTAATGCACTTTAGACACTGGTACACATGTTTGTTTTTTGTTTTTGTTCAGATGATTTAAATTTTATTTTCACTATTTATTTAACAGGCGTGGCGATGGAGTTTCATCGATGGGTCGCAGTCTCACTACTATAACAGATGATAGCAAGTTCATCGGTGGTGACGAGTGGTTCAAAATCGAAAATGTCAAGACTATAGATGAGTTGCTCAAATGTAGTGAGGTACAAAGCAAAATGCGAATAAATTTTTATTCATTAATAGTATGTTGATGATTATTGAACTATATATTAATTTTTACAGGTTGACGTATACACTACATTCGCTGAAATTATTGATGTTGACCCGCATGCTAACTGGTTCTACCAAGCTTGCAGCAACACGAAATGTAACAAAGGAGTTGACAGGAACTCAACTAAATGTCCAAAGTGTAGTACCCCCTACAACAACTTTTCATTCCAAGGTATTTGTCGTTACAAATTTTTTAATACACAAAATTCATTTATAAATTTATAGTTTTTTTCATCCCACTCATTCTCTCTCATACTTTACTTTTATACTCACAACACCAATCAACTTACTATTCCCTCCCACTCATTATATCTCTTACTTTACTTTTACACTCACAACACTTAAATCACTTCCATCATTTTCTTAATCTCCGTGCATTTGAGAGGTAGGACTCTTACTATGCGGAAGTAGTATATTTTTGGGCAAATTGCACATTAGTGCCCCAAAGTTTCATATGAGAACAAGCCCTGGGTGTTTATCATGAAGAACAAGAACGGTAAATTTACTCTTTTTGCCCTTTTCAACCTCTACCATGGTCGATTGCATACCCCCATCGTCAACTTCAAGTTGCTGTCATCATTAATCAACTGCAGAGTGCTTTTGTTCTTGGGTATTTGTCACTTTTTGTAGCATAAGTTGCAGAGATACTGAATCTCATTTTGGAGGAATTGAGTAGTAATGATTTTTGTGATTTCAGTTAGGAGTATCTCAGTTTATAGGTTATTGATCAAGTTTAAAATGGTTGATTAGAGATGGTGTTGTGATTTTGACAACGAGGAAGACAATCAAATCAAGTGGATATTTTGCTAAAATTCATACTAATCCCTAGTTTACACCGTTTTTACCAAACATCATATTGTAATTGAGAATGAAACTATTAATACAGGTTCATAATAGCAACGATATTAATAATACACATGTTAATGATAGAGGTTAATTGTAACAGGTACCAAACGATCCCTAAGTGTAGTTATAGCGAATAGAAGGTCTGAACTTTTAGTTGCTAATCCGGGAGTTATCTGAAAAGTGGGAGACCACGCGTCTTCTTTGATGTTACACTTGTCAAGAATAAGTTGGGTTATAAGAAAACAATATTCATTGTCAAGCTCATCCTCATCTTGATGTTAACATCATCGTTGAACTTTATATAGCAATGTAGATCATGGGGGTTTATTAATTAAAAACGTCAAATTTGAAGATCATTTAGGGACGGAGGGAGTTTTTTTTTTTTTTATTATTCTTAGCATTACCATTCTCCCGTCGAATCTCGACGGGTTACTCACTAGTTAATATAACTAAAAAAAGAATAATTTTAACTCGTAAATTGGGAGTCTAATAACAACCAAGTCATAGATTAGGTCCTAATTTTTGTTAAAACTATCATCCCGGCATATAAAATCTCTAGTCGGGGTGTGGTAGAAGATGATTTTAACTGATTGGCAACTTTAATCATCAAATTGACTATTTTCAATTTCAAGAAAATGGGGTTAATTCTTAATATTGAGAAAAATATGATTTCTTATAAAGTTTTTTTTTTTTTAACAAAAATTTGATTTTAAAATTAATTAAAAAATTCCTTTTGAAAAAAAAAAAGTTTAATAAAAATTTAAATTAAATTTAAATGCGTTACTTTTTTGGATGTTCCCTCTGTCCCAAAATAATATTCGCGTTTGACTATTCAAACTTTTTAAGGATATGAACACTTGCTTCACTAGCTATGCTTAGTTTAAGCCTAAAATGTAGAAATTCAGTTTAAGCCTAAAATGTAGAAATGTGAAGAACGACAAATGAGAAGATCATTTTGGGACGGATGGCGTATATGATTAGGATAAAGTTTAGAGTAAATTAAGCCGTGCTACATTTTTGTCGACGTAAACAATCGCCGGAGAACATCGACTCAATTTCATTTCCAACAGCTTTAGTATTTACCTGCCTTAACGAACACGCGCTCCAACAATCTCGTCGCCGGCGAACTCCACCGCCATCACCTGAAATTCCTAGTTCTCGCCGCCGAAATGAGGCCGCCGCTCGGTAAGCCGATCAATATTAACGCTATGGCACGGAAGATCGATGTTGACAATCGAATTCCTCTCCGTAATTATTACCGCATCGCCGATAATCTCCTCAAACAGGTACGTTACTTCATCCCTTCTCTCTCTATATAAATTGTATTTCAATTTCGTGATTGAGTTCAAAAAAATAAATAAAACATTTATCAATTTGGAATATTAACTGATATTTATTGAGTAAAGCCCCTCATTTTTAGTGTTTAGATAGGAGTTTATTGCTTCCTAAGTTCGCCTGTTTTGTTTTTACATTTCGAATTGCTATAGTTTACCCATGTAATTGACCATACATTCACGCATTGAGATTAATTGATATCTTTTACCCATATGATTAGCTGATTGATTCAATATTGGTCTCAGAATTGAAGATACTGAAGTATTTTTGTGAATTAGTTCCCTATTTTTGCCCGTGGCGGAGCTAGGAATTTTTGTCAGTGGGGGCAAAGATTTAAATTTTTTACTGTATTTTAGTTAATGGGGTAATTGTCCCCTTAATTTTATAAATTTTGCACTAGTAAATTTCTATTTTTAAAAAATCAATGGGGGCAATTACCCCCTTTGACTTCCATGTAGCTCCACCAATGATTTTTGCCTTGCATAGAAATGACATACTCCTAAGAAAGGCATCATTTTTTTATTATGTTAAGCTGAGTTGACCGTCATCTGTATTGGATTTTTGAGGTACATTTGTTGAGTTATACAGAATAAGTTATTAGGTACAAGAAAAGGAATAGATCCACAAGTTTATGTAGTTTATTGCTTCATAAGTTCAAATAACTGTTTTGTTATTCAATTGCTATATTTTACCCATATAATTGAACATACACTCTCGCATTGAGATTGATTGTTAACTTTTACCCATATTATTTGCTGATTGATTCAATATTGGTCTCAAAATTGAAGATGCTGAAGTATTTTGTAGTTTGGGCTTTGAGGCTTTTTTGTGTGAATTAGTTCCCTATTTTTGCCTTACATAGGAATGACATACTCCCAAGAAAGGCATCATGTTTTGGTTATGTAAAGCTGAGTTGAACATCTTCTATATTGGATCAAATAGGTACATTTGTTGAGTTATACAGAGTAAGTTATAAGGTGCAAGAAAAGGAATAGATCCACAAGTTTATGTAGTTTCAGTGGAATATTTCAAGGGATAATAGTCAAATTGACTTTCAAAAGTCAAGTAAGATATATTTACGGGTCAGAGGGAATAGATGGTGCTTGTTTTATCCGAGTTAGATTGCCCTTATTTGGTGAGGCCCATGCTGGTGGGTGTAAGGTCGGGGGTAGTGTCTGCTTAATGCCAAGTTAGAAGCGGAGACATCTTCTATTAAAAGGGAGTTCAAAATAGTCGTGAGTAAGAGAGTATCATGGATTGCAACTTTAGAGGGAGAAGTAATATGAAAGAAATATAGGTAACTTAGACAATTAAAAAGAAATTTCAGAAAAGGAGTCTTGACTACATTGTTTCAGCGGTGCTGAAGAAGTTGTAGATGACGTACAGAATTGACATAAGATGGAATTGAAGATGCTTGCTTGGGTTTCATGTGATTGGTATGTACCCATGAAGCTGAAATTATTTAGTGCATTAAGGCATTAACTTTATAGTGAGGGTTGCATGAACGATGAAGCTTATGCTCATAAAGTTGGCCAGCTGAATTGAGAATGGTAGGATGGATGATGATTTGTTAGAAAAGATCAGTTCCAAAACAAAAACATTATTGAAAAGCAGTTGTCAAACGGAGGACATATATGGTAGACCACTAATGCAAGTTAGCTAGAGGGATCAGAAAGCTTTCTAAAAATAATAATTATATCAAGCACAAAGCTAGGGATTGGAGAAGACTCAATGGTGAGGACAGATGGCGGAACTTTGAAGCATCGGAGTCATGTAGTTAAATTAATGTGCTTGGGCAAAGATTGTGTTGAATTATATATCTCAGAAAGTTTCCATTATCAATTTAATTTGTATAGAGTTAACTGATAAACTCTTAGAGCAGTTAGACTGAATAGAGCTTCTGGATTCAAAGCTCGCTCAGGTTATATGTTATCTTTATATATGTTTTTCATATATTCCTTTCCCGTACAATTTAATGGACTAACATAGGGTTTAGGTTTATGTATAACTTTTATGAGTTGATAACTTTCTATATGTCGTCATTATATAGTTATTCATATTTTTGATATATTGTCTCAAAAGACCGCTTAATTTCTTTCTCTTTCATGCAGGCAAGTATCTATCGCGGGGAGAATAATATTATAGACTTATATGTTATGCTTCTGAGATATTCAAGGTAAAGAAGGAACATATCATCCCTGTACTTTTTCAACCATTTGTGAATGCTTAGGTCTTAATTTTCTTACTTTTTGCCAGTTTGGTGATGGACACTATAAAAAAACACCGAGATTTCCAGGTTCAGTGCCCAAAAGAAAGAGCGTTTTGCAAGAAGGTGAATATAGGGCCTCGCTTATAATAATTGTGTTTTTTGTATGCTCCTGATTATTTATGTTTAGGTGACACATGTCCTTTTCTTCAATGTGACTTACAGCAACTGCGATTAGTGGTGGATGAGCTAGAATCTCTGAAGGAAAAATGCTTAAGTAAAGTGGATGAACTGAATAAATCTCATAGTAGTCGATACTATCAGCCTGATGCATCCGAAGGAATTCAATATGGGTCAGAAGCATCATCCTTTGAATGGCTTCCTGTGAACAATAAAGCCGTTGCTGGTTCCAATGATACGCAGGTATTTTTCCCAAGTTGAGCTAGGTGATGTCGCAACAATATTGGGTTTTCATGTTCTTTTCTTTCGTAGTTATTTGATGATCTGGTTCTCCTTTTTTCTGCAAAGGAAAAAGAGTGATCAGAGCGCACTGATTACTAACCCGTACAAAATGTTATCAACCACTTCTAAAATCCTTTGAGAAGAAATCTTTTGCATGGTACATGTTGTGTGTCAATGGAAGATTAACATTTCAAGGGAGTGAAGCTATAAAGAGAGTAGTTCATTGAATGGCTTATATGTCTACTTAACCTGTAGCATTGATGAGGAGTTAAAATTTATGAACACAATAAGACCTGCAATAGTACTTAAAAGCGATATCTAAAAAACATATTCTTTTTCTTTTTTTCTATTTTTTCTGTCAGTTTTTTTACTTATCTAAAGGGTCACGTAGGCGCTGTCAGAATTTAATCTTTTTTTGCTCTCTGTCTTAGAAGCTGCCTTGTTCATTGACATACAATCTAGCATATATGTGTCCTTTTATGATACTCCCTCCGTCCCGGAATAAATGTTGAACTTTCCATTTCAGTTTGTCCCAGATTAAATGTTGCATTTCTAAAGTAGGATATAAATGTGTTGATCTCCCTAAAGTTCCCTTAGCAGGCTCGTTGTCAGGATGTATAGGTTATGAAAATTATCAGCAAGTTTATGTATGTATCAATATTATCAGGGTCACTAAAGATTTTCAAATAAATGATAACTGCACAATAAGGGAATTACATCCATTAATAACCAACAATGGAGTAAATCAAATTGACTTTTAAATTCAAAATCGATCAATAATTTTGAACAGGAAAGTCAATTTTATTTCCAATTTGGGCTGTTTCATGATAACTTCATTGTTGAAGTCTACTCCTATTCTATTCAGTAATCAAATGTTTGAAAACGCCTCCTCTCTCCATTTTACATACTGCTATACTAATGGAGAAATATGAAAGCGGAGAAATATGAAAAGAATGGGGAAATTTAGGAAACATGCAATAGAGCTTAAATATGTTGACTTGTCAACTGCGACATTTATTCCGGGACGGAGGAGTACTTCTTTACACGTAAATGGTTAGCTTGAGTCTTCAGTAATCCTCTGAAATTACTTTTCAGTTTTTCTAGTCTGTCTGTTAGGCTTATACATACCCTCCTTTTCATTGTGCTGTTGCAGTTAGCTACCAGGTCTACTGTGCCCTCATGGAAACAGAACAATGATAGCACTCAAGTTTTACCATCATATTCAGTTGATGTTCAATTTCAGAAGCTGTGAGTATACTGTTTTTTAACAGTCATTTCTATTAGATGAGGTGTATTAATTGTATTTTTTCAATTATAACAGAGTCAATATCTTGATTTCATTTCATTGCCGTTAAGTATACCAACTATCACCTGGGGAGCTCCCAGTCATATATATTCTTGTTTCCAGGCATCTATCATGCGATATTTACTCAAGTAAAAGTAGCTTTTACATATAATTCAGTTTACATTGCTGTTAACATTCATAAAGCGAGAGAACAGGACAATGTGAATCCTAATAATATTATAGATATGATGTTCTTAGATAGGGACCTGGCAAAAGAACTACATGAAGTAGTTGTGTTGATGCATGCTAAGACATAAAATAAGACTGTTCTCAGTATGCTCATAAGGTTTTTTATCCATAAAATGCATTTTTTTTTTCAAGTTGGTTCTTTATACAAAATCAAGAGCTCTATTGAAAAGGCAGTATTCTCTCTCTCTCTCTCTCTCTTTCTCTCTCTTCTCTTTGTGTATAAATTTCTCATTCATCTTCCCTCCATCTTTGATTTGGAAGGAGGAACGTGTAAAGGGTATGCTTTTGTTTAAGCATAAATTTTGATGTTGGTGCATTTAATATGAAACTCTATAATTCCCCACCACAAGCGATGTTCCTTGATGTCGTTCTGCTACACAACGCCAGTTATTTCAAGTGTGTTACATGCTGATTCTTTTTGAAATATGCAGATCTCTTTTGCCGCCCCCCAAAAAAAAAACATTGTCCAGACATTCTTTTCTGGGCCCTAGTGGTCTTCGAAGTCAATGGACAGCACCCAGTGCAGAAATTAAGGTGAAAGTCAAGCATGGT